>CM041532.1:3446131-3658727 GCA_023238725.1 Scortum barcoo
AAATACAATGACGACCTCCAATGTAAGTCTCAAACTCTTTGTATGTCCAGCCACTTTTCAGGACCTCCTCTCTAAAAGCAGCATAAGAATATCATATTAGTTTCATCTTTGTGGTCACTTTTCAGATACATGTGAACAGAGGTCTTAACAGACAGCAGTGCCACACCTGCTCATGACTACACTTAGCCATCAAGTTTTAAAGCCTGTATGTGCCAATATTCTTCAACAAATAAAGAGAACAAGAGGACTCAATTGAATTTGTAGACATTTATTTACTTTTTTTGCATCATGTAATTAGCTGTCTTTTTCTCTCCTACACTTTTCTTTTCTTTTCCAGGTAGGAGAATTATCATGGTAGGAAAGGCACAAGTTGCTAAAAACATTACGTTGGCTTTGCTTTATTCAGATGTTGTAGTAAGCCACCTTTAAACTGCCCTCGGTGCAGTGTAGTGTGATGGGGACAGATTACATGGTAGAATAGCTCTTTTAAATACTGTGGGTGAAAAGGAAGTGGAACGAGCATGAGAGCGTTTGTGTTCAGAGACGTGTTTGTGGTTTTGTTGTTTTCATCATGCAAACGTTTGTGAGATGTGAAGTTTCTTGGGTTTTTTTTTTCTTTCCAGCTGACATCACATCTCTGTCAAGAACTGACCTAAAACTCAGAACTGATTAAATCTTTCACTGGACAATGACACCCTTTTGGTGTTTTATTCTTCATATTCTTCTACAATGTCAACTTTTGTGTGAACTGTTTTTAAATTGAAAGTTCATTATAAAATTCTTGCAGTTATAGCAGTAATTTACTGAATCAGCCTTTTCGTCCTGTGTAGGTCGGTTGTGGTGAGATTATCTGTACTGCAACCAGGTCAGTGTTGTTTCTAAGAAGTCGAAACAATAAGAGGACATTGTGCTACTTTTAAACCGATGTGTGGGCCAACAGTTATACTACAAATAAAATTTGAACTGAAAATGTTGGGAAATTACTTTTAATTCTTAAACATGTGTCATAACACTGAAGAACAGCATTTGAACACAAGAGGGTTTTACAGATACTGACTAATGCAGACACCTGATATATAGATAAAAAAAACCCTGTGCATGGAGTGAAAACCATCACAACCTCGACCTCTGTCTCTCAGATAGAGGTTGAGGTACGTACAATTACCTGAAAATGGGTACAACTCTGGTTTGCTTTTAGCCACCAGTGCATCCCTCCACACATGATGCACATCCTTCTATACATATAACCACACATGTTCCTACACATACTTCCATGCAGGCTTCTGCACATCCTTTTGCACATCCTTCCACGCATCCATCCAGACATCTTTCCAGACATGACGCTGGACGCGTCTCCGGACTTCTGGCCTCCTCACCTAAACAAAAAAAACAGTCATGTGTCTTCTAATATGACAGCTGAGCGTTGTCTGGTTAACATATGGTTAAGTTTAGGCAACTATGATGACTGCAGGACACCTTAAGACAGTTGGGAACATTTGTGATAAGCCACAGGACAAGAAAGTCAGAAATTTTACAAAGTGGAGATTAATATTGGTCGAGAAGCCCTTCAAATGTAAAATAAGAAATTCAGAGATGTTTGTTTTATTGGCCATTATTAACCCTCCCTCCGAGACATTCCCAAATCTATCTATTGTTATTCTCAACCTGTCCACCAGATGCCCTCGGACTGTCATCTCACTGACGGCCCTGTAGTAACCCCTTTACCTCCAGTCCTGCTCACCTGTTCCCACTTTCCCTCCCTGCAGATCATCAAAGTACTTTCATGTATTTGCTCTGTAGCCTCTATATTCCCTAAATCTGCCTGTTACCAGCCTGTTTTGAACCTCTTTATGATCTTTTTGGCCTTTTTCAACTCATTCATTCATTCATCTTCTAACCTGCTTATCCTGAGCACACACAGGGTCGCAGGGGTGCTGGAGCCTGTCCCAGCTATCTTTGGGTGAGAGGCAGGGTACACCCTGGACTGGACGCCAGTCAGTCGCAGGGGCTGACATTAAGAGACAGACAACCATTCACACTCACATTCACAGCTAAGGGCAATTTAGAGTTGCCTTTTTCAACTGCTTTTCTGTTTTTTTGTTAACTGCCTCCTTACTCTATAAGCTAAATTTTTACAATACATTTCTGAACTGTGTCAGTCTGCCTGTGTTATCTGCATTTGGAGCCTTTTTTAACATGTAAAGAAACTTCCCAGTGCAGAGCAATTCATTACTTACTGGTTGTTTCTTGATTCATCAGACATAAAATGGCAAGGGCCATAATAATGGTAATGACAACTGCAGCAATGATGCCAATGAGAAGGTGTCTGGAAATTTTGGGACCTGAAAGAGAAGAGGAAAGATGCCAAGATTAGTGCTTTACCGCGGGTTTCTACTGTTTTCTATGGTTGCCTCGCATGTTCACAGGGACACTGTGATGAGATCTGATTGTGACTCAAACATACATATTAATACAAGAGATGACTCCAACAGTGTATGTCATACTAATAACTTAATAATTAGCACAAAATCTAAGTACAGCCTCATAAAACTGCTAGCATGGACTGCAGCCTTTAGTCCTGCTGATATACATTTTTATTAGTTACTGAAAAAGTCAACACCAGAGTTTTCTCTTTTTGAATTATTTTTACATATTGGAACTTGCTTGATGCTCTTGTCCGTCTTAATTCTCTGTCAATAAACAGAGGTAAGAATTAAAGCATGGGATAAAGTTAATCATTTATCTCATCTTTCCATGTGAAAATAAAACAGGGAAACTTTGCATTAGAAAATAGTGTGCCAGGAGTCTTTTTATTAACAGGTCTAAGCTTCAAGTTTGCTTCAAGTGAGAAATCAAGATATTTACTTACTGGAATCGTCGCTCTGATCTGCCACATCATCTTTACCATCTAGTGTTGAATTAAAAGGATTTAAAAAGTGTTAAAAACATCTGATTAAATGTGACTGACAGTCTGAACTTCATTGTGGAGGTGTCTTCTAAATATATTTTGTACATACTTTGGCACCACTGGCTGCAGACTACTTTTGCAATGATCTCATCTGGACTACTACGTTTTTTTTGTTGTTGTTTTAACTGCCTAACATTTTTAACATAACATTTCTTAACGATTTAGTGCCTCTCCACCAGAATTTAGAAATTCTTCAAAAACAGCTTTTACAAACAGTATATTTTGAGGTTTTTGGTGTCAACTCAATCATTTCCCAGGAGGATGTTGTTGTGCTCAGGGATTGTGATTTACAGCCTTGGATGTTCATCAATGGATTATCAAGCATTACAGTGAATGAGAGCCAGGGACTTTTCTCAGGTATTCAGGCACATTATAAGGAGATTTATATAAATATAATGACGTGCTTTCCCGTAAGTCTCTTAATTTATCTGATTTTCCACATGTGGTTGCAGTATAGTATTAAACTTGGAATACTAAATATCAATACTATAAACTACCACACTAATATCTGTATGTAGCTTGTATGAGTTATTTCTTGTTAAGCTCTTAGAGCAAACATGTTTAGCTCTTTTTTTTATTAAATTATTGGTCAAAATATATGATCAGTGCTGAAAATCAAATGAGATATTATCGATTTATCATATCTGAATGATAAAGTGAATCCAGTTGAAGCCTACTGATGAGTAGTATTACTGTTTAATGGTCTACAACAGTCTAAAACTACACTCCTAGAAATAATGGTGCTAACTAGAACCATATAGGGTTCTTCAGCTTTCCCGGTAGAAAAACACCTTTTTTCTTTTCAAGGTTTTTTACCTGGAACCCACCTAATATAAAGGGTCATGTCACACGGGAGAAAAAAAATGATTTTATTGAGTTTTTAGTGTGCAGTGTATTTTTAGTTGAGTTTGGATTTTAGTGTGTGGTTTGGTGTGTTTTATCTATTTTATTGCTTGCTGCATGTTTTTAAGTCATGTGTGGAGCTTTTAATTTGAAGAAACCCTGGACTGTATGTGATATCCGATGGCTGTAATGGGTTACACCTGTTGGGGTGTGATTACACACACCTGAAAGAGTGAACGCAAGAGGGTGGAAACAGGAGAAGCGAGGGAAGAAGAGGAAGAAGAGGAAGAAGAGTCTACAGGAGGCAACTGCAGCAGGGTGAGAGGAACCATCGCAACAGACACGCGACACCAGAACGCACCGTTGGGCAGCAAGCCATTGATTGTCGAGAGAGAGAGGACTTCACGGTGGAAGTGGGCAGAGTTAGACTCTGCTCTGGCGTGTGATTAGCGCCCTTAGTTAAGTGGAGACATTACGATGCATTAAAGTACAGTGACTGCTGTCTTCTTCCTTCCTTCCTTCAGCAAGTAAGATCCGAGTCCAGCGGAGACGCGAGCGGTGGTCCGGGACTCCCAGTGAGCAGTAACTGACCGACGCTTCTCCATCCGGCGGACCGAGCCGCTTCAGCCGGCGCCTGGGCCTGTAGCTGCTCCCTCTTCCTCCCCCTCCACAGATAAGACTCTCCTGGCCCCCTTAGTTTTAATCCCCCCTATCGGGTTTTAGGTTGGGTTAGCCTTTAGCTTTTAGCTTTTAGTTTTGTTGGTAGGCCGGCTGGTACCACCATTTTTAGACGCATGTTGGATTTGTTGATTTTTACTTGGTTTTAATTGTATAAATAAATAATGGTTTAGCCACCCATTGCCTTGGTGATTGTTTCTTGGCTTTAGTACAGCTCTTTCTCCCGCCTGGTTTTTTTTTTTTTTTTAAATATTTTTAACATCTGATCTAACTTATATTCCTTTATTATTTAAAATAAATTGTATTACACACAATTACCACCCACCTTCCTTTCCTTACAGTCACTTCCATCTCTGAAAGGTTCCACCCAGAACCCTCTCTAGGCTTCTATCTAGAACCTTTCTACCTTCTGAGCGTGCTAAATAGACCCCTCCATGGTGTTTTATAGTCTAAAGGTTTCATCAAGAACCCTCCCAGAAGTTTCTACCCAGAACAACGACTGAATTTGGCAACAAAATGCAACAGCTCACATTTTCCATCATCTCTAGTGCTGGACTGAATAGTTTCTAAAGTTGCTGTTTTCCATTACTGCAATTTAAAAAAAAAAAAAAATTACAAAAATAACTGGGATAAAAAGCGTGGAAACTTTAGTCTTAAAAACAAACCTTTAAGCGGTAAATGGTCCTGGTTAGAACCTCAGCCCCTTAGGTAGAACCCCTTTGGACCCCTTATTTCTAAGAGTGCAGACATTTGAAAATTTGAGTAAAATATATAAGTAAGACTTTCTGGTCTTACCACCTCTCCTAAAAAAACTAAGTCACTTTCATTTCTTCAGGAACAGTCAACAGTCAGCGTTTCAACAGTTATTTAAACTCAAGAAAGGTACATGCTATGTCAAGTTCTTAAGCAAGAAACACCTTAAGTATGATTAAAAATTACAAACCTACCTAGGGAGGCCACAGCAACCTGACTGAGCAACAAAATGATGAATCCTACTTCTTTCTTCATTATATAAAAGATTTCACTCTTTCTGAGTGATGGCAAAGAAAATGATAAAGTATCAAAAGTACTTCTGCTTCCTGAATGGTACAGCAGGAGGAAGTTACTTTGAATACAGTTTGAATGTGAAAGCTTGTAAGAGGAGGAGGAATACGTTATCAAATCTGTGGGAAGTTCTGTCGTTTCACACACAGAGAGGCAATGAGAAATGTGATGAAAGAGTCAGCTACAGGAAGGTTTGTTTTTTTAAACCGGTGAAGCATGCAGTGATGTTTCAGCGATAAAGGTCAAGGTGGCTGCATTTGCACACTTTCACTTTTATTATTATTTCTTTCACTTCACATGCCTATCTGCCCACAAAGTGACATTATTCAGAGTCATCATGCATGTATATGTTCTCATAAACATGGGAAACCAAACTAATTCACATACACTACTGAAAACCACACACACACACACAGGTGCAAAGCTCTTATGACAGGTAATGAAAAGCTCTCACACTTACTTACATACACAGTGAAAATATTCTCATATAGCTTTTATATAACTTGTTGAAGAACACATTTCACTTTTGTCAGTTTTGTTGAAGCAGAACATGTCAGTACACTGTATGAGAGGATCTGAGTATGTTGTAAGAGAACATTTCTTTATATTTAAGGAGAGGATTTCAGTTAAACAGGAAGGTGGTTGAGAAAAGAGATAGCATTTCATAATAAAGGCAATCCTTTTTTTTTTCCCTTAAAAACAACTTTACTGAAATCTGGGAAATCAATGTCTTTATTGGACATGTTCCATTACAATCCATTACAAAAACAAAGCTCAAAGTGTTGCAGCATTCAGACAAAGATAACCAAAAGTGTGAATCACAGATTTGAGGTAAGCCAACAATGCATTATATCTTAAATCTAGAACCAGATTATATTTCTAATCAACTATGTTTGACACGGTTTTGTTTTTTTAATATATAGATAAAAAAACCCTGAAATTGAAACCAGTGAAAAACAAAGTGCTTCTTAGGATTCTTCCGGTCGTTGTCCAAACAAATCCACAAATACGCCCAGACACGTCCTCAGACAGGTCTGCAGAAATGTGGCTGCCTCACCTAAAAACAGAACAAGGTCATGTGTCTGCTGAGCGTCTTCTAGTTAACATATGGTTGTTTAACGTGACTATGACGACTGCAGTATGTGATAACCTGGACAAATACTGGGAGAGCTGTTTTAAAGAAATGGCACACTTAGTTTGGGAACTTTTTTGATAAGACGGAAACTTTACATAGTGGAGGTGTATACTGGTCCAGAAGCTGTCAAATGAGAAATTCAGAGAAGCCTGAACCTCCAGTTTTTACAATTATCTCCTGAACAGTCTCAGTCTGGCTGCGTTATCTGCATTTGGTTTGTGGCTTTTTGTTTCGTCACACGCTTCAATGTCAACCTTTTTTTTAAAACAAAGAAATTTCCCAGTAATTTCTGTATCATTACATAACACACTTCAAGAGACTCTGTGTTTCTCTGTGTACTTTCAAACTTAAAAATTCATTAAGAGGATAAAGTTTTTACTTACTGTTTGTGTCATGATTCCTCACACTCATGACGGAGATGGCGATGATGATGATGACAATGACGATGACGACGGCAGCGATGATCCCAATGCGAAGGTTTTCAGAAATTATGGGACCTGAAAGAGAAGAAGAAAAGATGTCAAAATTAGCACTTTACTGCAGGTTTCTTATACAACTTCCTCACATGGTCTCAGTGACGATGTGTGCTGGGATCTGATTGTGACTCAGACATTACTGATACTGAATACTGATCAAGATTTCAAGAATTTATTGTCATTACACAACAATTTACATCAGCAATCATTGGTAATGAAATTCTTAAATCCCAGGCTCCCCAAACAATGCTAAAAAATATTAACAAGAATAGAGACACTCAAAGAAGAAATAGATTAAGGCAAATAAAAATTTAATAATAAAATGTAAAATAAATAATAAACTAGAGTAAAATAAATACCTGACATGATTCTGGCAGTCTTTGTCATGATAATGACATGATAATTAAGACAATCAGTTTTTTTATTTTTTCTATTTTTAAATGATTTTTTACATGCCAGAACCCACTTGTTACTCTAGTTTGACTTTAATCTCTGCCAAAAAAAATGAAATGAACGTATTAAAACATTAAATAAATTTGCTTATAGTCTGGAATCATTTTCGGGAAATCAAGGTGTTGTGTAGTAAATGTGTGATGCGGTAAATGTGTTTATCCATCCTTAGTTCCTCTACACTCACTTTTTGTGATGGTTTTGTTTTCCATCAACAGGGAAACTTTGCACTAGAAAAAAATTGGCCCACAAGTTTTTTTAACATGTCTAAGATCAGTTTTCTTCATGCGAGAAACCAAGATGTTTACTTACTGGAATCATCAGTCTGCACTGCTCTGTTGCTGTTGCCCAGTGCTGTTTGAAAGAATTAAGTAAGTTTTTAAAAAATCCCAAAACATGTAAATTGTGACCCACAGTCTAAAATCTGAATCCTACTCTTCAGTGTACCTACCAACGGTGAGATCAACATAACAACTGCTCTGGTGTTGTTCACTGTTAAAAGAGCATCTATATCTTCCAGAGTCAGAGAGCTGTACCGAGGAGAGTTTCAGCGACAGGTTTTCCTTTGGTCAGCTCCTCAGGAAAGAGAGATGTTCGACCTTCAAAGTGCTCGCTCTGCTCCGCTGGATTGTCTTTTTTGTCTTGATACAGGTGCACAGAGCTTGTTGTGGTCTTTGTGACTCCACTCCACCGTTGCGTTTGTTGCATTCAGCGGTGGGTCAAGGTGGCACTGAAGGATCACGTTCTCCCCGACTGCTGCTTCTACTGGCTTAGAAGAGCAAACCACTGCAGGATCTGTTGAGGAAACTAAGATTAGACCAGGTGAAGCTTTTCTCCAGTCATCTACAGTCAAGAACTGGTTTAGCCTACTTAAGAAACTTGCTTGCAGATTGTTTTTTTCTAACTGGATAATTGTGTTGAACTCCAAAATGAGTGTGTGGTTCATTTGAGCACAGCTGATTTCAACCTTCAAGATCACTGTGATGACTGTCAGGGAGGATCCATAACTGATCAATAATTAAGGCCTAAATGTGGAGTTTGCTTTGCTGCAGTTTCTTCATTGGAGCAGACAATCTGGTTTTATAGTCTCCAAAGATGAGAGGTTGACCCATCTCTCTGCTTCAGCCAGCAGCTGCTCAAATAAAGCCGTTATATATATTATATAGAAATAATGAAGACATTATTAAGCTCATCCACTGTACATAATGACCCCCACAGCATCTCCACAGAGCCTACAGACACCTGCTGATGGAAACTAACTGGAAATAAACACACTCATTCATTATCTTGATATAATGTGTTCTCGGGATTGTGAGATAATTAGCCCATGATCTTAAGATAACAGCTTTAATAAATAAAAGTTCTCAGCTTCCATATTCAACAAATCTGTATTTACATTGTTTTATTTAAAGCACTTTATAGTTTGCCTATTCACAGCTGCAGAGATTAAAAACTCATCAGAACTGTTTGCCTCCTAATATTCTACATATAGATGGAAAACCACCTACTGATGCAGTTTGCCTCATCTTTGAGAGGAATTGAGGTTCAGTCATTTGCTGTTGGTGTGCGTGAGAGCTCTTAGAAATTTCTGATCTGACGTCCCGATGTCGGTTAATGTTCAGTTAGTTTAGGGAAGGATCGCTTCGGTTAAAATCCCTACTTCATTAGGATTAGGCTCCGTCGTCATGGTAACAAGAACAAATGATGGTAGTCTTGTTTTAAGAAAAACGATGGCCATTGTTTGGAAACAGGAAGTGCACGGCTATTTATTGTTAGTTAAACACTATACATAATTGTTGTAATTACACTTAATTTACGTGCTTCCTCATTTTGTTGCTGTGTGGGTTTAAAACTTTAAATACAAAACATCAGTACTATGCACTACTAAATGTCATACTTACAATGGGGGAAATAAGTATTGGACACGTCAACTTTTTTCTCATTATATTTATTTCCAAAGATGCCATTCATGTGACATTTCTTCCAGACACTGGTATTAACTCAAATAATCCACACATGAAAAGAAATCACAAGATTCAAGTCCATAAATAATGATTATGTGGAATTAAGTGCAATAACACAGGAAAAAAATATTGAACACACTATCTGAGACTCGTTTAATACTTTGTGGAGAAGCCTTTGTTTGCAATGACTGCTTCCAGACGCTTCTTGTATGTATGAACTAATCGCCCACACTGCTCAGGTGTGATTTTTGCCCATTCCTCCGCACAGATTGTCTTCAAATCTTGAATATTCTTTGGTGCCCTCTGGTGAACCCTTATCTTTAGTTCTTTCCACAAATGTTCAATCGGATTTAAGTCAGGTGATTGACTGGGCCATTCTAACACATTGATTTTCTTTTTTTTAAACCATTCGAGAGTCAACTTTGCCGTGTGCTTCGGATCGTTGTCCTGTTGAAAGGTCCAGCCACGTCTCATCTTCATCATCCTGGTGGATGGCAGCAGGTTCATCTCAAGAATTTGCCGATAGATGTTTCCATTCATTGCTCCTTCAATTATATGAAGTCTGCCAGTACCCCTAGATGAGAAACTGCCCCATGGCGGTAGAGTGCATTGCCTATCGTTTTCTCTGTACCACCAAACTTGTACACTGCTGCATGTTTCCACCACCAAACTTCACTGTCTTTCTGGTATAGTGTTATTTGGGTGATGTGCAGTGCCATTTCTCCTCCAAACATGGTGTGTAGTAACTCTTCTGACATCTTTCTGCCAAAAAGTTCAATTTTGGTCTCATCTGACCAGACAACATTCTCCCAGCGAGGAGCTCCTGTGCGCGGCCTGTTGATGATCCACAGGTGATGCTTATCTTCAGATGCTGTTTAGCAAACTTTAAACGAGCCCCAACGGTGCTCAACATGCCTTTTTTGAGCTCTTGAACGGAGTCTTCTTTGAGATAAGTCGTCCATAGAGGCCACCATGGCGGTGGAGTGCCATTGCTTATCGTTTTCTCTGTAACACTTGTACCTGCTGCCTCCATGTCTTTCTGGAACGCTTTCCGGTTGGTCCTTGGCTCTTTGAGAACTCTTCTGACCATCTTTCTGACTCCCTGGTCAGAAATCCTTGCGATGGAGCTCTGTGCCTGTGCGGCCCTTGTTGATAAGGCTAAGGTGCTTACTTCCACCTGCGGATATGGCCCCAACGGTGCTTACTTTGGAATACTCAGATTCTTTGGCCCCAAGTAAGTCTATAACCAGTTCCATTCTGAGATAAGTCTATAACCAGTTCCATTCTGATGCTGAGCAACAATCAGGCTGCGAAGGTCTTGAGAGAGCTCCTTGCATTGCTTGATTTTACCCATCATGAGATGTGTCTTGTTTGACTACTTGGTGAAAAAACAACCTGTTTATAGGGCCATCAATTAGCACTAACCCAGCTGATGTTGGTTTGCACTTATAGGAAGTACAAAGACTAATTACTTTCAGGTTTGAGATGGTATGGTGTGCCTTTCCTTGCCAAACTATACAGCTTTCCCATGGTGTGTTCAATACTTTTTTCCTGTGTTATTGCACTTAATTCCACATAATCATTATTTATGGACTTGAATCTTGTGATTTCTTTTCATGTGTGGATTATTTGAGTTAATACCAGTGTCTGGAAGAAATGTCACATGAATGGCATCTTTGGAAATAAATATAATGAGAAAAAAGTTGACGTGTTCCAATACTTATTTCCCCCATTGTATATCCTTACATACTATTTTAATGTAGCTTATATGACCATGTTTATGTGTCATTTTCATGAGGAAAATATTGACATTATCGGTAAAATGATACTATCAGTGCTTAAAATCAAATGGTTAAGATAAAATCAACTCAGCATCTGTGGATGAGGTTCAAAGTCTGTTTGCTTACTAATCAGGAAGCTTTGAGTTTATTGAAGAAATCAATAGATATTATATTATATTTTAATTCAACACTAGACAGCTACAAATAAAAATACATGTGTTAGACTTTCTGAAGAATGAATTATATGGAAAAGATGTCAGATCACTGTTAAAATATATATATATATATAAAAAAAATATATAATAAAAAAATAGTCAAATAGCTAAAACATTCAGATAAAATACTGAAATTATCACAATTTCCACAAGTACCAACTGTTAATTAATCAACATACCTGGTGAGGCCATGGCCGCCTGAGTGAGCAGCAGAAGCAATCCCACTTCTTTCTTCATTATGCTCAGTCCGATCGACAGGGCAGAGGTAGAAGATGTTACTCTTTCTGAGTGACGGCAGAGAAAACCACCTGAAACGTTGTTCACCCTGGTTTTGTATGATGGGAACTAACCAGCCCTCCACGACCACAGCAGGAGGGAGGAAGTTACTTTGGAATAATAATTGGAGCAGGAGGAAAAAGTCAGATTGGTTGTCTGTTTTTACACACAGAGACAATGAGGGATATTTAAGGTCACGTTCATTTGCTTAAATCAGTTAAAGGAAACTGTAAACAAAACCAAAAAAACACAAAAAAAAGGTTGCCAAACAAAAAGTGTAAAATGAAAGTAAAATATCCTTATTCAAGTGCAAAAACTATAAATTTAATTTAGAAATTATCATTGAAAGGAAATTCTGGGCTTTTTTTCCTAGACTTTTCCTGAATTATTACAATAAAAACACCTTTAATAAAGAGGCAGCACTAAAAGATTTCCAGAGTTTTAATTTTAGCTTGCGGTGCTGCCATCAGGCTCAACATTAAATCAATGGTCAATCAATCAATGGTTAACTCAAACAGTCACAAAACAGTCACATGAACATTTCATGTTGCTGAATATATAAACTCATTTTAGTTACGATACTGTTTTAAGTTTTAAGTTTAAGTCAGATGGTTGTTTTCAGTACAGGTCATAGTGATGAATTAAAGGGGAGGAGCTACTGACTTTCAGTTACTATGGCAACACCACCCACCACAAGAGGGCGCAAGTACCACAAAAACTAAAGAAAATTATGAAAAAAAAAAATTACGAAATTAGTTGCTAATTAATATTTAATACTGAATTGAATATAAAAGTAAATTTTGATGAACAACAACACCTATAATAACCCTGTCACATGTGATTTATGTGTTTGGACGAGATACATCACTGTCCGTCAGCCATTTTAACTTCTTAATTAAATTCATTGACACTCATTATTTTGGAGTTATTCCGTATTTCATGGTTTTCAGCTTCTTCGGCCCAGCAAATGCATATTTTGTTCTTCATTACACATAAGTTTGAACTTGTCAAATGCATATTTAACTTCTTTCACTCTCTCTTTAACTCTCTGTTTCATTAGTTCAGCAATAACTTAACTTAACTTTGCTTGCATTGTTTAATTTAATATATGTGTGTGTGTCTGTATTTTTTTTAATCATCAGTTTAAAATCCAACCTCCAGCCTGAAGTAACACTAGTCTGTGGCAACAAGAAGTTTCCTGAATGTCTATATGAGGATGCTTTTAATTTGAAATCCATTCCACTCTTACCGTAATGTCTGGTATATGTACGAACTGCAAAACGGCGTGGAGGCTTGTTTGTGTTCAAAAAGAGAATTACAACCATTAAACATGATCCATACATCAGTGATATATATATAAAGAAACACACAGAGCACAGGTTTTTATTACAACCAAAGAAAGAGCTGTTTGTTATTTTTAAAGTTTGTGTTAAATCCCCACAGACACACACTTAAGTTTCATTTTCCAGTTTACAAGTCACACCCATTTACAATACGTCCCAGAAAGAGAAAGCAAAGGACAATTAAACTGTTGCATCTCATCTGGAGCACATCACAGTAAGTTTGTCCTGCTTACAGCCAGAATAAATACAACTGAAGACATCAGATCAATAGAATGAGCACTAATCAAATTCATATTGCATTGTGTGTGCATTGTGTGTTTTTGTTAGATGGGTGCTGTGTTCAACTTACTGGAGCAGCACAGACTGCAGTCCTACCACATCAAGTTTCTTGAGTTGGGTGTGAAAGATGAAAGAGATTTCCTCGATGTGACAGAAGAAGACTTGAACACCATCTGTGAGTGTGTGTGTGTGTGTGTGTGCAGTTACAAAAATGCATTTTCTGATGTGTCTGATGTCACTAAACATGAACATATGTTACATACAGTCATGAACAGGCCTGTGTTATTGCAACATGTAGGGAGGCCTTCGACCTTTAAACACACAGTAACATGAGTTGTTTGTTCTGTAATGTGAACGACAGGACAGACAGAAAGTCATGGAAGGAAGGAAGAGAGAAAAACTATTGTGCCTGAATTACTCAAAGAAGAGAGACTTTCATGATCTGACCTGAATACACAGTGACCCATACTTCCTCAGTATGTCACATGCTGCCTTGGTTTTATTTTCACTGTTGTTGGTCCTTAATAATAATAACTCAACATTATAAATCACTACTGCTTCACCATCTAATCTCCTCTAATCACTTTATTCATATCGTGTGCAATTTTTTTATCTAGTGCAATAATCAACCTGTGTAGTGTATTTTGTGTTTATAGTGTATTTATGTCTCTTTCTTTTATATTTTTATATATTTTTGGTACTTATTTTTTTCATAATTGTCTCCCCATTAAGATTCTATTAATAAAGTTTATCTTATCTTAAGCACACGCACAGAAACACCTTCAACTCTTGACTTCACTTATTTCACATTTGCAGTATTTGCAGACAATGCTAAAACATTTGTAGTAAAAAGTAAGGTAGTTAGCCAGTTAGACTTTATTGTCTCTGCAGGGAAATTCCTTTTCACATCCCATGGAAAAACATATGCACAACAGAAAAACAAGACTCACAGCTCCCTCGGTGAGTCACCATGGCTCACAGTTGAGCAGGATGGGTTAAACAATACTTTGGTACACCAGCAGGCGGAGATAGAGGCCAACAAAGAGTTCACAGAGGTGTCAGGAAAGACAAAATACAGCCATTGGTTTGTGAAGTCCAAAGCTCCTAAAACATACAATTACTCCAAAGCCACTAATATGTTCCTCATGATTTTTGTAGTATTTACTCATTTTGTTTTTCTTGAAATTTAAATAACTATTACAGTTTCCATTCAAAATGTGCCTGTTTGGAATAGGCCGATCACTTGATCTCAGTATTGTGTGTGTGTGTGTGTGTGTGTGTGTGTGTGTGTGTTTCCAACAGGTTTAAGCCAGGTGGAAAAGAACCGTTTTTCGACCATGAAAGAAACCATTCGCAGACTCAGAGCTGCAGCACATCCTGCAGCTGCAGTGACTGTGAAGAAGTCAATGGAGTCATTCTGTCTGCAGTACACATACCCCAAATGTCCTGAACCAAAATATATCAGAGGTAAAATATATCAGAAGAAAACTGAAAGGCTCTTCTGGGTGCAGTTAATTTGAAAAATGCTTAATTACTGAATTACTGAATTAATGCAAAATTAGTCTGTTTTAGCCACATCAGCCATGTGACCATCAGTTTGGCAATGTTGGTCAGTCAGTCCACTTTGGTTCAGATTGAAATATCTCAGCAATGAGTGGATTGCCATGAAATTTGTGCAAACATTCAGAGGATGAATCCTGTTAATTTTGATGATCATTTCACTGAAAGGTTCACAGTTGTGATGAAAACTGACAGGAAAATAGTATGATCTTTATAATACCCACACAACATTTTATACTTAACCCTAAGCATTTTTTTGCAATTTGCAGATATGGATCCTGCACAAAACACACTTGAAGATCTGATGCTGAGGATCTGTATCCTTGAAAATGTCGATCGGTCCAAAGGTGTCTGTCTGTACACGGTGGATGGGATGCCTCTAACGGATGATCCTTTCTTCAACACATGTAAGCTCTTTCAGTCTGAAAGACATAACCAGAGCTCATTATTCTTTGTGATGATACACTAAAGTTGAGGACTTCTGCATTCTCACATCTCGTGTATTTGAGTTTTCTGTGTTTTGGTGTTTCTGTAAATTTTGATCACAAAATGAACTGTTGTGCAAAGCTGCATATCAGTGAAGTAGATCTGTGATGATTTCAGAAAAAAATACAATATTGAACTCTTGTAATTGTTAATCCTCTGTGAAGGACAAAAGACACAGTGACCCCACAGGTCAGCCTCTGGGACACTGAGATGGGCTGCTTAGAGCAACACGTGGATTGTTTTCAAGATTCAAGATTCAAGAATTTATTGTCATTACACAACAATTACATCAGGCAATCATTGGTAATGAAATTCTTAAGTCCCAGGCTCTCCTAACAATGCTAAAGAAACAAGAAACAAGAAAAGCAAAAAGATAATTTAGAAATAAGAAAACAAATAAAATAAAATAAAATTTAAACATAAATAATAAACTAGAGTAATAAAATAAGTAAGACCTTAAAATATAAATTAAGTTATGCAAATAAAATATAAACTGTAAATGTAAAGTATTATAGTAACATATATACAATAGATATATATACAATAGAAAAGTAGAAACTATGCACAGCAGAAGTGGTGGGTTATTAAGAAGTGGTGGTGTTAGTTGTGAACACAGTTTAAAAGTCTTATGGCCTGCGGGATGAAGCTTCCCTGAGCCTGGTGGTTCAATTGGGCTCGAATGCTGTATGCAGAACCGTCGGCCAGACGGCAGCAGGCAGAACAGTTTGTAGCTGGGGTGACTGGGGTCCTTAATGATTTTGGTGGCCTTCTTCCTACACCGCTGGGTGTAGAGGTCCTCCATGGATGGCAGCTCCGTCCTGGTGATGTGCTGAGCAGCTTTCACCACCCTCTGTAGAGCCTTACGGTTGAGGGCGGTGCAGCTGCTGTACCAGGCGGTGATGCAGCCAGTCAGGATACTCTCTATGGTGCACCTGTAGAACCTGCAGAGTAACCTTGAGTCCATGTTGAGCCTCCGCAGCCTGCGGAGGAAGAAGAGCCGCTGTCTGGCTGACTTTGTGATAAAGTCAGTGTGATGAGTCCAGGTGAGGTCCTCACTGATGTGAACCCCGAGGAACCTGAAGCTGTTGACTCTCTCCACCGTAGTCCCGTTGATGGAGAGGGGGGCGTGTTCCTCTCTCTGCCTCCTCCTGAAGTCCACGATCAGCTCCTTAGTTTTGCTGACGTTGAGCTGGAGGTTGTTGTCCTGGCACCAAGATGTCAGGGCTCTGACCTCCTCTCTGTAGGCCGTCTCGTCGTCGTGTCGACGCCGGTGATCAGGCCAATGACGGTCGTGTCGTGTCGTCAGCAAATTTGATGATGGTGTTGGAGCTGTGGGTGGCCACGCAGTCATGCGTGAACAGGGAGTACAGCAGAGGGCTGAGCACACAGCCCTGGGGGGCGCCGGTGTTCAGAGTCAGGGTGGAGGATGTGGTGCTGCCCATCCGCACAGCCTGGGGTCTGCCCGTCAGGAAGTTCAGGATCCAATCACACAGAGGGCACTCGCTGTTGAGCCCGAGGTCTCTGAGCTTGGTGACGAGCTTGGAGGGCACGATGGTGTTGAATGCTGAACTGTAGTCAATGAACAGCATTCTCACATATGTGTCCCTCTGGTCCAGGTGGGAGAGGGCAGTGTGGAGGGTGAGGGCGATGGCGATGGCATCTCTTCAGTTGACCTATTGGGCCTGTAGGCAAACTGAAGTGGGTCCAGTGAGTCCGGGATGGAAGAGGTGATGAATGATTTGACTAACCGCTCAAAGCACTTCATGATGGTGGAGGTGAGTGCTACTGGGCGGTAGTCATTCAGGGAGAGGATTTTGGTTTTCTTGGGGACAGGGACAATGATGGTCTCCTTGAAGCATGTGGGGACTACAGACTGGAGCAGTGACATGTTGAAAATGTCTGCAAAGACGTCTGCCAGCTGATCTGCACACACCTTGAGAGCTCGGCCGGGGATGCCGTCAGGTCCAGGAACCTTACGTGTGTTAATCCGTTTTAGAGTTCTGCACACGTCTGCCCTGGATATCACAGGTGGGCAGTGGTCCTCCTGAGCCTTTTGCACCTCCACAGCTGGAGAGTTGCTCTCAAAACGGGCATAAAAAGTGTTCAGCTCATCAGGCAGAGATGCAGACATCACCTCAGCACTGCTGATCTTCTTTTTGTAGTCCGTCAGTCAGAGTTTTTAATCCAGCCCACATGCTTCCTGGTGTTGGAGCCCTTGTAATGAGACTCCACTTTGTCCCTGTACTGTCTCTTTGCACTGCTGATGGCTCTCCGGAGCTGCGTACCTGGACTTCCTGTACTCCTCCAAATCACCTGAGTTGTAGGCGTCTGTCCGTGCTTTAAGTTTGGCATAACGGACTTCTCCATTAACCCAGGGCTTCTGATTGGGGAATGTCTGCACAGTAATCCTCGGTACGACGTCATCGATGCATTTTCCGATGTATCCAATGACCGCGTCCGTGTATGTGTTTATGTCTGTGTCTCTTAAACACACACCACTCCGTCGTGCTGAAGCAGTCGCGCAGAGCTGAGTCTGATTGGTCGGACCACTGCTGAATGGTCCGCGTCATCCGGTCCGTCACGCTTCAGTTTCTGCCTATAGGAAGGCAGCAGCAGAACTGAGGCGTGGTCAGATTTTCCGAATGGAGAGCGAGGGAGGAGCTTGTACATGTGTACGTGTCCGCGTAAGGGGTGTAAACATGATCGAGTGTGTTCTCACCACGCGTGGGACAGCTGATGTGTTGGTGGTATCTCGGCAGGACTTTCCTCAGGTTGGCGCTGTTAAAGTCCCCGGCTACAATGAAACGCAGCCTCCGGCCGTGAGGTCTCTGTCCTGTCGATAACTCCATACAGCTCGTCATCCATGGCCTTGTTGTTGTCGTCGGCGTGTGGCGGAACATACACTGCTGTCATGCGACAACCGATGTAAACTCACGCGGAAGATAATAAGGCCGGCATCTGATCATGAGGTGCTCCAGGTCCGGAGAACAGCCCGTAGAAATAATCTCCACGTCTGAGCACCACTTGTTGTTCACCATGAAGCAGACACCTCCTCCCTTGCTCTTCCCTGAATGAATTGTCCGGTCCTGTCGGTGGATGGAAAGTCCCTCGGGAACAATGGCGGAGTCCGGGATCGAAGGGTTTAAACGCCATCCTGCTCTGGAGTTCATCCAGCTTGTTATCCAGAGACTGAACATTAGCCAGAAGAATACTCGGGAGAGGAGGCCGGTTTTCACGTTTCCTCAGCCGGACTAGGACTCCGGCCCGCGACCCTCTTTTCCTCCGCCGCCTCCGCTGCTCAGGTTCAACAACAGGTAGGCTCTCGCCATGGAGATTCCCTCATTGTAGTATGCGTTGGAGGCGGGTGGCGATGAAAAAGTTTTTTCCACCACCGACCTAATTTGTAGAAGTTTTTCACTATCATATTGTATGATAGGGCTCTCTTTAGCAGGTTGCATAACTTAAAAGAAGAAATAAATAACAAAATAGTGCAAAAAAACAGAAAAAAAGAGCAAAGTTGAGGGGAGGAGCTCGAGACACGGCAGCCATCCTCGGCGCCATCTTGCAAGATGATTGTCTCATTTTCTACAAGCAAAAACTTAAACCATCAGAATAATTTGCTAGATTCTATCAACATGAAATAAATCTTTAACCTTAGGAACCATTTCTGATTCAACAAAGTATTTAAAGTAATTATTCTGACTTTGCTCACCTGCAGGGTCTTTAAAAGACAGACATGTTAAAAGTGGAGATGTCATCTATGCCATATTTACACCAAAGGAGAACCTGAACACATCTCCTAAAATGGTGACACGAGAGATTACTGAAACCCATGGGACAGATACAGTTCGATGCCACGTCATGCTCAGGGTGAGTCTGTGTACGCAGGAGTCATGTGGATTATACCATTATTATTAATTATAAATTATACCAAATATTATTTATTTCATTCAAATCATGTTTCAACAAGAAGTGAGAAAGTTTACTTAAATACATTTAGGTTAGTTTTCATCCATGATGCTTTTTATTTACTAAAAACAAAAGATATTGCATCAAAATCTTCCAATACAGAACACTTTAGAGACTTTTTAACCCATAGACACAATATGAGAACTAGACTTCAAGACACCTCCCCCTTTTTTTTCTCAAAGTTGCTTATCCAACAAATATACCAATAATGTTTACTCCCTTGCTTCCTCTTAGTGCCTGACTTTACACTGGGATGATGTCAAACACATAAAATGAACTTTTCTAGGTTTTGGCAAAGTTTTTCAAGTATGAAACTTAACCATAATAGTTTAAAAATATGTAATACAGAAAGTTATGATTAATCCTTTTTAAAGTAAGAGGTGTCCTGCAGATAGTTTTTGAGATTTTTTGAGATCTATATTAGCAGTCAATCAGGGGAAGTCATCTTTGGGGGTTTTTTGTTGTTGTGGTACTGTGGTCAGCACACAACTCCACGCTGTAGCATCTTGCAAACTCTTTCTTTCTTTCCTCATTACACACAGACCATGATATGTAGGACACTGTGATATAAAAAACCCTGTTCTCCTCAGCAGAACAATGACTGTTTTTTCTCATTTAAGTCTTCAACTTATTTTTCTTATCTTTTATTCGATATTTGATACAGGGAGACTTTGAGGTGACGGTGGATTTGGAAAGTGACACTATAGCAAATTTGAAGAACAAGCTTGCAGTTGCAAGTGGAATCCCGGGACACGTTCTTCATTTTAAGTAATTCCTGATTATTGTAATGCATTGCTAGTATGGCTTTGGACCTAATCATTGCTATTGATTCTGATCTGCTCATTACATTTTCAGAGGTGAACATGGCATTGGGAACACATTGGAAACTTGTGGAATCTCAGATGGGTCGACAGTGTACTTCTCACTGTCCACGTTTACTGAAGAGGTTCCAGACCACAAAGAGTTCTTCATCAATGATGTTGTGCCCTCAGTACAACAAAGCACCAAAGGGATGAGTGTCCTCTTGTCTTCACTTTACATCATTGTAAGCACTGTTTCATGGTATATCATCATAAGTATGATGAATGTTTCCATGGCTTTGCCCTGAGGGAAAACTATATATACGTATTTGCTTTATAGTGGGAGTCAGATGAAGGAATTGATCTAAATTCAAAGGTTTCTGTTAAAAAGAAATTGTCCAAGATGTGGTAAGCATGGATAAAAACAAAACATGGAAGCAGGAGACACTAACCTCTTTTAAAGCAAAGAAAATAATCATTAAAAACACAAAGTACATAAAAAGCTAATATTGACTGCACAAAAAACATAAAAAGATTGTTTGCCTCCTCTACTGTGTCATAATCCACGGAAAGAATTACAAACTGTCTGTATTTCCCTATAATATCAACAAATAATCTTTTAGTCAATATTTTTCACTGTTTCAAACTGATTTCCAGAAAAACAAGGCTCCAGGAGTTCCATACAAGAATCTCATTGGCTACATACGAAAGCTGACTGGATGCAACCCCTTGGCCCAAAGTTTGTTCCAGTTACTCTGGAGGAATGAGATCATATCCAGGAACCAGAAGGTAAGCTACACAAGATGGTGTCAGATTTTTTACATTGCATTGTTTTTAAATTCAAGCACCATTGACCAGCATTTAGCTTGAGAAAGTGTTATCTTTCTCTTTGGGTAACAAAATGTGTTTTCTGTTCTTGTAGATCGCAGTGATTGAAGGCTTGTACTTGCTCTTTAGAGAGCTTTTGCCACAACTTGGAAAAAGACAAGGAGACAAGATCATTGAGGACCTCGATGTCTTTGAGTATTCAACATACTGCTGGGCACATCTCATGTCAGAAGCAAAGGTACTTCCACAGAAGTTTGAAGGCAGAGTCTAAATTACACACTGTTGATGAGGTAACTGTTTGTTTGCTGTCAACATGCACTACTGTTTGTCTTAAGAAACATGTAGAGAAATTCAGGAAGGTGAAAGGAAGAGGAAGCGAGAGAAACCACTCTTAACTTATAAAATTGGTTGCCTGTGAAATGCATCAGTCTGGGGTCAGTTGTTGTCCTAGACATTGAGTTAGTTGAGTTAGTTGAGTTAGTTGAGTTAAAGTTGCATGATGCAAGTCATTGACATTTCCCTCCTCTTGAAGTGCGTTTTGCTATCTGCATTTTGCTATTGCACTGGTCACAGTAAAAGTTAAAAGACAGCCCTCAGTTTTCAGGTACAATTTGTCGTAGGCAATAAGTTTATCATCGTAAAAAGCAAAAGCTGTTGTGACAAATTATTTGTCCACTTTTTTGTTGTGTAAATAATAATGAATGTAAAATATAAATTCATGGAACTGCATACAAAAGTTACAGAGTGATTTAAGTTACTTCCAGCTGAGCGTCAATTAATGATATTGTTGTATTGCTTTGGCAGAAAGAGACGTCAGAACACGAGAACTACGCACCATTTTCTCTGATATCTGACGAAGGCCACCGTTTCTCTGATCCAGTCAATGTACCTGGAGTACCAGGTGTCCTGGAAAGAGCAGTTGTACTTAAGAAAATCAGAGGTAAAAGTAAAATGTTTTGTGTTTCACAATTAAAGAGGCAAACCTGCCAATGTACATTTTCCAGCCATCCTGGTTTCACTCACCAACCGAGATCAGTTTGCCAAGTAAAGTGAATAGGCACAGTGGTTCTAAATACAGAACTAGTCTTGCACTAATGAAATAGCTGAGGTTTAGCATCTTCAAACAAAACTTGATGTGTGTTTATTAGTGAACAATTAATTGGCGAGTTCATTGAGTATACATGTATTTGGTCTGGATTGGACTTGAATGTCACATCTCATTTCAATTTGAAATATGTCTTCTTCTAACATTCTTCTCACTTACACTTACTCACTTAATTTGACTTTCTCCTTTCTGTTATTAAGATGGCGAGAAGATTCCAAACTGCTCTGAGGAAGTTTTGCGAGAAACGTCACTCACCAGAGCCATTGACATTGAAAAGATTGTGCTCAGCGTTCATCCGTCACTTAAAACATACCATCTTTGGATTTCTCATGACAGTGTCACTGGTCAGAAGTATGTATTATCAAATTTCATGTTCATGAAAGGTGAAACAGTTAGCAACAATAAGATATGATTTGTACAAACATAGGTGTCAGACAGATTCCCACAGAGTGCAGACTTTTCTTTGCTAAGATCAAGTGTCTTGATTAAAATATTGTCAATACTGCTAAAGGACTACCATTTTTTACAACCTTCTTTGGGCCAGCACCCCCTCTATCCATTATAATAATGTTGATTGAATAAGCCTGAGGCTCCTGAAAAAAAGCAGAAGGATATGTAGGCTGTCCTGTTTTAGGCCAATCTATCTTACCTTATCTTACCAAAACTGCTTTGAAAGTTAATGTGAGCTCTGCTCTGCCAGAGTCTTTACTGCACATAGTAGAGAAGTTAGTTTCAGCCGTAGCATGCACCGAAGGCCATCAAGTCCAAGCAATCCTGTACTTGGACTGAACACGGAGGACCAGGCTGAATCTCAGGCTCAACAAGACATTTTGGGAAAGCAATGAGCCAAATGGTCTCCTCCCATAGAACTGGGTGACCCTGGGTATGGTGTTGCTCATGGTTTTCCAACCACAGGTCAAAAGAAGATATTTTTATACAGTTGTTTTCCACCTTATGTTGCGTGTGTCACAAGTTAATACAGTTCTAACGGAATTCACAGGAACCCTTTTGCAATTCAATCACAGCTTCTGCATACATACTGAGAAGAGTTTTGGAGACATGGCCGAAGAAATTAAAACTTTCCCTCAACTCAATGTGATTCCACCGCTGCGTTTGAAGGATCTCGGGATTGATGACCTATACCTTGTGCTCCTCACTGAAGGTACTGCACAAATCTGAATGCATAATGTCTGAATGAATCAGATAACGATTTTTTTTTTCCAGGGACAATAGGACCTTACACTCAGTGCTGCCTCGAACAGCTAAACTAAGGCCCGAGATGCAAGTTCCATGTTTCCCTGCAGACTCGGCTCTTGTAGTAGCTGATCTGCTTCTTTTATGTAACTGTAGCAAAGTTGGGTGTTCCAGATGTGGGCAGGTGAATGTGATGGGGAGCCAGTAAAGACAAGTCAACGTTGGTGTCACAGTAGATGGACCACTTGTAAAGGAGATGTTTTGCTCAGGCAGGTAAGGAGGGAGTTATAATTTGCGAGACAGGATAAGATAAAAGCACAAATAAACATTTCCATCTCTGCTGGACACAATGGGCCTTCACTTTGCAACTTTTACAACTTGAAAAAACAGAAACAATTGACATGTGGGTCTACTACAAAACTGCGCATGTCTACAATTCTAAGACTGCATTTGTGCTGCCTGATGTCTAATGTAATTGGTCTGGCTGTTTTATAACAAGCACTTTTGTTTTTGGCAGACAATCTTGGTGTCTATTTCACTAAAGATAAAGCATGTCCTGCACAGATCAAGGTGTATGATTGTCTGGCTGGAAAGGTCCAAAATATGAATGTGGACGTTTTAGCAGCCAGGTGAGTAATGATTTATTTATTTTTCTCAAATTTATAAACCATGAAGATATCATTTTTAAAAAGTTTATTCTAGTATCTAGTAGTGTGTGCAATTTACAACTATAAAATTGTGTGTAACTTCTAGTTAGTTATCTCATATGCTTTGCCTTTTGCATACACTATATATTATTTTGATACTTTCAGTGTACATTTTGATGAATTTCTAACTTCTCATGCAGAACTGGCGACCATAGGAATGACTGTTCATTTGTCACAACCAGGACCCCAAAGGAGGCTATAATGGTAATGTTGATCCTCTAGTACCTCAAATCCTTTTAATGAAGAATGAAGTCTCAGTGAAACAAGCAGGAGTTGTTTGTTTGTTTTATGCTGTTGTATGTTTTATGCTTAGAATAAAAGTAATGAATAATCAATGCATCATGCATCAAGAGATGGTAAAAAGTTACTAACTTACATACTACATTTCTTTACTTTAATTTCATCAGGTGCTGATCGACACAAGCTCATCCATGACAGAGAATTGCTATGAAAGTGTGGAAATACAGAAAATCCATGCTGTCAAACAGCTTTTTGACAACTTTGCAACCCGCACCATGGCTTATGATTTTCATCATGTCATTGGCCTTGCAACGTTTGACTCTACAGTGAAAACTGTCCACACATTTACAGAGACACTCGAGAAGTTTAAGGTAAATACACCACATTACAGATGTTTAACATTTAATGTGCTAGATTCTTGTTCAGCTTAATACTGTGCATCTGTGTTTCTTTAAAGCTACAGTCTATAGGATTGAGAAGAGAGTGGACTTACCTTAAAATCAGAACTTACGCAACCATTCATCTTGTAAGAGGATTAAATAATACAATTCTTACTGCACACCCAGGCCAGACAGGCCAAATCTGTAGTGTTAAAGCTCCAGTTAGTACGTTTAGGAGATTGTCCTAATCTTACTTTTGAAAGTGCTACATTCACTACCAAAGCCCCTCCCCTCAGTGTCACTCAGTCTAATTATTTATTTTTGACTCACCTTTCTTCATTGCTTTTCTTTGACTTGCTCATTTTTGGTTCTTTGCATACTATTGCATCCTCTCACTAAAGATACTGACCTCTTCTGAGTTAGCTAATCCACAGTGAAGCGGACCTGCCCAAAGTACATCTGTCAGGACACAGTGACAGTTTAGGTGAAAATGACTTAAAGTCATTGTTAGACAGTTAACTTCAGCTTTAAGACTCAGATATACACCACTGAAGGCTGACGTCTTGTTTCTCTGTGGCATATAGCCATGGGTTCTTCAGCTATGATACATGAACAGGCTTATAAATCTAAACAGATAAAACTATTATTTTTCTAGGAACATGTGCACACCCTGGAGGCAAATGGAAGAACTAAGTTGTACGATGCCCTACAACATGGAATGCTTGAGCTGGAAAAAGTCAAGAAATTTCCGGACTGCAAACGCCGCATTCTTTGTCTCACCGATGGATGTGATGTTGGGTAATTTTCCCTCTTTCTATTCTTTTCCCCTTTTCCTGTGATACCATTGCTAACCTAAGGTAGTTGGCTGACTATAATTCAGAAGTAAGAGTAAGCTACAGATGTTCAAGTAAAGGCATTGCTCAGTTCAAGCAAGTAATAATAGTATAATAATTTTTATAATTATAATTCTTATTAATACACTGATTGGCAATGTGTATATTGGACATATGATTTTTGTTCTTTCAGTGTAATGAATTGTCAGCAGACGAATAAATAAGAATTCACAGAGAACTAATGCTATAATCAAAGGGAGGATTGGTCACAGACCAACTTAAAAAAATCTTGTTAACAAAATCTGTATGCTTCATTCCTTTTCTTTCTTTTACTTTGATTGAGAGGCTGCTTTACAATGATTGACGGGGATAAAAATAGGTATAGAATAATAAGCTTTCAGTAACTTTTAACAAAAGACTTGATCACCAGAACACAATGCATTATAATGATAAATAAAGCAATCTTTGCCGTGATAAAATCAACAGCTGTGTTAACCCATAACTGGTTATATGGCCCCCGAACCAGTAATGAATAAGTGATGACTGTAATTATATTATGTGTCTTGAAAACATAATCTTTATTCTTTGTGCACAGATCCTCAAACAAGCCAGATGTTGTTACTGCCAACCTGATCAAATCAAACATCATTGTGGATTCGATTCTTCTTGGAGAAGGGAACGATATTCTGCAGGGACTCAGGAGGGCCCTGTTGAGCTTTACTACTTCTTCTTCTCTTCCACTTTTAAGACAGGAGAACAATATTCTTCGCGGAATTAGTAATGCAACAGGTGCAGTACGAAAATCTCAGTGGTTATCTACCGAGTTTCAATTGATCCTGGTTCCATCTTCCATAACGCATGTTATCCATTGTAAGGTTGTTAAGATTGTTAAACTGAACATACGTGTTAACAAAATGAAGAATGGATTGATAAAAAGTGTGTTTAGTTTGGCAGAATAATAAATTGTATTAAAGGTTTTGCTCTATTGATTGGTTACCAATGGTCAAGAAAAGATCTTTACCTATAACCTTCAGAATAAAAGAAGTGTAAGGCTAGATAGTGTTAAAGTAATGTGATTAAAATGTCTGCCTTAGTTCAAAGAATGTTTACAAATGTACTTGCTTTACATTTTATTTCACAATAAACCTCTCTCTCAGCTTAGCAATCTATGTTCAAGGATTTCAAGCTGTATGTTTTATGCTTAGAATAAAGGCATAAATATGCATCCTGCATACAGATGTAAAAAGTGAGTAGCCCTGCAACTCATCATTTCTTGACTTTTATTTCATCAGTCTGATAGACACAAGCTTCCACAAGGTCTTGTTAGAACATAGACATTAGCCAATAGCCACTAGGATCAGGAGGATGTCCCATTATAGTACTGAAGGTCACTTTGGAAGACATGAATATAATTATAAGATGGGGTATAAATACCTCATTTGCACAGTATCACAGTTTGATCACATTTTAACCACACAGTAATGTGTTAATGACAACCTGCCTGCAATGCTCGTACTTCTACACTGTCTACCATCAATTTTGTCAAAAAAAAACTGTTGCTTTTTGAAGATGAATAATTGCTTATTTTATTTTCATTTTATCGATTCATGTCAATGGTTGACTCAACATTTGTCTTTGACTAGTCCAGTTAGTAATGACAATGGTTTCACAGCAGGCTATAAAGGGCTTTAAATGATACTTTAGTGGTAAATTAACTCCTTTTAAGTCACTCTTTTTTGTATCTATAATGCTTTCAGGAGGTTGCTGTTTCAAGCCAAAGACAAGCAAAGAGGGTCTGAAGCTTTTTGAGATCGAGACTGTTCTCTCATTGGAGATGAGGAAACCCAAAAGCAAAGCTGACCCATCGTCCATCACTACGGTTAGTACACCACCTGTTATCTACAGTTCACAGTTCACTGAAGAGTTCTCAGAATTAGACAGTAATCAGTCTAATCAGCTGCACACTGTCATGATGTGCTCTCTGATTTAAACTTGGTATTTTTCAGAGTTTTTTAACTGAGCTCGCTGCTGCTCATGGGTACGATGAATTCCCAGAGACTGTCTTGCCAAGCCAGATGGGTGGTAAAGTGACCGTGACAGAGACGTAAGTGATTTTTGGGTGGTGATCAGGCAGTTCCAGCATTATGTGATTTCAGCTTTATAGCAGGGCTGCATTGAACCATTGTTTTTGTCATCAACTGATTATTTTCTCAATGAATCAATTAACCATCTGGTTTATAACCCACCAGAAAACTGGTGGGTTATTTAAGAACTTGCAATAATCACATTTCTGGATTTCTGGAAATATACTTCAACAATTAGTTAGTTATCCAAATAATTGCCAATTAGTTTTCTGTGGATCAATTAATTGATTCATTAACTAATCATCACAGTTCTTCTTGATAGTTATGATCACAAATGCTTTCTTCAGGTGCATAACTTTGACATGTTGGCTGCAGCAGAACAGCTCTGCATCAGTGAGCTATTTTATGGGAAACTGATGGAAATCAAATATAATCTAATAAGGAAGATTTAGAATGTAGAATGGATGTAGAATTGTTCACTGTTGATAGTTTTCAGTGTGTGAATAAATAAAATTTTTGTTTGCCAACCTCTAAAACATAATTACACAAACAACAAACATAATTGCATAATTAGGTAGTTATGGAAGGGCAAAGAAAAAAACCTGCGGAAATGATCAGTTTTTATTCTGTGTTTTTGAAAAACAAGTAATCGCAGTTTAGTTCTTGAACTTAAACTAAATCCTGAACTAACAGATCTTGTGCATTTAAAAGTCATTTTTTTGTCCAAAACCTAAAGATTACTCTGATAGTCAATAGTGAGAAATGGTAAATCACTGAATTTGAGAAACTGCAATAAAAAACATTTTGCTTTCTAAATACTAACAAAAAATAGTGTTGCTGAAAGAATTTTCAGACCTAGGTAGGAAATTAATCGACAATTGTTTTCAGCAATCGCAGCTTATTTTGGTGCTTCCATAAAGAAAGGGAGACACTGACATTAGCTGACGGTTGTCAAAGCTTGTAGGACCTCAGTAATTACAAAATGTTTCAAATGCAGTTAGCAGATTTCAGTCAGAAGTATTAAAAGAATTGCGTTTTTACTGAGACACTAATTCTTCACTTTTTCAAACTAGTGCTCTGAAAAAGAAGATCCGAGATGCTAAAATCAGGCAATTGATGGAAAAGGACAAACGTATCTTGGAGGAGCTGAGGAGCCTGCATTGTGACCCTCATCCCTACTTCAGCATCTTTCCAACAGAGTCTGACTTCAGTGAGTGGATTTTTATTCTTAATATTGACCTGGGATTGTCTTTTTTTGGTGTCACAATAAAAGACTTCACATACTGGAGCATATAAACAGGTTCTCCTCTCACAAACAATCAAGGTTGTGCTGAAGTAAATGCCGAAGATGGTTGATTCCTTCTTTGAGAACAGGAGTCAAAACACCTTATCCAGTGTATTCAAAGGTCCATCCACACCTTTCTGATATAGAAGCAATTTATGTAAACTGTAAAGTGTCCCAATTTTTTATCTTTATTCTGCCTAAAATAAACACTCAGATAATTGAATACACTTTGTCAAGTTCAAGGTCATGATGTGTACAGAGTCCTCTTAAACATTAAAAAGTCATTTAAAGCAATCATGGATAAAGTGTGTCAGAGTTAACTTATAAATCTTATTTCTGAAACTTCTCAGCTTTCTGGAAGATTGTCATGGAAGGACCTCCTGACACTCCTTATGAGAAAGGAGTCTTCGAGTTGTTCTGCCAGTTTGGTCCTGACTACCCAGTGAAGCCTCCACTCGTTCGCTTCGTCACACGTGTATCCTGCCAAAAACACAAACAGCTTCACACATTCAGCCTTCATTCATAATTCAAACCATGGCGTTTGTTTAATCCTGACTTGACTTGACTTTCTTATTTTAAAATTGTTAATAGCTAAGAAAAACTTCAATGTGTGTTTTAGAGTTGTAGAGTTTTCCTTCTCTTATTGATCATTTTTCAGAAGTGGTAGTGCTTCAAAGAAATATAAAATATAATGAATTCAGACAACTGCAATCAATACATGTACTTTAATTGTGTTATTTTCTTAACATGAACAAAGGTGTACCACTGCAATATTAACAATGTGGGACGCATCTGCCACAACATATTTGACCGGAACTACAACGCCCAGATCACCATGAGAGATATCCTCAATGCTGTGTATGGACTGCTCATCATCCCTGAGCCTGAGGATCCACTGGACAGGTGAGATTCATTAAACTTGGTATTTTTCAGAGTTTTTTAACTGAGCTCGCTGCTGCTCATGGGTACGATGAATTCCCAGAGACTGTCTTGCCAAGCCAGATGGGTGGTAAAGTGACCGTGACAGAGACGTTAATGATTTTTGGGTGGTGATCAGGCAGTTCCAGCATTATGTGATTTCAGCTTTATAGCAGGGCTGCATTGAACCATTGTTTTTGTCATCAACTGATTATTTTCTCAATGAATCAATTAACCATCTTCACATCCGTAATACACCAAAATATGCAACCATGTTTAAGCTAGCAACCATGTTTAAGCTAGCCTGAGGGGGCATTTGAGTATATCTCGACCCTAACACTGATTTATTTTTCATGACGTTCTGCTAAAATGTAACAGGCATGATGATCAACAATTGTCATTGTTTAGGCTTGTTGTTCTGTATGAAATTCTTAGATAAGTCACTCAGAAATGAAACACTGGTTGATGGTGTAGGAGTCACAGTGGCTTATTTTTATGAATCACTGGCTGACACGACTCAGTTTTTAATCAGCCTCACCTGTTTCAGGCTCTTTGAGGGGCCACAAACTAATGCGGAGTCATGTCTTTTTGTCAATGACTTGTATAAACAGTATAAATCTGAATCCTTGTTAACAAAAACATTTGACAAATACTTCATTACTGTAGAAATCAAACTTTAGAAGCCATTTTGCTATTTGAATATTATCATTATTATCAGTAGTTTTAATTTTTTGTATCTGTTTTGTTTTAGAGGGGCTCATCTCAGTAATATAACAGTAATAATAGAATAATAATAGACTATATCTGTTTAGCACTTTTCTTAACAACATTTCAAAGTGTTTCACAGAGACATAAAAACAGAAATAATAAAGTTTACATGAGGCTGGTAAGAGAAAACACATGTTCTTTTTATCAGAGAAAGAGAGACAGGGTTGTAGAGGTACGATGGAGCTCTGTGTTTTTGGTTTGTACTTCACAAAGCACAAAAACAAAAATGAAGCTTTCAAGTAAAACATTTGTCTTCTTTTTCTATGGAAGCATTCTGGCTGAGGAATTCCTGACCAGTCCTGAGAAGTACGAACAGGAAGCCAAAAAACATACAGAGCAAACTGCAGCGCAGTCACGGGATGAAATGGAGAAGGTAAGTGAACTATTTTGAAAAGCCCACAGAGGAAAGACAAAAAAATCAGGAACACTTGATAAGCAATCTAATATCTTAACATTGCAATAATTACATTTGTCAGTAAAAGGCAGTTCACTACCATAAAAAATACAACCTTTGTTGCATGATACTGGGGCACCTTTGTTTAAAGTCGAAAGTTAGAAGAAGAAGTTGAAGAAGTTAGAATTACAATACAAGTTGAACGTTACCTTTCTTATGACAGGTCACATTTTTGGTACACTTTTACATCAGCATAACATGTTAATCTTTACTTCTCATTTGAAAGAAATTGGTGGATCCTGGGAAACAACGTATACCACCACATCTAATCTGTCCACTCACCAACAAGCTGTTTGTTGATCCGGTGAAAACATCACACGGAGCAGTGTACGAACGAAAGGCCATTGAAAAGCACCTCAGAGAGTAAGGCTTTTGTGTTCAGTAATATTGGAGTTTCATTTTACTTTAATCCACTGTGTTCAGTAATATTGTAATATTGTGTTCAGTAATATTGGAGTTTCATTTTACTTTAATCCACTGGAACATTTATACTGTACACAGAACAGTATAGTGGCATTAAAAGCACAAATAATAATACCTTTTCAGTGTTTACCTACAATTTGTGTGTATTTTTGTAATATAACCAGTGAAAGAAAAACTACAAAAGAAAGTACCTAGAATAAACTAAATATACTGTCTATAGCTTTCTGCTCAGAGAGTCTACTTGGACCTGAGACTGAGCATCTTGGAAACAAGGAGATATAATGAAAGACATAATTGGGTTGCATCATGGGAGTTGTAGGATCCAGTGATTTTGGAGTTAGACTTTGACTTGGTATGGAGTTGTTTTCTTGTCTCTTTCAATTTGAGAGCACGAACTTGATTTCAATTTCAGATTCTGCAAGAAGCACAATTAAAATGTTGGCCAGCGACATCACCGACAGAAGGCCACTGTAAACAGCTTTTATATTTAATTATAGTAAGTATGTCATGCTTTCTTGTATTTTGTGGTAACTGAATCTTCTTTTTTAGACACAAATACGATCCTAAAGGGAGGCCCAGAAGAATTGCTTACTGAAGCTGATCTTAAACCAGCCAATGAAATGAAGAAAATGGTGGTGGAATACCGCTCCAAACAACTTCAGGAAAAGTAAGTTGTAGCTAAAAGGCGGAGCTGCGACTGTTGCATTTGACTTCAGTTTCAGAAATGGTTAACTGTGGTGAAATGTGTAAATCAGAAAAAATCAACTGAATCCAAGTTTGTGTTGTTTAATTATCACAGTTTATAATCATAATTCCTTTTTGTGCCTTGAGAAATGTACATGTAATCGTTTACATATTTGAATATTAATTACTCTATATAATTACTCTACATTACTCTACTTTGAATTACACTCATGAATAGCGAAGTCATCAAAATCATCAGACTTTTGACATTTGAATCCAGCCCTAAAAAAGTTGAATGCATATTTTTATATTGTACAGCTCTTTTTTAATGACGTTCGGTTCAGGTCAGAAAAGGGCTCACAGCATTATGATCTTCTTTTACTGCCACATTAATTCACAGGTCTTTGAAAACAAAAGCAGCAATAAATGTTTTCTGGTGCTGTCAGAAGTGTCTGTAAACAGAAATAACCCGACCTGCATGTTATCTGTTCATTTAATTATGAAAAATATAAGCTGTGTTCTTTTTATGTTCAATTATACTGAACCTGCACCTGTAATGTCATTTGTCTCTTTTTGTCATTTGTCTATTTTTTATTAATTCTTTCATAATTCAGCTTCAATACAACTTATGTGAAACCTTTGATATTAGATAAACCTATAGTTTGAAATCCAAAGATGTCTGTGTGTTTATTTTCTGCCTCCTGATTTTAATCCTGTCCTTTAATGTGCTAATACAATGAAACACATCTACCTGTTTTTCAAGTTTTACCTGATCACTGTGATGTACACACCAAGTTTCTGCAAGCCGATCTCAAACTGCACTGAAAGTTGTCCTCTAATCACACATACTTAACTGCTTATTATTATTATTATTATTATTATTATTATTATTATGCTGTATGTATGCTGGAAAAATAAATCAAATACGTATGCGTTTTTCTTCTTCTTTTGCTAATTAAAATAAGTTTTACTGTTGACCCAGTCGTCCACAAGAGTTCATAGCTTAGCTTCCTCGCCTTTGATTCTCCAAACTGGGAGTGAGCCAAACGCCATCTACTGCAGGTAAGACACTGACTATGGATAAGCACCCAGGACATACCCACTTCAAAAAAAGTGAGGAGCATTAAGAGAATTGTGATTAGGTTGGCAAAGCTCCACTAGGGGGCAAGCACTCACCAGGTTTAAGCCTCTGTGATCTCTGTTATCTCTGTGATGAGAAATCAAGGTTATCGGATGGAGTTTGATCAATTTAAACTAAACATTTGTTAGACACTGACAAGAGTTTAAAAGAGCAAAGACAGCAGGAATAAACTGGAAAGACTCTAATTAAATTATCTGAGCTTGCAGCTGAAAACATGGCATGGGTGTGGGGTTAAAAGTGGCCACAATCCTAACAGGAACAATGTAGGAGCCCAGAGAGGGACACAGGAAGACCCACCACTTGGCTTTGTTTAAAAGGAAGGACACACAGTCAACATGTTTGTCTCCGAAGAGTATAGTATATTATTCATTTCAATCCAGTCACCAGTTACATAAAAATTCAAAAACTCAGGAACATTTGGAGTGCACTCCAATAGAAAATTACATAAAACAAAAAAACAAAAGAAAAAACAACAACACAGAAACTGTCTTACGGTTCATAAGAAAAAAGACTTTAAGTCTTTTTAGTAGCTTATAGCACCTACTGCATGATCAGTTTTCAGTGCTGTAGAAAATCAAACTTCAAACACTTGCACCAGCAAATGATGGCTGTTCGCTGTTCCATTTAACAAGTCAGGCATGATGGAGCGTATTAAAAGTGGATGTGTTGATGTAGAGTTAGATGATTTAGTGGTGTGTGAGCCCTTCAATATTGTTTTGCTGTTGCTCAGAAAGTACAAAATCTATCTGGTATTTAAAGTTAAGGTGGGTGAGTAATTGATACAAAAATATATTGATGATAGAGGTTTTATTTTGAGGCAGATGTTTAAGGTGCTTTAGTTATTTAATATTGCATTTCAATATTTGGGGAAGGAAGGAAAAAATAAAGCAGAAGAGGCTGAGATGACTCTTTACTGTAGATCATGACATCACTATAACAAAATTAGTGTGATTTTTATAAATCAAAGAAAGCTCCCTCTGATCAACAGAAGAGATTAAACAGCTGTTTTCTAAAGTAAACGTCATGTGGAGTGCCCCTCCTGATGCATCACATTTACACAATACATTCATGTTAAGTCACATTTTTGTAAACCTCTGTGTTTTTTTTGCACATTTCACATTCAATTTTCTAGTGATTCACTTAAGGTCAATGTTTTACTGGAGTGTTTTACTACAAGTACCCTTGGCAGGTTCAGAGATAATACTTAAAAACTACAGATTAGTGAAGTCCCGACCTGAGAGAGAGTTGGTATCTGGGAGCTTCTTATCAGTATCGGCTATACAGGTTGTATCATTTGTTTTATGTCAGCTGTCACACAGGTGTTTAAAGATTACATAGAGGGTTACATACTTATTTGTAAAAAGATGCTCAGGATTCAGCTGCTGAGATCATGGGGAGATTAACTTGATCACTACCTGGGATGTTCACACTGCACTCGCCGCGGTCACCATCAGTATTCAGGTTTCTTTGCTCCTCCATCTCAGTCTCTTCCTTATTCGTATTTGATGTGTTTTGTTGGTCTGTAAGAAGATAAAGTAAATGGTAACTTGTACTTGGATTGTGCTTTTCTAGTCTTCCAACCATTCAAAGCATTAGGGTGTATTTAATCACACAAACATCGCTCTGCCTTCAAGAACAATTTGGGGTTCAGCAGCTCTCTCAAGACCATTTAAACACATTAACAGGATCAAGGCTAACCTTCCAATCACTGGACCACCTGCTCAACCGCCTCTTCAAGGTCACAACTTATACATGTGGACAAAATTGTTGATACCCTTCTGTTAAGGTCACTGAAGTTTCATTAGTCTGTTTTTTAAATTATTCTGTTGAATCACAATTAAAAAGCAATGTCTGATTTTCAGAAGTACTGTAATGGAAATCTGGCCTTACTATGTATTTCTTATTATATAATCATATATAATAGTCACTCATATGATGATTGACTTTCTCTTCATGCACATTAAACTGACCAGACCTTAAATTCCTTTAGGGAACAGGCGTCTGACTTTAATAAAAGACAAACCTCTGACTGATAGTACACTTCTGACCTGCCATAAGAAGAGAGACCTCGGACTGATAACGGTCATCGCACTGCGAGGAACACGCTATCACCGAGTGGCTCCAAATCCGGTTTTAAATCTTAACTACAATGTTCTGATTAACTGTCTGTCTGCCACATTCCTTTTTACGCACGAAAGACGATGTAACCCTGAAACCCTAAGACTTCACACCCCTTCCCTTCACTTCCCCACCTTCCCTTTGTTTGTATCTCATTATAAATATCTGTGCTTTTTCCTGTTATCACTTGTGAGTCCTCATCCAGCTGAGCACACACTCGGTTGTCTGACAGCTCACCTTCTTGCAAGAATACATTAAAATATAAAAGACACTCTGGTCAGATCAATTCTCTTTATTTCCAGTACAAAACATATCTTTTTTTCCACAACAGTACCCTTGGCAGGTTCAGAGATAATACTTAAAAACTACGACCTGAGAGAGAGTTGGTATCTGGGCGGCTTCTTATCAGTATCGGCTATACAAATGACATAATTTGTTTTATGTCAGCTGTCTCACAGGTGTTTAAAGATTACATAGAGGGTTATTTTATACTTATTTGTAAAAAGATACTCAGGATTCAGCTGCTCAGATCATGGGGGAGATTAACTTGATCACTACCAGGGATGTTCACACTGCACTCACCGCGGTCACCATCAGTATTCAGGTTTCTTCGCTCCTCCATCTCAATCGCTTCCTCATTCGTATTTGATGTTTTTTGTTGGTCTGTAAGAAGATAAAGTAAATGGTAACTTGTACTTGGATTGTGCTTTTCTAGTCTTCCAGACATTCAAAGCATTTGAGGGTGTAATTTAATCACACAAACAAACATCGCTCTGCCTTCAGTAACAATTTGGGGTTCAGCAGCTCTCTTAAGACCATTTAAACACATTAACAGGATCAAGGCTAACCTTCCAATCACTGGACGACCTGCTCAGCCGCCTCTTCAAGGTCACAACTTGTGGACAAAATTGTTGATACCCTTCAGTTAAGGTCACTGAAGTTTCATTAGTCTGTTTTTTAAATTATTTTGTTGAATCACAATTAAAAAGCAATGTCTGATTTTCATAAGTTCATCCTCTTTATTCATTATTACTTTTTTCAGTTTCAAGTTATTTCAGTGACCATTGTGGGTTTTTCTTTCTTCAACAGTAGGGTCCTAACAATTTTCTACACATGTGTATTTTAGTTTGGAGCCACCAGTGTGGAATCAAAATATTTTAAATAAAGCTATTTTAATTTTTGTCCTTTTAATATGATGTTTTGGTCTTTGGAAGATTTCATGTCCTGCCTTGAGTACATAATTTAACCAAGCAAAGTTTTCAGTCTCATTTCATTTTTTTATTTACATTTTTAAATTGAGAGCAAATAATGAAATGCAGGCCTCATCTCATACACCAGCAATCATCTTCTGTGCATTCAAAAACATGTGAAAGTGAAAGGAAACGTATCACTTACCGATCACTCCACATTTCCGCAGTTTGAAACCTACAACACCAGCAGCAATGAGAACAACACGGCCAAAAACACAGCCAACTGCAATGGCAGCTTTTTCATTTTCTACTGTGTCGTTCTTTTGGGTTCATTTGAGTAAAAATTCAATTAACTTTACTGAAGAATTAACATGATTTTGAGCTGACATGTTTTCATTGATCGAACATTATAGAATATTTGTGTCATGATGTTTACAGACACAAAATAAAGAAGAAGATTTCATGTCCTGTCTTGAGTACATAATTTAACCAAGCAAAGTCTTCAGTCTCATTTCAATTTTTTTATTTACATGGTTTTAAATTGAGAGCAAATAATAAAATGCAGGCCTCATCTCATACACCAGCAATCATCTTCTGTGCATTCAAAAACATGTGAAAGTGAAAGGAAACGTATCACTTACCGATCACTCCACATTTCCACAGTGTGAAAACTACACCAACAGCAATGAAAGCAGCACAGCCAACTGCAATGCCAGCTTTTTTACCAGAGCTCATACCACCATCTGAAGGAACAGAGGAAAGATATCAGGATTTGTTCTTTACTGTGGGCTCTCAAGACAACATCCCTTTCCTCCTGCTCAGAATCACAGTGCATACAGTACTACAGTTTAGACTCTTCTGGACACATCAGAACAAGAAACATACTGTATAATAAGAAAAATACTGAGTCAGCTTGTTGAAATGAGCAAATACTTTGTTCAGTTGAACTGCAAAGAAGATTTTTCAATTAAAAATAAAAGCTGTGATAATTGTGTTCTGAAAACAAGAATGAATTATCATCTTAATTAAAGTTTATCTGTTGAACTTTTCTGGCAAACAGTTACAGAGCAGCATTTTCATTCATGTGGAGTCGAGTTTGTGTCTCCTGATGAATGCCAGTCCAATTATTGTCTCTCTTTTAGGTTTTTGGTCTCCACCAGCCTCCTCGAGGGAAATATCTGTCTCTTTAGCTGCTAAATGCTTCCACTTTGTTCACCAGCTGCTCTCCAAGCTGACTGAGTCTTTCTGCTGTTTGATGCTCAGCAGGTCGGAAAGTTATGGGAATATAAGATATGGAGTGTAGATATGGGAATAACTAGGTTTTGTAATGACATTTAAAATGCTGATCTGACCTCCAGAGAGAGACCGATCACCAAGACAGGACAGCAAACGTATGTTAGCCACAAGTCTTTAAGTAATGAGAGGAGTTATTAATTCAATCCTTCATTTAACTCTGATCATGGTGGTGTGATCAGAAGACCTCAGCTGTTCCAGTACAACATGTCAGAGTAAATATTCACAAACTGCCCAAATAGCTCGAGTCTCTGAAGTGGTAGCAGGACACCAGTATAACATATAATGAACCCACATGCTCTGACACCTGACAGCTTAAAGATTCAGCTTCTTATGATGAAGGACAAATAAAAGGAGAATTTTCATCTGTGGACATTAAAGAGTACAATAAGGACATTAGTGCTTTCTTACTTACCCTCAGGTGGGTGTGGGACTGCAGTTGTGGAAGCATCTGAAATAAAATATTAAAACATTTGAGATCATTCTGACTGTAATGAACCCACATGCTCTGACACCTGACAGCTTAAAGATTCAGCTTCTTATGATGAAGGACAAATAAAAGGAGAATTACGTATCAGTATAACACTTTATTTTGGAAGTCTCAATACTTCACTGCTAAACACCCCCATATGTTTCAGTGAAATAAAAACACACATTTAGTTTTCTGATTCAGGCTAACGTGTTGTTATTGGAAAAGAATCTTTTTTATTCTAATTCAGGAGTTTGAGGGTTGATTTGTTCATCCTGGTTGAATTTAACGGTGTCATCTTATTTTCTGACCGTGTGGTTGGAAATCTCCTTGCATGCAATGGGGCAGATGATTTAATATCATTTTATGTAGGTACAGCTGTCCTTTTTTCCTTTGTGTTCATCACATTAAATACAATTAGTGACTGTGACATACTCACAAAAATCTCAAAGTGAGTTCTGCAGATAATCGAGCAAGCATCAGTGTTCAAATAAAACATTCTCATTTGAATAATGTATATGAACTTTTCTTTTGATGTATATTCTATCATGTGTAAATGTAAGTTATTGACACAATAAAGACACCAACTAATTATACTAACTTCTCAACAACCTGCATATTCTTGTCTAAAATTGGCAATTTGTATTTGAAAGTGTCTTCATGATTCAAGTAGGGTGAAAAAATTCATATTGCAATTATTCTCACAGATGTTGTGATATAAGCACCCAAATGTGACCACATGTTGTTGTGTTTACCATTGTCACTAATAAATAATGTTGCTAGTGAAGCTCCACCTACTCAGTAACAGGTTTCCCTTCCTACAAAATCTTCACAATAAAAGGCCCTTGCTGATGTGAAATGTGAGGCAGCAGTTTGCATTAGCAGTAACATATATACAATACATACATGGATTATTAGGAATAGATTTAGAAATCAAGGAAAAAGTCAAATAAAGTGAAACTAAACTTCCCAACCACAGAGATTCAAGTAGAAACTACAAACATACTGAGAGTTGAGTCCTTTGAAATCACAGCTTTCTCTCTAGTTTCAGTCAGCTTCACATATTGGAGGCATCAGTTTAGTGTGAGACAGGGTTTGTTCATCGAGTCCGGCTTCAGAGCGTGGCCACAAAAAAGGAGCTCATTTGGTATGCCAACTGCCCTGAAGCTCAGTGGAAATGCAAATGTTCTTATCTCAGCCTGAACACACTAAATTCATCAACTAATAAAATGGAGGTAGTAAGTAATGATATGACTGCATGCCCAGTTTGAATGGTTACTGAAGGCAGAGACAGAAAGATAGATCAGCTTTGTCTCTGGGTTACCTGGGCGTCCTGATGGGTTGTTTTGATGAGAGTCTTTTGACTGACGTAGATGGACTGTTTAAAAAAGAGAAATGTATTTATTCAAAATAAATTAGATAAATGACCATTTCCATTGCAGACATTAATTACACATGTTTCAGGAGAAGAACATTTTTATGTGTTATTATTTGTCCACCATTTATACATCTGTGTTAATGTCAGGTAACTGATAACCCTGGTAAGTGTTTACACTACTGTGTATTACTTCTGAAGCATTTTCTGTATACTGTTTTGTTAAAAAAACCTCATGATGAAAAATGGTATGAGCCTTGGTGTACTTACCTGTGAGGGTCATATTACAGGAAAAGGGATCGTCCTTATCTTTCACTTTAACATCGCACCTGTATGTCCCGTTGTCAGACGTCGTTAAATTTGTCAGCTGCAGGGAGTAATTCCCTGAGGACAGTTCCTGATTGAAAAGAGATGTTCTGCCTTTGTATTCCTTCCCCTGAATTTCCACCGCCTGGCTTGTGGGCTGACTTCGACGCCAAAAATGGACATCTACAAGGTTCCCTTTTCCGTCATGATAAACCACCCATTCCACTGTATTCTGTCCGTCCATAATGTTGGCATTCATGGAACATGGTAGGATCACTGAGTCTCCTTCGTTTCCTTTCACTGGCTGATTTGGACACTTTAACTGAATCTCTGTTGAAGGAACACACAAAATAAAATCACTATATAAAGCCTTTGTATTTTTTACTCAAATATGTGACACACACACAGACTTGCACGTTACAAAGTTATTGAGGCAGCCAAACAAATAACTGCCTCTGTATTTAAAGTGCTCATTTACTCTGAAGTTTATGGTGAAAGCAAAGAAACATCTGGAAAGCTTTTAGGAAATCACTTCCGGTTCACTCAGTCTCACAGATATGAGGCAGATTTAAGGGAATAATTTAACAATAACTGTCAGTTTATGAACCTAAAGAACATTTATTCAATTGAAAGTTTTTTATTAAAGCCTCGGTAATCGATACCGCTAACGCCACCAACGACTACTTCCGGGTTTCAAAATAAAGCATCTCTCTTTCTCTCTGTGTGTGTGTTGTCTTGCAGAGTCTAAATTTAAAGAATTTTCGTTTAAAGAGCAATAAGTCAGTTTCTTACATAAGTAGTTCACCAAACTTGGACTGCTGGACTCAGTACTTTATCAACTACTTGCACAAATAATATGAAACACGTTTACTGTGTAGTTTTTAAGTAATTCATTCTCAAAGTCCTTTATAGATAGATATAAGAACAATTTTCTTCTAACTTTGAAGTGGAATAAAATTATTGCCTACCATAAGTAGTTCACAAAACCTGTGAACTAAAACTTATTTTATTGCTCTTTAAAGTTAGATGAAAATGCTTCTAATTAATATCTTGCTCCTTCTCACCAGTGACACCTTAAATATACCATGATCAGCCTCAGCATTGCAACTCCTCTTTGATAATCAGCCATTAAATGTGAATCAGGACATCTGACAACCTTTAAAAGATTAAACAGAAGAGGTGGCCTTCCACTCCTGTTATCAGCCATTTACAACGCAGAGCTGAGATCCCTCCCCTGACAGACCAACACCCATTCACACCTCGACTAACGTGACCTAAACAACGACTCTCAGTCAGCAATCCCTACGAGAGTTTAAGATGCCTACATTCTGATAAATATTCATGTCATTTGTTAAATCAGAAATATCCTGAGGATTTTAAGAATTTATAAAGTTTTTGTCATTATTCAAAGTAAAATTCAAAAACAAGTTGGAACCGACAGCAGAGAGACATGAAACCACAAAGAAATACTATCATGGCCCTTTAAGATTAACAATGACATGATCTCCAACTGTGTACACATCTCAAAATATGTTGGCTCATTTTATAGTAGTTTATATAAGTCAAATACTAAAATCAGTGATTGTGATAGATTGTGATGGATAGATTGGCAAAATTATAGGTGAAACACAAACAGGTTTTATGACCAACTGTTACGTTTAATAACTGTTATGTTTAACTGTTATGATACTGAAAGCACTTAAAAATAAATATAAATAAGCACACTTGTTCATTGGAGTATAATGTACTGACGCTCCAGATGATCTTATAGAGTACATGCAAAAACAGCCCTGCACTCAAGATTCATTAATATTGCATTTATTTACTTAAATTCACAGATGTTTGGTTGTTCTTAAATTCTGATTTAAAAGAAAATAAGCAAACAAAATGGTTGGAACAGGGCGAGAGAAACTTTTTGCCTCAGGGACACAAAACTGTAAAATAAAAACTATCAGCCTTTTAAGATTATTGTATTGTATTACTCTGAAAACACTGAAACTGAAGCACTTATAGTTTCTCTTATAGATTCATAAAGAATTCAATCCTGCTTCCTATTTAAAACTCTCCAAACCTTTGGTTTGGCAGAAACCTTTCCTCATTATGTTATGCAGCATCCAAGCACTACAAACACTGCTGCTCTCAGATCATTTTATCCAATTTGATCGTTTTTGTTCCGTGTTTGTTCTACATAGACCAGTTTTTAAAGGTTAATGACATTTATGATTCTCAGAGTTCATAAACTATAGACCTTAGATAGTTTAAAATCACAGATGGACCTGACAAAGAAGATTATATCCTCATGTCTGGTCACTTTCACTTTCACTTCCTTATGTGACTGTTTTCATAAATAAAGTTTTACATGGAAATCCCAAATCCCAAACTGTGTCTCTTCTGACTGAGCTCACCTGTGTTCATGGCAGTGAGATCCATCGATAAAAAGATCAGGAGAAGTTTCAGCCACATTTTTCTTCTTCCTTATCAACTTCTGTAGTTCCTTTACTTCATGTAAAGAAAGATCGTCAGCCACATTTTTCTCCCACAACTTCTGGTTCCTTTACTTCATGAGAAAGATCGTCTCTCCCACAGTGGGGGGGGAGGAGCTCACCTGTGGTGGGGGAGGAGCTCACCTGCACTAGGAAAACTGGTTTAGCCACCATCAAGAAATTACTTTTCAATTGACAATTGTTGGAATATATACTTCCAAATCGTGCCTTTAATGTTTAGCAGATGACTAGGAAACAACATGCTATGTTTTGATAGAATAAATGAATCTTGCTGTGCTTAGAAATGATTATAAGTTGTGTAAATATTCTTTTAAAGTGTGGAAAATACTAAATAAATACAGAACTGAATTTTGACAGGATTTGACTATCTGTAATAACCCTGTTACATATGCATCTCTAAAAAAGTCAACTTTTCAGCTTTGTAATGATCCATTTTCCAGCTGATCCAAAGAGGGTTCAGGCCTCTAAAGAAATCCTAGTGCTTTGAAATCCTCGTGTTTTCTTACCTGTGTTTCCTTGTGACTCGTGTGTCCACCATGCTGCCTGCTTCCTTTGTCCTCCCTCAGCCAGCCCACCCTACCATCTCCATCTTCATCTACTGTGGCAAATAAAAAAAGCATTTAGAGGTGATCCAGTTGCAAGGTTTGAAATTAAACCATAGTCAGAAACCACAAATCTTTTAACTGAATGATTAAATGAGCAAAATGATTCATTATTTATGAGTGCGATCTTCAAGAAAAACCTTCCATTTTAGCCCACCGGCTTTAATATGAATAGCAGAAGTGTCAGTATTGATTGATCCTTCCAGCATTTCCGGAGCTTTAAACATCTATTCAAATTGCTTCTTTATTTTTGGATGATTTACATGTTGGAGTTGGTGCTCTACACGTCCATAAATACATAAATAACCACTGTAATGTATCGTCCAGCTCATGGCTGTATATTCTGGTATGATTTACCCTGAGAGCGGTTTCACATGGCGTATGTTTCGAGTTTATTCTGGTTAATAATGTGGCTGCTTCCTGTCCTGTTTCACAGAAATGTGACTGATAAAGGCCAAACCTCTGTGACCACCATGGGGGGTGTTGAGTTAAACTTAGTCTTTTTTTTTCGCTGTGTTTTGATGTACTGAGTTCGAAAGTAATTTTAAAAAATGATTATAATGGCATCTGTTCTAGTAATTCAACAAATACTAATTTTTTTTTAAGTCATTGTTTATGGTCTTTTAAACATTTTGAATGATGAACTAAAGCTTATTTTTTTCTTTAAGGCATGTGTTCTTTTTGTACAGTCTGTCTGACTGCTGGTTGTCACAGTTTCCTTTGAGCAAAGGATGTGGGTAGACTGTCGGCTGAAACTGAACAAGAAGAGCACAGACAGCATCAACACGGGATGGAGGTCACCTCGCTCTGCCTCATACTTTGTAAGAAAGATTACTTTTTCAAATAGTTTTTAATAGTAGATATACTTTGTTTGGATTTTTCTTTATTCAATCAATTATTTACTTTTGGTTGTTGGCTGTCCTTGTAATGGATAACTAGATCAGATTAGATTCAACTTCAGAGAGTAGAGAGTGTAGATTAATGTCAGATAAAGATATAGATATAACTGTGCTAAGATATATAAAGTGTGAACAAAAAGATATACAGTGCAAATGAGTAACAGCAACACAAACAACAGTTGTCAGCAAAGCAGTGTAACCTGTTTATCTGAGGCCTGTTTTTTGGGCGTGGATATGTGAGTGATATGTTGATCTGATTGTTCACAATTTGACATGAGTATGAATTTTTTGGTTCTTTGAAACTGGCTTAAAAAAGTGGAGCTGTTCTTCAGGTAGCATAAATCTTAACCATAAAGCCCATCTATTAACCCATTTTCAAGTTCAAATAACTAATTTTCCAAGATGTACACTGACCTTGCACTTGTTTATTAGTCTTAAAGTTAAAAGGTTAAAAAAGCAAGAGTTCCTCTCTATCAGGAAATTAGTTCTCAGCTAACATGACGATTTTTAGAGTTATGACCAGAGCTGTAACTCTGTGCTCTATCAACCTCACCAACAGTGCACAATACTGCATTCACTCAACATGATTAACAACATAATTAGAAATAAATTAAATGTGTGATAACGACATAAATAACCAAAAAAAGAAATGTGACTGTTCTCAGCTTCTGTAGCAAGTGCAGCAATACCTACAAGTTTTTTCTCCTTTTTTTTTAAATCATGTCTTTGGTTTGCTGTTTGAACCACCAGCAGCCACACTGAGCCTCCATCCTGACAGATCTCAGTTCTTTCGGTACGACCGCTTCTCGCTGAGCTGTGCAGCACCGAGGACGGACAGTGGCTGGACCGTGAAGAGAAACACTTCCGAGGAGACGTCCCAGCCATGCACGGCCTTTGGAGACCCACATGAATCCTCCTGCAATGTCTCCAATGTCTACCCATCGGACTCTGGACTGTACTGGTGCGAGTCTGAGCAGGGCGAGTGCAGCAACGTTGTCAACATCACAGTGACGGGTACGATCGCAGACAAACTTGTTTTTGTTTTTTGCTCTACAAAGGGACCATAAAACATTTCTTTATATCTGAGGATTCTTGTGACCAACAGCTCTTTTAGGGAACTGGTGACAGAGGAGTGTCCAAACTTTGAGCCAGTCAACTTTGCTCTCTGCAGAAACTCAATTTGGGCCACTTTTAGAGCTGAAAAACTTACACACTGAGTCTTACACAGTTTTTGTGCTTAAAGCTTCCATATGTGCATTTGTACTTTTGGTTGGTTGAATTTTGTGCTTGAGAATGTGTGTAAATATAGAAACACTCTTTTTGGTGTACACCAACAAAACCACATGGTACACAGAGCAGATCTAAAATCAGGCACCAGGACTACAGTGCAGATGAATCATACCGGACTGTTTTCTCTCAGGTTCGTTGGATTGATCAGCAGATTCACCTACAGACAAAGTCACTGCTGGTGAAGATGAGAAAGACCTACTACTACAAATAACTCCAAAAACATCCCCTCTGATCCATCACAGCAACAACTCTTTGCTTGCTCTTGTGTATTTCAGCCGGTGAGGTGATCCTGGAGAGTCCTGCGCTTCCTGTGACAGCTGGAGATGACGTGACACTTCGCTGTTCCACCAAGAAAAGATATGACAAGCTTTCTACATTAGATTTCTCTGCTGCGTTCTTCAGAGATGATGTTTTCATCGGTAATGAGACTGCAGAAAAGATGATCCTCCGATCGGTGTCCAAGTCTGAGGAAGGCCTCTACAGGTGTGAACACCCCAGAAGAGGAAGGTCCGAGCAGAGCTGGCTGTCAGTGAGAGGTGACGTGATGCTCTGCTCTTTACATACATGCATGTGTGTGACGGGGCGACAGTTTGAGCGTTTGCAGATGTTTCTTTGTGGTGAGCGATTTACTCCAGGCAAAGTGCTGACATCACTTCCTGTGTAGCCACAGTTCCTCTTTCACCTGCAATTCTAAAGCAACCGTCTCACTCAGCATTTCTTTTCTGTATCTTGATAAGAAAGTGAAGCGAATGCCTGAAGTTTAGTTTTCATATTCTATTCTAAAACAATTCTAAAATTAAAGAACAAGAACATTGAAACATTTCTGATTTTAAAGTTTAAAGTTAGACAACAGTAGATTTTTTTTGTCCACTGATTCAGATCTTTGTTGATCACTGATGGTGTCGCCCCACATCTACAATCTAACTTATCAGTGAACATTAAATGAATCATAACACAGCGGCCTACTGCACATTAAAAGAGCTGTGATGGATTATGATTCACGTGTAAAAGTCTGATGGTTGTTCTCCTCCTCACAGCTCAGCCTCCAGGTGTCCTCCCCACCTCTTCTCCTCCTCCTCCTCTCCTGTCTCTGCCCAACTTGGTCTCCATCATCCTTCTGTTCATCCTCTACACCGTCATCCTGATCATTTGTATACACATGTACCGAAGGTGGGCTCGAGGTAAGAGCACCTGAAAATCCTGATAATAAGGGAATAAACTGATCTGTCTGAGTCCTCCACAAAGGTCAGAGGTCAGAGACACCACAAAGGTGAAGCTTGGCAAACACTGTGGCATAATTAAGTCTCATTAAATCACCTCATTTGTTGTAAATAACAAAAACAAGATCGGTTTGTTTCATGACCACTAAACTGTCTCACATCAGGTGATCATGAATTCAAGTCTTTCAGTGTAAAGTGAGGAGTTGGATATTCTCTAAACTTCAGAAACATTGTTAGCTGTTCAACATTTTGGGTGCAAATCCTCCAGAAACACACTGTGTACTGTTTCCTGTGGGTAAGTCCAGTGCCCAAACGTGGACTGAAGTGACCTGGAGACCGTATCACGAAGCAAGTCCAGCTTAGTCCAGCTGTCTTTGGGTTTGAAAAGAGGTTTAACCCTGCATAGTGGGTCCACAATATGGTGGCTCTCTTTAGATTTTTTGGTATAAATGCTTGTTTTTAATCTGGATTTATCTTGACTATATTAAACAATAAAGAGTGCAGCATAACAACTTTAGGAAAAGTCAAAAACTGGGGGACTTAAACAGTTCATTAAAACGTAGTTATGTACATTTGATGGATGGATGGTGACAGATGACCCACACACTTTGTCTGAACACGATTTAAAGGCTTAATGTTGTTTGTGTTGCCAAAGCAGAGAGGAGAGGACAAAGTATGATTTTTAACTTCCAGTGATCACCAGAGTCTGTAAGTGTAGAAACACACACACTGTCAGGATTGATTTTACAAAATATCTGTTATCCAGATTTATTATTCACACACACTCACTTCAATATGAAGTCAGGATACTTTCCCGATTTTACCCGTCAGGTTCCTGATCTGGAATGATGACGCAGTCCTTTATTATTCATCACTTCAATATGAAGTCAGTACTTTCCCGTCCCGTCAGGTGAGCCTGAAGGAATGATGGTAGTTGTTGTTGGTGCCCCGAGTTGCAGTTTTCCCACTGAGCTGATTGGTTGGTAGTTGTTGTTGGTGCCCCGAGCAGATTAACATGCTGCATAGTTTGCCATTGTGAAACAGCTCAGAAGATTGTAGACCAGCTTGATAAACCAGAAAACCAGGAAGTCATGCCCAGGAAGGGAAAGAACAGCCAACAAACACCCAACCTGAGCGTCAGGGTCGAAGCTGTCAGCTGACAGGTGTGGTGCAGCAGGAGATTTAAACATCAGCTGTGTAAATAAACCGTAAAATCAAAGTGACTCCACTGAAGACTTTCTCTGCTCTGTTTTTTCTTCAGCTCGAGCTGAGGCTGAAATCAGATCCTCTGATAAGCTCATACAGGAATGAAGAAGAAGAGTTGAGACCTTCGGCCTGTTTTACCTGCTGACTGGGAAGAAGGCAGCGTTCTTACTTTTGCATTTATCTTATTTTTAAAATGTTGTATTTGCTTATTTTATATCTCTTAGCTGACACAATGCTTATGTGTTTTATTTCATAATCCCTCTGCAACATAACCTTTACATTTAAAAAGATGACGAATTTCAGACTGTCAATAAGCTAAAATGCTACATACATTATATTACATTATTTATATTTCTTATTTCTGTGTAACGTTTTTATAGTTTTGTACTGTCTTTCAGTAGGGAGATGATCTCAACCAGCTTTTTTGACATTTTTACTGTCAGAAAACATTTTGGTGCTGACATTTTATACTTTACCTAAATGAGCCAAACTGAAAATGAGGCTTTTTGGTAAAATTAACTTTTAGGCAGCAGATTTTGTTCTCTGTGTGGAAATGTTTTAATGCATTAAACCAAAAATCTCATCATTTACTGTTTCAGTGACATTTCAGGCGCCGTATCCACATTTCACAGGTTGGTTGTGAATTAAAGAAAAGTAAATCAAATGGTTGTATAACACCAGAACAGATCAGAACAATAAGAAAAAAAACTTGAATAAAATATTTTAACAGTGTAAAAACGAAATATATGTAGACAGAGATAAAAACAGTAGAGATTTATTAAAACAATAACATCAAATCAAGTCAAGGTTTAAAATGGCGTCATCACCGACTCGTACACGAACTTCCTCTGAGCCGATCACTTCGAAAACTTCAGGGAAACAAACAAAAAAAACAAAATAAGTTACGAAAATGCTAATTATTGCTGTCTGTAACGGAGTTTGACAATGAATTACTGAAAAACTACACAGTAAAAACATAGCTTGTAGTATTTGTGCAAATAATATAAAAAGTACTCAGTCCAGCTCTACAAGTGTGCAATGCTCGTTACTGCTGTCTGAAAGGGACTGCAAGACAAGACAGATAGCTTCACTATGCTTTATTTTCAAATCCGGAAGTAGCGTTAGCGGTGGCTTTAAAATTACCAAGTCTTTAACATTGTTCATGTGAAATTTCCAACTGACTCAACGATCTTTTGGTTGATAAACTGAGAGTTACTGTTAAAATATTCCCTTAAATCTGCTGCATATCTATGAGACTGAGTTAGTGAATCGAAAGACATTTCCAAAAGCTTTCCAGAACTCTTTCTTTGCTTTTACCATAAAGTTTAAAAGATAAAGAGCGTCCACCAGAGAGAACAGCAACACCAAAACCTCAAACTTCATCCCGTTTGCTGCACAAATGCACTATAAGGAAATAAGTCACAGCTGACTCACATTTGGCAACATTTGCATTTCCTCAAAGTTATTCAAATGAAAACATACCATACTTTATTAATAACAGAGGCTCTGTGGACCTCCATCAGCACTTACAGTAAACCTTTGATCCATCATCTGTCTGCAGGGCTGGCAGACCAGTTCTTTATCTGTACCAAACATTTACCTTTTTTTTCCAACCAGTTAATCAGAAAGTTCAAATGTGCAGTCAAACGCTGTTTTAAGATGCATGTGATCAGTTTTTATTCACACTGTCTTTGGGACAGTAAAAGTATTCAGTATTTGACATTAGGGTGTACATGTTTACATATTATAGTGGACACTGATATCAACAGAGCAGAACAATAAGAGAAAACATGAATAAAATATTTTAACAGTGTAAAAAGAAAATATATGTACAGACACAGAGATAAAGCATTAGATATTTTTTAAACCAATAAGATTAAATCCAGTCATCGTTCTCAGTTTAAGAAGAAAAGTCCAGCTTTATCTCTGTTATGGTTTATAAAAGTACCATCTAATGTATCAAAAACACACAAATAACATGAGAAATATCAACTAAAAATCCCAAAACTACCATTCACATGTCAAAGAATCACAAGTGTTACTCACAGCTGTCACATCTAATACATCGACATCTATTAACATCTAATATATACAACACATTATACTGTGTATTTATTCACAGCAGACAATAGAGAGCCTCCATGTGGTGAAATAGGAGAACTTCACCTGCCTGCACTGTCACATTTTAGAAAAACAATGATTTTTATGTTTTCTCACATTTTGACACCAGAACAGTGTTAAAGACCTGAACATCAGGAAGTGTTTCTGTTACAAACAGGGACAGGGTCAGCTGTCTCAGAAAAGATTTTAAAAAGGTGTCTTACGTTGGATAAAAGACTGAGGCCTATTTTTTTTTCATCCATCTGGTTTGCAGACAGTCACAGTTTGATGTGAATGAAATGAAGAAATTAAACAGGATGTAATACAGTCCCAAGCTGCTAAAGACTCAAGAGGTTAAATAAAAAGTGTCTGTGCTAAATGTACAAGATGAGTGTTTTTGTTCAGATATTTCTAGACAATAAAAGCTTTTCACTTCATTTGGTAGCAAGAACCAACAGTTAGTATTAATGCTGTCTGTGTTTCCTATGGAAGTTCTTTGTTCTTTAATGCCATTTAATCTCAAGATCTCAACTTAATTATGTCTTTATTTCAAGATAACTACACTTGTTTCCTCGATATAAATTTAAAATATTGCAGCAGTTCAGCTTCTGTAGTTTCTCACGCTGTTCAGTTTTATTTTCTCTTCAGACTTCAGATCACATTTCCCCCGTTTGGTCGTCTCCTTTGTTTCACACACCACCCTGTAAAACACAAAACAGGTTATTAGTCAGTGAATATTTTCTGTTCTTTGATGACTTTCCTCAACATGTGGTTAAGTTCAGATGAGTAAAACTACTTAGTTAAAGCTCTGTGGCTGTAGATAAATAAATAAATTAAAGGGAAGCCTTCAACACAATCGCCTGCAGCAGATTTATATTTGAGGCAGCGAGAAACCAAAAGGATGAAACTCAGAATAGGATGTAAAAAGGACAATTATTTTATATCAGAGAAATCAAGAATGGAGTAACAGCATTTTTTTGTTTATGATGAATGAACGCAAGAATTCCAGACATAAATACTCATTCAATAAAATCTCCAAAATCCATTTTTGACCTAAAACATTTGTGGATGAACTCCAAGTAAAAGTCACAAATCAGTTTGTCGGTGCACAAGTTAAAATAAAGGTGAGAGAATTTTACAGAGTTTTACATTTGATGTATTGTTATGTGTTTTTTATGGCCACAACGTGTATTTAATTAATGTATGAAACTGATAAATGGTCATCAAAGTCTCCTATTAGAGTCATATTAGCGTTCTTAAAGGTTCACTAACGTTGCTGTACCGTAGTTATGTATTGATATAACTCAGCAGCTTAGAGAGCCTTTGATGATTTGATTATATCCATGAATGATTCATATCTTGAGTCTTTTTAAAACTTCCTCTTTGTGTTTCTGAGCTGCAGTGGACGGACAGCAACACAAAGGACAAAATTCATACTAAAAGACTGTTTGTTCTTTGATGAGAGGTAAAATCTGCACTTACATTAGTGAGAGATTTAAATTTTAATGATCTGTATGAAAAGAAAAACCTGTCACACTGTTCAGACCTGACTGTTGTCCTAAACCTATTTCTTAATTGGGAAAATGAGGAGAGAAGAAATGACTTACATATCAATTCAGCAGCAACACCGACAGCAACAATAATGGAACAACAATGCCAATTATAACAGTCCCGATACCAGTGTTACCATCTGAAAGAAAAGAGGAAATGCATTATTCACTGTGGGCTTTCAAGACAACATCCATCCATTTTCTACTGTGTGGTTCTTTTGGGTTCATTTGAGTAAAAATTCAATTAACTTTACTGAAGAATTAAGATGATTTTGAGCTGACATGTTTTCATTGATCGAACATTATAGAATATTTGTGTCCATGATGTTTACAGACACAAAATAAAGAAGCAACACTTTATTTTGGTAGTCTCAATACTTCACTACTGAACACCCCCATATGTTTCAGTGCTACAAATGAGCTTCAGTATGCGTGAAGTAAAACACAAATTTAGATTGATTTGTTAACTAATTCAGGCTAACATGCTGACTGAGGGTTGATTTGTTCATCCTGGATGAATTTATCTTAATCTTATTTTCTGATTGTGTGCTTGGAAACTTCCCTGCATGCACCGGAGCAATAGATGACTTCCTAAATCTCATTTTATGTCGTTACACATGTCCCTTTGTTTTTCTTTGTGTTCATCACATTCAATATAATTACTATATTGAACAGTAAATATAATGTTACGCTCGGCGTACGAGAGGCAGGAGGACCCAAATGCAGGACAGGAAGCAGACTCAGGTTTCGAGAGACTTTAATGAAGATCTCACACAAACAAATCTTCGTAGTTGAGTTCTTCGGTTTTGCTGTGGCTAGATCTTGTGACATAAAGACAAGAGACTACGACTTGACGCATGAACACAAAAGACGATCTGGCAACGAGACAGGGAAGACGCAGGACTATATATACACATGAGGAAAGGGGCAACAGGTGGAAACAATCAGGGCGGGGCCGACAATCACACTGGCGGGGAAAAACACACAATGGGAGGAAGTCAAGGGACCTGAAACGAGAGGACAGTTAGGGTTTTCAAAATAAAAGACAAGCCAGAACAGGAAACATAATACAAGACAGACAGGACTAACAAATCTGACGCGACATCACAGTACCCCCCCCCTTAGGACCGACTCCTGACGGTCCAGGCGTGTCTGGATGCTGTCTGTAGAACTCTTCGATTAATTTTTTGCCAACGATGAAACTAGCAGGTATCCAGGATCGCTCCTCAGGTCCGTAACCGTCCCAGTCCACCAGGAACTGTCTCCCCCGTCCCCTCTTACGCACCGCCAGCAGCTTTTTGACTGCGTAGACCGGTCCCCCTTCCACCATTTTGGGCGGCGGTGGGGGCTTGGAGAAGCGGCACCAGGTGACTCTCCCGAACCGGCTTGATTTTGCTGACGTGAAAGGTCGGGTGCACCTGAAGGGACCTGGGGAGCTTAAGTTGCACAGAAACAGGGTTAATAACTTTAGACACCGGAAATGGCCCCACAAACCTGGGAGCCAATTTCCTAGTATGTACATGTAACGGTAAGTCTTTGGTGGATAACCAAACTTTCTGGCCGGGTGAGTAGGTCGGTGCCGGTCTGCGATGGCGGTCAGCTGCCACCTTCATGCGCGCCTGCCCCCGTAGAAGCATCCGCCGAGCAGCAGCCCAGATCTTCCTGGCACCTTCTCGCCAAGGCATGGGCTGAGGGAACCGTCACCTCTTCCTCGTTAGAAGGGAAGAGTGGCGGTTGGTATCCGTGGACGACTTGAAACGGCGAAAGTCCCGGTGGCCGCAGTAGGAAGCGAGTTGTGGGCGTATTCCACCCAGGTGAGATGATCGCTCCATGTCGTCTGATTCTGCACCACCAGACATCTCAGGCAGGTCTCCAGCTCCTGATTCAGCCGCTCTGTCTGCCCGTTGGACTCAGGATGATAGCCAGATGATAGGCTGACGGTAGCACCAAGGAGCTGACAAAACTCCTTCCAAAACCCAGATACAAACTGGGGACCCCTGTCCGAAACAATGTCTTTCGGGGAGACCATGAATGCGGAAAACTTGAGAAATCATAACTTGAGCCGTTTCTTTAGCAGAAGGCAGTTTTGGTAATGGAATGAAGTGTGTCATTTTAGAAAAACGGTCTACTACAACGTCAGCACTACCGTGTTACCCTTTGCCGATCGAGGCAGACCTGTGATGAAGTCCAGCGAAAGATGTGACCATGGTCTGTGTGGCACCGGTAGTGGCTGGAGAAGCCCCATCCGAGCCTGCCTCGACGCCTTACCTCTGGCACAGACAGAGCAGGCATGCGCGACGTACTCAGCCACATCCTTGACGAGCGCCGGCCACCAAAAACGCTGCTTCACCACGAACACAGTTCTCTTGACTCCTGGATGACATGTAAGCAACGAAGTGTGCGCCCAATGGATAACCTGAGAGCACAACGCTTCCGGTACGAACAACCGGTTGCGAGGACAACCCTCTGGGGTAGGTACACCTTGTCGCGCCCGTTGCACATCCCTTTCTATTTGCCAAGAGACCGCCCCCACCACACAGTCAAGTGGTAGGATAGGATCTGGTTCTTTGGCAGCCGGTTCCGGATCATACAGGCGGGATAGTGCGTCCGGTTTAGCGTTCTGAGAGCCCGGCCTGTAAGACAGCGTAAACCGAAACCGACTAAAAAAAAGAGCCCACCTTGCTTGTCGGGAATTCAGTCTCTTGGCTGACTTGAGGTACCCCAGATTTTTATGGTCCGTCCAAACAATGAAAGGTTGTTCAGCCCCCTCCAGCCAATGTCTCCATTCCTCCAACGCCACTTTTATAGCCAGCAGCTCCCGGTTCCCCACGTCATAATTCCTTTCTGCCGACGATAGCTTGCGAGAAAGAAAGGCACATGGGTGAATTCTGTTATCTCTGGGGGCCCGCTGAGATAACACGGCCCCCACCCCCTCATTGGACGCATCCACCTCCACAATGAATTGGAGCTTGGGGTCAGGAATGGTCAGGACCGGAGCTGAAACAAACAACTTCTTTAGTTTCTGGAAAGCCCCCTCTGCCTCTGGACCCCACCTGGAACGTGACTTTAGGAGAGGTTAGTGCATGAAGGGGTGCAGCTACTGCACTGAAGTTGCGGATGAATTTCCGGTAGAAATTGGCAAACCCCAAAAATTGTTGCACCTTCTTCCGAGACGTAAGAGGCACAAATGGCCAATTAGCCACAGCACTAACCTTCTCAGGGTCCATTTTGATGCAGTTCGGGGACACGATGAAACCCAGAAATGCGACCGAAGAGGCGTGGAACTCACACTTCTCCGCCTTCACGAACAGCTTGTTCTCCAACAGGCGGCTCAGGACCAGACGGACGTGAAGCTGGTGGGTGGCAGGATCAGGGGAAAAAATGAGAATGTCATCCAGATATACGAAAACGAAGTCATTTAGGTACTCACGTAGGAACCTCATTGATGAACCCCTGGAAGACGGCAGGGGCATTAGTCAATCCAAAAGGCATGACAAGATATTCATAATGCCCTGTAGGAGTATTAAAGCCTGTCTTCCATTCATCACCCTCCCTGATCCTGACCAGATGGTATGCGTTCCGCAGGTCCAACTTAGTGAAGATGCGGGCCTGTTGGAGCAGCTCAAAGGCGGAGGACAATGAGTGGAAGAGGGTACCTGTTCTTGATGGTAACGTCATTAAGAGCACTATAGTCATTGCACGGCCTTAACTGTAACGAACCGTCCTTTTTCTCCACGAAGAAGAAACCAGCTCCGGCCGCTGATGAGGAGGGACGAATGATGCCAGACTGAAGTGGAAGTCTTGATGTATTCCTCCATGGCCTTCCTCTCGGGCCCAGAGATGGCGTACAGTCTGGGCCTTAGGAATAGGAGCTCCAGGCAGGAAGGTCAATCGGGCAGTCCCATGGCCGATGTGGAGGAAGAGACATGGCTTTGGTTTTGCTGAACACCTCCCTCAAATCATGATAGCACTGAGGAACTTTCTCTAGGTCAGGAAACTCATCCGGAGCCGGCTCCAAGGTCTGGTCGGCCTTCACTTTCTCGGACCTGAGAACAGAAGACAAGACAAAGCAGGACAAACTACAGACAGGACCCCAGCTATCGATCTTCCCTGTTTCCCAATTAATGTAAGGGTTGTGAGTCTTTAACCAAGGTAACCCTAAAACCAATGGGTGACGGGTGCAGTTAAACAGGTGAAAAGAAATATGTTCACTGTGAGAGTCATTTATGGTCATTGTGAGAGATTCGGTCCGGTGGGTGACTTTGCTTAAGAGTTTGTTATTAAGAGATCGTGCAGAGATGGGCTGAATAAGAGGTTCTGTCTTGATCTTAAGTTTTTTGACCAATTGTCTGTCCATAAGACTTTCGTCAGCCCCAGAGTCAATGAGAGCCTGCAGAGAAAAAATCTTCCCATTAATTTGTAGTTTGATTGAGGTTAAGGTTCTTCGAGGAGAATTAATGTTTCTATTTTGGCTCACCAGTGTTCTCCTCACGCATGATGAGCCCTCTCTTTTACCGGACAAGACTGTGCTTGATGACCCGCTTGTCCGCAGTAAAAGCAGGCTCCGACTCTCACGCGACGTCGGCGTTCCTCCGGGTCCAGCCTGGCGCGTCCCAGCTGCATGGGTTCCGCCTGATCAGAAGAGGGCGCACGCTCCGCCGTGGCCGAAGAAAGGACCGAAGACCGTCGAAACTCACGACGAGGCTTCTGAGGAGTCGATGGCACCCCCTGGTGCTCGGAGGTCCTCCTGGCGGCTCGGCGACGCTCTGTCTCCCTCTCCCGGAGCCGGGTGTCGATCCTCACCGCCATCTTGACCAGATCCTCGAACTCTTCAGGTATTTCGTGAGGGGCGAGCTGATCCTTGATGTCCTCATTGAGGCCATTGGCGAAGGCACCCTTGATGGCCGGGGAATTCCAACCACTGTCCGTAGCCAGTGTGCGGAACTCTATGGCATAATCCATCACCCTCCGGGACTTCTGCCGTAACTCGAACATGGCTTTTGAAGCTTCTTGAGAAGAACAGGAGTGATCAAACAGATGGGTGAGTACATGTGTAAATTGATGTTTGTCACGACATATCGCAGCTCCTCGAGCCCATTCCGCCGTAGCCCAGGCCGCCGCTCTCCCCGACAGGTGGGAGATCATGAACGCCACCTGCGCCTCATCTGAAGCGAACGCTGCAGGATCATTCTGGAAATGAAGTTCGCATTGTACCAGAAATGGACGGCACTGACCGGGTTCTCCTGAATATTTTTCCGGCGGAGCCAGGCGAGCGGGTCGAGACAGGTAGATGGCTGATGCCGAAGGGGAAGCTGGCGGCGGTGTAGCCGGTGAGGTAGGCTGTGATGGAGTCAGTTGATCCAAGCGAGAGGCAATCCGCTGTAGTTGTGCACCGAGCTGGCTCACCTGAGCCGACACCTCCTGCTGGGCACGATCCTGGCGCTCTGTGATCTGCTGTACTCCTGTAGCAATGGCTTTGAGCTGGTTCTCGTGGGCATGAATCTTTTGGGCCTGAGAACTCAGGACGTGACTGACCGTGTCTCTGTCCACTGGATCCATGTTAGGCCAGATCGTACTGTTACGCTTTCACGGCGTACGAGAGGCAGGAGGACCCAAATGCAGGACAGGAAGCAGACTCAGGTTTCGAGAGACTTTAATGAAGATCTCACACAAACAAATCTTCGTAGTTGAGTTCTTCGGTTTTGCTGTGGCTAGATCTTGTGACATAAAGACAAGAGACTACGACTTGACGCATGAACACAAAAGACGATCTGGCAACGAGACAGGGAAGACGCAGGACTATATATACACATGAGGAAAGGGGCAACAGGTGGAAACAATCAGGGCGGGGCAGACAATCACACTGGCGGGAAAACACACAATGGGAGGAAGTCAAGGGACCTGAAACGAGAGGACAGTTAGGGATTTCAAAATAAAAGACAAGCCAGAACAGGAAACATAATACAAGACAGACAGGACTAACAAATCTGACGCGACATCACATATAATTACTATAGTGACTTTGATATTTTAAGCGATAATCATGAAACATACTCACAAAAATCTCAAAGTGAGTTCTGCAGATAATCAAGAAGGTGTTCAGTGGTCAAATGAAAAAAATTTAATATGAAAAAGTTCATATTTTATTATACCCTGAAATGTCATGATTCTCCTGATTTGGATAAATCTCAACCAACCCGACACTTTTGAGAGGCTGCAGCTTCTATTGCTTACGTTTCTTTTTCCTTAAGCTTGATTTCGTTTTGTTAGATTTCCTGGTTTTGCCTGTTTCAGTGATCTTTTTATTTTTACTCCTACACATCAACCTGCTTGTTTTAAGGTTTTGAGGTGCCAAGGAGCAACATCTGCTCTTTATGTGGGACCAGAAGAACATAAATAACATTTAAATGAACATTTGACCAACACAGTGTGAAAGATTTATGTAAAGCTCACATAGGTTTCTGACACGTTTGACTTACGTTCTGGTGCTTGGTTGGGGTGTTGAACCACCTTTTCGTCATCTGCTGAAAAAAGACGAAGGTGATTAAGTACTCAGGAAAAACTTCATTACACGCTTTATGTGTTTTGATGTGCTTCATTTCACCATGTTCACTACGTTTGCTAATTCTCCACAGTTATTTGGTGATAAACCAAAGTGAATTAACATGTTGACCTGATGGTGGCACTACATGTAAAAGTCAGAAGATCACCAGAGTTGTAGTATGAATGTCTGTCCTAAAGGCTGACTGATACTGGATTCTTGAGACCAACACTGATATTCGACCTCAAACCTCGCTCTAGTTCTAGTTTCTGCCTCATTTTATTTAAAGACCGAGCCCCAGTTTGACGCAGTTCGTCCCAGTTTTATACAAACTTTTGCTTCAGAGGGTGTTTTAAGCACTATAAACTCAAGAGGGCATTATAAAAATGTTCAGAGGAGATACTTTTTAAATTTTTCTGTCTAATCACAAACATTACAGTTTATATCTGAGTGTGCATTTGCTGCCACGACACCAAAACTATCAATTAATACCTGACCTGATGATCTTTAACACCAAAAGGTGAACAGGAGGAGAGATATTGCGAAGGTTTCTTACCTCCTTTGGTCGGCTCAGGTTTTGGCTCTGCAGGGAAAAAAACAAGACAAAATGATTTTTAGTGAGATGTGTGGATTTCTGAGCTCCTGATCTACCGTCCGTCATGTTTTCCTCCCTTTCTTCTCTGTGATCTCATTCGTCTCTTTTTTTGTGTTCTGCGTTTTTCATTACTTATTCTCTGGTTTTACTGTGTTTTCTTGTGAGTTTTTCTGATTCTGTACACTGTTCATGAAGCATCCTGTGACTTTAGATGTTCATTGTTCACATACGAGGAAACCATCAACGTGACTCAGCGTTTCAAACTAAGGATAAAGTAAATGTTTGCATTATTTGCAGTAAAAAGTTCATTTGAAGTGGTTTTGTGCAGCAGGATGTTACTGTAGAAGTGTTTGAGGTATTATTGCTGTGTTTTTAATTTACAGTAGACTTTTGAGTTTTTAATCTACTCGTGTATTGATAAAAGTCTGAGGCACACTACTTACCAACGATGAGTTCAGTGCTGCAGGAGATTCGATCTCTTTTAATTCCAACAGAGCAGCTGTATGTTCCAGCATCATTCGTCTGAACTGATGAGATTTTCACAGGAAGCTTCCCAGTGGTTAGATCAATGCTGCTGTCAGGATGAGCTCTGTCTTTGAACTGAGCTGCCTGATCATCAGGAGAGAAACCTCGACTTCTTGTAAACAAGGACGCGCTGGGATCCGAACTTCCACTCAAACAGTTTGTCCGTCACATCGCGTGGAAACTTGAGGTGACAGTCCAGAGTGACGTCTTCTCCGACTGTTGCTTTAACCTGCTCCGGGCAAACTTAACCTGTTTTCTCCTTTAAGGTTGTAACATAACACCTTCATCATCTAAAACACAGACAGTGGAAATAATTTCCTCAATGTGTCATACAAAACGTCTTGAAACCTGGAATAATGACATCTTGACATGATGATGTTTTACACTTGTACTAATTTAATGTACATTGTACGTTTAAAGCGCACATTATACATTAGACACAGAACTTTTCTTTAATTGTTTTTTACTTACCACGAGTCTGTCTGTGTTTCTCCAGCACCATTGTCTGTAGAAAGAAATGATGCAAAAAATGATTAAATGTGTAATTGTGATGTATGGTGGATTGTAATTCTGTGGTCACATATCAGATTCTGGTACCTGATTAGGAAATTTAGCGATATCACTTCAAATGTCTCTATTACAGGATATGTTTTGTCACCACTTCGCATCATCATATTTTCTGATTTGTAGGCTGCCCATGAAGCGTGTTCTCAACAATAAAAGACTCTGATGTCTCCTGTCAAGTGAGCTGAGATCTACTCCAACAAATGAACAGAGACTTATTCAGTCCAGGCCTACTGAAATTGTGTGACAAAAGTAATCATACTGATGAAACTTAAAGAAAGTAAAGTCATTTTGAATGAATCATATCTGATGAAACTTAAGAAGATTAACAATAGGTTAACATGCCCTGACATGCCTGAGGAAGTGTGGAAACACTTGCAGATGTGACTCACACTTAAATTCACTTAGCATTTAAACCATGAAAGGAAACATCTGCATGTTGTGTATGCTTTAGGAAACGCACAGTTAAATAAGTGCAGATGTGTTGGAAGAGATGCAATTATGCAAGAGCTGTGTACGACAGTGTGTGTGTGTGTGTGTGTGTGTGTGAGTTGAAGAGGTCCCTTGAGAGTTTAGAGTAAGATGAGTGTGGCACCCATGGGATGAGGAACCACAATTTAATGGGAGCTTTTGTATTATTTTTTTATTATTATCATAATTCATAATAAGTGTACACATTTGTTTAATTGTTTTTCCTGAAGATGCACATCCACCAGTAATTTTGTTGATTTTATCTGCTTGGTACATTGAGAACAGAGGGGAGAATATGTGTTGTTTGGTCAGGTGGAACCTTTGTGTACATCGTTGCTGCGGGGTACCTGTGTGGGAGCACCTGAGGGAAGGGGCGTTTCCGCTGTCTCCCCAGAAGTGATCTGGAGAGAGAGCGAGACGCATGGTGATCTGTTCTTCTTCTTCTTACCTGCTTTGTAAAGGTTATTATATTTGTGACGCGGTCTGCTTCACTGAGGCCCGTAACATGAGCAGAGGACTTTTTTCAAGAAGCAAATCGCAAAAGGAGTAACCATTTTCCAACAAACTATGTAGTACGTTTTTTTTTTCTTTTAACAGCATATTAAGGTTTTGAAGACTTTTAATTTTGAAGACATATTATAACTATTTTTAATTTTTGAATCTTTTTGAGCTGTATGCCGCATCCTAAACACTTTGATAAAACTCAATCAATTGAATTCAAAGTATATTTGTGGATCTTTTTGTTCTTAACTGGTAGTAAAAAGTTACTAAGGTATTAGTGTTTACAACTTAAAGGTTCTTAAAGGTTAGTCTAGCCTCTAAAATAAACACTGGAGCTTAAATCTTAGGCACTAAATTTATTGCTAGCTCATTACCAAGCACCAAGATCAACAAGAGAAGAGCTGCCATTAACAGGCATGGCTGATATCAAAATTTGACTCGAGCTCGGAGAATCTGCTCGCCTTCAGTTTCAACAGTCTTTGGGAGTCAATAAAGTACAAAGAGATTGGACTCTTTAAATGAAGAGCTGTTCTCTGGCGATAAGGGTGTCTCGGAGATCTGACACTCTGAGGAAGTAAAAGTGATTCAATCAGGTGTGACGCCATGACGCCTCAAACATCAGGGTGACTGATAATGAACCTGGTAAATACTCCACATTTTATCATGTCATGGGAAACGCTGAAGATCTTTAATTGTGAGGTCTTTTTCTCATAATTATGAGATATGTGAGTCATAATGACAAGCTACAGCCTTCGATTTTCATTAAATGAAAGCTTCAAAATAAGTTAAAAGATAAATTGAGAGGCACAAAAATTCAAGTGATAAAATGAATTTAAGTTTTATGAACAGTTAAACATCATCAAAGAACAGTCACTGTGGAAAGTTGGCTATAAATGCATAATATTGTACTGAAAAATACGCTGACATTAAATTAGTCAGAAGCTAAACTTTAAAGGAAGTTCATAGTGCTTCTCATACAACTTGCACAAATACTGAGTCTAGCAGTATAAGAAGAGAGAAATGTTTTTATCCCACATCAAAGTTAGCCCTAAATTTGGGTTTTATTCCACTTAAAAGTTAAATGCTTATTATTGTACTCTGGGAGGGACGTTGACATTACATTTCTCAAAAGCTACAAACTAAAAGTGCTTCATAGTGTTTGGGCAAGTAGTTGATAAAGCACCAGCAGTAGAAATCTTGAATTATTTATAGACTTGCATAAGTGTTTATATCTTGGTGGTGTTACCGCGGCGGTTTCACTGTTTTTACTTTCAATTTAAATCAAGTGTGCAGTAGAAATACAGGCGCAGCTGATTTGTCTGATTAACAAAGTCATACCAAGCATCAAAGAGCAAAGTAAGTCGCACTTAGTAATCAAAGCAGTTTATCCCAGTAAAGCAGAACATACTGACGTCCACTCTGATGGATTATAAAATTAGTATGAGGTTAGTAACAGGCTACCTGTGGCTGCCTTGATGAAGAGAACAATAATCACTCCGATGAAAATCAGTCCAGTTTTCAGCTTCATCACTGCATTGAGGAGATGACAAAGCTTTGTTCTGCTGTTCTTCTCCTATACATTTCAAAAGTAGCTGATTCATTCTCTGACTTTCACTTCTGACGGAAGAAATGCCTCTGCCCCGGTACAGGAAGTTAAAAAGAAAGAGGGCTTACAGAGCAGATCGATGAAAGGCAGACCGGTCAAACAGATTATGTATGACTTACATAACCCTGTATAACAAGAGTGGTGCTTTATCATTAAAACATTCATACACCCTGTGGATATATGAAGGAATAACTTAGCAACATATATGAAATACTAAAGTGTGTATATGTACATATGTTAAAATGTCTATAGCATATAGATAACTAAATATATTTGTATTAGTTAGACAGTCAGAATCAGGTTTATTTACCTTGATATGAAGGTGCAAAAAACTAAATGGAAAAAATTGAAAAACGCAAATATCTGAACAGAAATGATCTACAGTAATAATATAATATATAATATGAAATTCATAATATGAAAGTCAAAGAAACAACAAAAGGTTTCAAATATATATATAAATATTCACAACCACACTCACAGTTTTATTGACACATCTCAGCCTCTTAGTGTCCAGATGTTTCGCAGCTCACACAGCGAGTATGAGCCAAATCAAGAGGTTTTACTATAATAATATTAACACATTTCATGAACAGTGGTTTATTAAGTTCCTCACATTGTGGCAAAAACATAAAAAAGACTATTTCTACAATCAGAGAAGCACAACAACACAAAAACACATTCAATGATCAAACAAACAGTTTACAGCCTCGTACCGGTGCTGTCCATCTGTCAGGATGTTTTACTGAGAAATATTTGGAATGGAATAAAAATCTGTGTCCTTTTCTTCATTTCTTCAGTGGTTTCAGCACTAATCACTAACAATCTCCAGTTGTGGAGACATTGGCACAGCTGCCTCTCTATAATACATTAATAAATGTGTGTAGTTTATTATCTGTAATGTTCTGTCCCTTATCTTGTTTGAATTGAATTGAATTGATGTAGTTTTTTATTTTGTAGCAGGTTAAAGGACGAGCAGTTGTAGAGTTGTTCAGCCGTTTTGTGGTACTTGGTGAAATATGACTGTGGGCTGTCGTTCATTGTTTCCTCCTTCACGCCTCCCTGCAAGACACAAACAGGTCATCAGTCAGAGCTTTCCAACATGGCTCAGGAGTCCTTTCAGCACTCTGATCAACAAGTTTAGACGAGTAAAACTGTGGCTCAGGAGGTAAAGTTTGTCATCCTTTAACCTCAGGCTGGACTGTCTGTGAGCATCAGCAGGTAGAAAAGTGTTAATATAATACAAATATAAATGCATTTATTCACTTATTTCAGTGTGCTCAGTTTAAACAGGGGGCCCCTCAGAGACAGATTTACTTTTAACATTTTATTTGATAACTGGTTCATGTACTGTGATTAAAACTGTTGAAAATAATCTATTACAGTACAGTACTTGTATTGAAATAATTAAGTATTTTTGTAGTTAAAGAGACAGGAAGTTACTAGAGATAGTTATAGCTAATCATTTAATAAACCTAGTTATTGGTTAATAGATTGCTCATTGTTCATATATTCATCCATATGTCGTTAAACTTTCTCCTCTTTAGGTGTAATGATGACATAGCTGCTAGCTGAAATAGTCAATCATGTCTTTATCTGATCTCTCTTTTGTTGCTCCTCCTGATGTTTCTTCTCTTTTTTTCCCTGTTGAAGGGGTTTGGGGGGGAGAGGTTTCCTCATCCCAGTGGAAAGTGTAAGGATAGAGGATGTTTTAAAGTGTGACACCAGGCTTTGAACTAAAATCAACTTTTTCTTTTCTTTAAACATGTATTTAAATGAAAGAAAACATGATAAAAAATATTGATTGACACGCATTTATACAACTATTGACTATTTCACTATATGGAAGCCGAGAACGGCTGCACTTGCATTTTTTTTTCTTTCTTGAAATCCCATAAGTCAATTATCTTGTTATTTATAGAAAACTATAAATAACATAATACTTCCGGCGCCGACGCGAGTGGCAGCCTCTCTAGCAGCTCCGTGTGTTCTCGCACTTTTGTCTCTTTTCTCCTTTTTCCTCTTCTCTTTCCTGGTTTCTTGGAAAGTATTATTCTATCCTATGGATGTGGATTCCTCAACGCCAAGACTCGTTTACTCGAGCAACTTTTTACACACTCTGAGAGCAAAGTCCCGCATCGGTGTGGTTCCGTGTTTACCTGTGGACGTAAGGAAGCCGTACCGGGGCTGCAGAGCCGGCGCTATGCTAAAAGCTAAGCGCTAGCTAGCACAAGAAGTGGAGATTCAAGCCCCCGGGTACCTTCGATGATCATGGGAAACATGAACTCACTACCGAATAAGATCGACGAACTGGCTGCGCTGACAAAGAACCTAAAGACCTTCAGGGAGTGCAGTTTACTGTGTCTTACTGAAACGTGGCTAACAGCTAGCATCCCGGATGCTAACGTGGAGCTACTTCAGCACAGTCAGAGCGGACAGAGACACCAAAGCCTGCGGGAAGCGCGAAGGAGGAGGACTCGCACTGTATGTGAACAAACAGTGGTGCAATCCTGGGCATGTGAACATTAAGCTCTCCATCTGCTGCAGGGACATTGAACTCCTGGCTGTAAGTTTACGTCCCTACTTACTTGCCCAGGGAGTTCAGCCACGCCATTGTTGTTGTTTACATTCACCCTGCGTGTGACGTCATCCACAGCTAAAGTACAAACAGCATCCTGAGGCTCTCATGATAATCTCTGGGGACTTTAATCATGTCACTCTGGACAATACACTGGCTGCTTTTCACCAGTACGTGGACTGTAACACCAGGGGGAAGAGGACTTTAGACCTGATGTATGCAAACGTGAAGGATGCATACAGAGCCACCCCCCTGCCTGCCCTGGGGAAAGCAGACCACAATCTGGTCCTGCTCAAACCTCACTACACACCAAGAGTGAGGAGACTACCAACAACCACACGCAGCTCTTTCAGGAAGTGGTCTCCCGAAGCCGAGCAGGCTCTGAAAGACTGCTTCGAGACCACGGACTGGGAAGCATTGCAGGGGTCTCACCATGAGAACATGGAGGAGATGGTTGACTGCACCACGGACTATATTAACTTCTGTATGGACGCTGTTGTTCCAGTAAGATCTGTACGATGCTTTGCTAACAACAAGCCCTGGATAACGAAGTGACATCAAAGGCCTTCTGAACCAGAAGAAGAAGGCCTTTAAAGATGGCGATGCACACAGGAGCTTAAGCAGATACAGAAGGAACTCAGAGTCCAGCTCAGGGAGGCGAAGGAGCAGTACAGAAAGAAAATAGAACAAAGGATGCAGAACAACAACATGAGGGAGGTGTGGGAGGGGATGAAGACCATCACTGGCTGCAGCACTCCAAGAGAGAGGTGCCCCCATTGAGGGGGATGTGGGAAGGGCAAACCAGCTAAACCAGTTCTTTAACAGGTTTGATCACCCCAACCAACCCATTCACACCTCTGATCACAGCAGCCCCCACCCTCCTACTCCCACAAGCCGACACCAGCAAAGAAGAGGACACCTCCCCTCCCCCCTCCTGCACCATCCATGACGATCACAGCTGCTCAGGTCTGTGGAGAGCTGAGGAGGCTGCGCCCCAGCAAAGCTGCAGGTCCAGATGGAGTATCACCGCGACTACTGAAGGCCTGTGCGAGGGAGCTGGGACACCCCCTTCGAGCGCATTTTCAACCTGAGCTTGGGACAGGGGAGGGTTCCCCAGCTGTGGAAGACATCCTGCATCATTCCAGTCCCCAAGAAACCACATCCTGGTGAGCTGAATCGACTTCAGGCCGGTCGCCCTGACGTCGCACGTGATGAAGACCATGGAACGGCTGCTGCTCCAACACCTGAGGCCACAGACCCACCACGCTCTTGACCCTCTGCAGTTTGCTTACCGGGAGAAGACGGGAGTGGAGGATGCCATCATCTTCTTGCTCCACCGATCTCTCTCTCACCTGGACAGAGGCAGTGGTGCTGTGAGGATTACATTCTTTGGACTTCTCCAGCACCTTTAACACCATCCAGCCACTGCTCCTCAGGGACAAACTGACAGAGATGGGAGTTGGATCACACCTGGTGGCATGGATCACAGACTACCTGACTGGCAGACCTCAGTATGTCAGGCTGGGAGACTGTAGGTCCGACACTGTGGCCAGCAGCACAGGAGCACCGCAGGGAACTGTGCTCTCTCCGGTCCTGTTCACCCTGTACACGTCCGACTTTCAGTACAAGTCAGAGTTCTGTCATGTACAGAAGTTTGCGGACGACACAGCCATCGTGGGCTGTATCAGGAGTGGACAGGAGGATGAGTACAGAGAACTGATCCAGGACTTCTGTCACATGGTGTGACTCCGAACCACCTGCTTCTCAACACCACCAAGACCAGGGAGATGGTGGTGGACTTTAGGAGACCCAGGCCGCACCCAGAGCCGGTCATCATCAAAGGGGACTGTGTGGAGGTGGTACACACCTACAAATACCTGGGAGTGCAGCTGGATGATAAACTGGACTGGACTGCCAACACAGACGCTCTGTGCAGGAAAGGACAGAGCCGCCTGTACTTCCTCAGAAGGCTGGCGTCCTTCAACATCTTGCAAGAAGCTGCTGCAGATCTTCTACCAGTCTGTGGTAGCGAGCGCCCTCCTGTACGCAGTAGTGTGCTGGGGGGGCAGCCTCAAGAAGAAGGACGCAGCGCGCCTGGACAAACTGGTGAGGAAGGCAGGCTCTGTCGTTGGCACAGAGCTGGACAGCCTGACATCTGTGGCAGAGCGACGGACGCTGAACAGGCTCCTGTCCATCATAGACAATCCAAGTCATCCACTGCACAGCGCCATCTCCAGGCAGAGGAGCAGCTTCAGTGACAGACTGTTGTCACTGTCCTGCTCCACAGACAGACTGAGGAGATCGTTCCTCCCCCACGCCATACGGCTCTACAACACCACTCGGGGAGAGCGATAACTCAAACAAACTCCGGACTCACTACACACTCACACCACGCACCCTGGACACACGCACTTTATCAGACACACATACACACATACATCTATATATGGACTCAAGTGTGTACAAACTGACTGTTGCACAACTGTATGTCACACACTGCCATTTTGCACAGCTGCACCTTTGTAGAAGGACTACTAGATACTTACTTACTTTATATTTCATATTTCATATTTTTTTAATTTCATAGTTTTAATTTTCTACAGTTATTGTTATTTCACATTGTACTTTTACCTTGTATTTTATTTTATTTTATTATAGTTTCTTTTTGCATCTTACTGTACTTACTGCATGCCCTTAAGTTTTCTACCTTTCAATGCTGCTGGAAATGCGAATTTCTCTTGGAGATCAATAAAGTATCTATCTATCTATCTATCTATCTATCTATCTATCTATCTATCTATCTATCTATCTATCTATCTATCTATCTATCTATCTAAAACAGGCTTTCCCATCTGAATATAACGAGATAAAGAAGCTGTTATCTTTAGAAATCAGAGTGTGTTTCCTCTTGTTCCTTGTGTCTTCTTGTTCTTGTGATGTTTGTGTGTTTATCTCCAGTTAGTTTCCATCAGTCAGGTGTCTGTAGGCTTGTCTGTGAGGTATCTCAGTGTCAGCAGGTGTCTGTAGGCTCTGTGGAGATGCTGTGTGGGGTCATTATGTACAGTGGATGAGCTTAATAATGTCTTCATTATTTCTATATAATATATATAACGGCTTTATTTGAGCAGCTGCTGGCTGAAGCAGAGAGATGGGTCAACCTCTCATCTTTGGAGACTATAAAACCAGATTGTCTGCTCCAATGAAGAAACTGCAGCAAAGCAAACTCCACATTTAGGCCTTAATTATTGATCAGTTATGGATCCTCCCTGACAGTCATCACAGTGATCTTGAAGGTTGAAATCAGCTGTGCTCAAATGAACCACACACTCATTTTGGAGTTCAACACGATTATCCAGTTTGGATATTCAGAGATAACGACATAATTAACTTTTGATGTTGAGATAACATAATTTAAAAAATCATTGCAGGCACAGCTCCTGTATCATTGGTCTATGTATCAAAATATTAAAGATGAGGAAGGTAACTAACTGTGTTACTCAGTTTCATATCTGTTTTAAATAAAATGTTTTGTACAAATCAAAGACTGTTGATTTCTCATCTTTTACATTATGAGTGCATTAGTGAGAGACCTTTTAATTGGAGTAATAATCAAAAGCCTGTTGCCTTGATTTTGTTTGAGGACTTGAGAACTTATTTTTCTGAGTGTGGGGATTGAAGTGAAAGGAAACGTATCACTTACTGATCACTCCACGTTTCCGCAGTGTGAAAACTACAACAGCAATGAGAACAACACAGCCAACAACACTGCCAACTGCAATGCCAGCTTTTTCACCAGAGCTCATACCACCATCTGAAGGAACAGAGGAAAGATATCAGGATTTGTTCTTTACTGTGGGCTCTCAAGACAACATCACCTTTTCTCCTGCTCAGAATCACAGTGCATACAGTACTACAGTTTAGACTCTTCTGGACACATCAGAACAAGAAACATACTGTATAATAAGAAAAATACTGAGTCAGCTTGTTGAAATGAGCAAATACTTTGTTCAGGTTGAAACTGCAAAGAAGATTTTTCAATTAAAAATAAAAGCTGTGATAACTGTGTTCTGAAAACAAGAATGACTTATCATCTTAATTAAAGTTTATCTGTTGAACTTTCCGGCAAACAGTTACAGAGCAGCATTTTCATTCATGTGGAGTCGAGTTTGTGTCTCCTGATGAATGCCAGTCCAATTATTGTCTCTCTTTTAGTTTTTGGTCTCCACCACCTCTTGAGGGAAATATCTGTCTCTTTAGCTGCTAAATGCTTCCACTTTGTTCACCAGCTGCTCTCTGACTGAGTCTTTCTGCTGTTTGATGCTCAGCAGGTCGGATAGTTATGGGAATATAAGATATGGAGTGTAGATATGGGAATAACTAGGTTTTGTAATGACATTTAAAATGCTGATCAGACCTCCAGAGAGAGACCGATCACCAAGACAGGACAGCAAACGTATGTTAGCCACAAGTATTTAAGTAATGAGAGGAGTTATTAATTCAATCCTTCATTTAACTCTGATCATGGTGGTGTGATCAGATGACCTCAGCTGTTCCAGTACAACATGTCAGAGTAAATATTCACAAACTGCCCAAATAGCTCGAGTCTCTGAAGTGGTAGCAGGACACCAGTATAACATATAATGAACCCACATGCTCTGACACCTGACAGCTTAAAGATTCAGCTTCTTATGATGAAGGACAAATAAAAGGAGAATTTTCATCTGTGGACATTAAAGAGTACAATAGGGACCTTAGTGCTTTCTTACTTACCCTCAGGTTGTGGGACTGCAGTTGTGGAAGAATCTGAAGTAAAATATTAAAACACTTGAGATCATTCTGACTCAAGGTGAGAGCAGCTGATAGTTAACAGATACCAACAGTTTACTAGATGTTTGCTTACTGCCACTGTCAGTCTGACTTCCATTCTTGCTTTTCTCCACTGGATCTGTTGAAAAAAAACATATGAAAATGTGTAAATTGTGAACAGTTCTCTTATTTCATTTGAATGTGACTTAAATTAGCTGTACTCACCAACAATAAGAATCACTTTTCCTCTCCTGACCTGACTGTGCAGCTGGGGAACAAAGCAGGTGTAATTTCCTGCGTGAACTTCAGGTAACGTTGGTCACTTTCAGTGAAATATTTCCTTTCTCCATTTCTTCATGGAAGAGAGACGTTCTACCTTTGAAGTTCTCATCCTGGTTATCTAAATAAGGCTTCCTACTTCGATAGATGTACACCTCTGTTTCATTCCATTTCCATTCAACGGTCAGATTATTCACATTGAACGGAGGCTCCAGGTGGCATGGCAGGATGGCGTCATCACCGACTCGTACACGAACTGGTTCAGCTGTGTGAGCCGATCACTTTGTCTTCAGGGGAAACAAACAAAAAAAACAAAATAAGTTAGATGAAAATGCTAATTATTGCTGTCTGTAACGGAGTTTGACAATGAATTACTGAAAAACTACACAGTAAAAACATAGCTCGTAGTATTTGTGCAAATAATATAAAAAGTACTCAGTCCAGCTCTACAAGTGTGCAATGCTTGTTACTGCTGTCTGAAAGGGACTACAAGAAAAAGACAGAGAGCTTCACTATGATTAATTTTGAAATCCGGAAGTAGCATTAGCGGTGGCTTTAAAATGACCAAGGCTTTAACATTGTTCATGTGAAATTTCCAACTGACTCAACGATCTTTTGGTTGATAAACTGAGAGTTACTGTTAAAATATTCCCTTAAATCTGCTGCATATCTATGAGACTGAGTTAGTGAATTGAAAGTCATTTCCAAAAGCTTTCCAGAACTCTTTCTTTGCTTTTACCATAAAGTTTAAAAGATAAAGAGCCTCCACCAGAGAGAACAGCAACACCAAAACCTCAAACTTCATCCTGTTTGCTGCACAAATGCACTATAAGGAAATAAGTCACAGCTGACTCACATTTGGCAACATTTGCATTTCCTCAAAGTTATTCAAATGAAAACACACCATACTTTATTAATAACAGAGGCTCTGTGGACCTCCATCAGCACTTACAGTAAACCTTTGATCCATCATATGTCTGCAGGGCTGGCAGACCAGTTCTTTATCTGTACCAAACATTTACCTTTTTTTTCCAACCAGTTAATCAGAAAGTTCAAATGTGCAGTCAAACACTGTTTTAAGATGCCTGTGATCAGTTTTTATTCACACTGTCTTTGGGATGTCACTGACATCTGGATAAAAAACCCTAAAAGTATTCAGTATTTGACATTAGGGTCTACATGTTAACATATTATAGTGGACACTGATATCAACAGAGCAGAACAATAAGAAAAAACATGAATAAAATATTTTTACAGACACATACGTACAGACACAGAGATAAAAATATTAGAGATTTTTTAAACCAATAAGATTAAATCCAGTCATCGGTTCTCAGTTTAAGATAAAAAGTCCAGCTTTATCTGAGTTGGTTTATAAAAGTACCATCTATTGTATCAAAAACACACAAATAACATGAGAAATATCAACTCAAAATCCCAAAACTACCATTCACATGTCAAATAATCACAAATTTTACTCACAGCTGTCACATCTAATACATCGACATCTATTAACATCTAATATACACAACACATTATACTGTGTATTTATTCACAGCAGACAATAGAGAGCCCCCATGTGGTGAAATAGGAGAACTTCACCTGCCTGCACTGTCACATTTTAGAAAAACAATGATTTTTATGTTTTCTCACATTTTGACACCAGAACAGTGTTAAAGACCTGAACATCAGGAAGTGTTTCTGTTACAAACAGGGACAGGTCAGCTGTCTCAGAAAAGATTTTAAAAAGTGTCTTACGTTGGATAAAAGACTGAGGCCTGTTTTTTTTTTTTTTTTTTCACCCGTCTGGTTTGCAGACAGTCACAGTTTGATGTGAATGAAATGAAAGAAATTAAACAGGATGTAATACAGTCCCAAGCTGATTCTTCTGATTTAAAAGAAAATAAGCAAACAAAATGGTTGGAACAGGGCGAGAGAAACTCTTTTCCTCAGAGACACAAAACTGTAAAATAAAAACTATCAGCCTTTTAAGATTATTGTATTGTATTACTCTGAAAACACTGAAACCGAAGCACTTATAGTTTCTCTTATAGATTCATAACGAATTCAATCCTGCTTCCTATTTAAAACTCTCCAAACCTTTTGGTTTGGCAAAAACCTTTCCTCATTATGTTATGCAGCATCCAAGCACTACAAACACTGCTGCTCTCAGATCATTTTGTCCAATTTGATCGTTTTTGTTCCGTGTTTGTTCCACATAGACCAGTTTTTAAAGGTTAATGACATTTATGATTCTCAGAGTTCATAAACTATAGACCTTAGATAGTATAAAAAAAACCAGATGGACAAAGAAGATTATGTCTTCATTTCTGCTCACTTTCACTTTCACCTTGCAGCCTTCTCTGTGTCACTGTTTTCATAAATAAAGTTTTACATGGAAAGCACAAATCCTGAAGTTTTTTTTGACTGAGCTCACCTGAATCCATGGCAGTGAGATCCACCATCCATAAAATGATCAGCAGAAGTTTCAGCAACATTTTTCTTCTTCCTTATCAACTTCTGTAGTTCCTTTACTTCGTGTAAAGAAAGATCGTCTCTCCCACAGGTAGAGGAGGTGGGGGAGGTGGGGGAGGAGCTCACCTGCACCAGGAAGACTGGTTTAGCCACCATCAAGTAATTACTCTTCAATTGACAGAAAACAACACGCTTTTTAATACCTTTGTGATGACTTGGACACATAGTGAAAATAAAAAATTAAAAAAATAATAAAATTCATGTTTTGATTGTTTTAATTTGGAGTCGACTAGGTCAACAATATATATATATATTTATACAAGATAAAGTGGTGTGTCCTACCAACACCTGTTGATATTGTTTTAATGTCCAGTTTGTTCCTTAATAACTGTCACCCTCCCTACCGAGGTTTGAAATAAAACCATAGTCAGAAACCACAAATCTTTTAGCTGAATGATTAAATGAGCAAAGTGATTCGTTATTTATTAAAGTGCAATTTTCAAGACAAACTTTCCATTTAAGCCCACCAACTATTTCCTCTGAGCAAAGGATGTGGGTAGACTGTCGACTGAAACTGAAGGAGAAGAGCGCAGACGGCATTGTAAATGGCAGATACTCTTATTTATTCAATTCAAGAGATTCAAGAGACTTTATTGTCATCATGTTTTCACATGACAAAAATTAAAATTGATGACTTACCAGCTTCAAACATAAATATATGTAAAAATATATGTCCGCAAACATCCAAAGTTGCAGCAGCAATGTACAATGGGGGATGGGTGGGTCGATGGAATTTGGGGAAAATTTATGGTAAATGATGCGGCTCTGCCACTTTGCACTTTTGTGCTTTTACTTTGAAGGGCAACACTCTTCTAATACTTTTTGTTATTGCTGACACTAGACTTCCCGCTCCATTCTCATCGAAACGACCTGCTCTGGTTGCTCCAGAGTTGGTAAAACATGCTAACAAATGATTTACTTGTCGTATTCTGTGTTGAAACTTGTGAGAGGTTGTTTAATTGTGGTTCACTTCGTTTTTTGTAGTGATGGTGAGATGAAGCCTCACGAAGTTTTGAAGTCGAACAGAGAATTTCTGATTTCACTGGTCATAGAAAGTATTTACTTTAAGTGATCCATTATAGCCTCTTATTTTGTAGCTCCACCTAAAAAGGCTTACATTTCCAATAGTAGATATACTTTGATTGGATTTTTCTTTATTTAATTTTATTTACTTTTGGTTGTTGGTTGTCCTTGTAATGGATAACTAGATCAGATTAGATTCAACTTCAGAGAGTAGAGAGTGTAGATTAATGTACCTATTCAGATAAAGATATAGATATAACTGTGCTAAGATATATAAAGTGTGAACAAAAAGATATACAGTGCAAACAGCAACACAAACAACAGTTGCCAGCAAAGCAGTGTAACCTGTTTATCTGAGGCCTGTTTTTTGGGCGTGGATATGTGAGTGATATGTTGATCTGATTGTTGACTATTTGACATGAGTATGGATTTTTTGGTTTTTCGAAACTGGCTTAAAACAGTGGAGCTGTTCTTCAGGTAGCATAAATCTTAACCATAAAGCTCATCTATTAACCCATTTTCAAGTACAAATGACTCATTTTCTAAGATGTAGACTGACCTTGCCGTTGTTTATTAGTCTTAAAGTTAAAAAGGTTCAAAAAGTGAGTTCCTCACAAAAAACTCTGAAACTGATTCTCACCTAACAAGAAGATTTTGAGAGTTATGAGCAGTGCTGCAACTCTGTGCTCTATCAACCAACAGTGCACAATACACAATACTAATAACGACACAAATAATCAAAAAAAGAAATGTGACTGTTCTCAGCTTCTGTAGTTTAAGCAAGTGCAGCAATACCTACACGTTTTTTCTTCTTTTTTTTTAATCATGTCTTTGGTTTGCTGTTTGAACCACCAGCAGCCACACTGAGCCTCCATCCTGACAGATCTCAGTTCTTTCGGTACGACCGCTTCTCGCTGAGCTGTGCAGCACCGAGGACGGACAGTGGCTGGACCGTGAAGAGAAACACTTCCTCGAAGACGTCCCAGCCATGCACGGCCTTTGGAGACCCACATGAATCCTCCTGCAATGTCTCTGATGTCTACCCATCAGACTCTGGACTGTACTGGTGCGAGTCTGAGCAGGGGCGAGTGCAGCAACGTTGTCAACATCACAGTGACGGGTACGATCGCAGATGAACTTGTTTTTGTTTTTTGCTGTGCAAATGGACCATAAAACATTTCTTTATAACTGAGGATTCTTGTGACCAACACCTGTTTTAGGGAACTGGTGACAGAGGAGTGTCCAAACTTTGAGCCAGTCAACTTTGCTCTCTGCAGAAACTCAGTTTGGGCCACTTTTAGAGCTGAAAAACAATATTGTGAAAAATAGTGAAACATTTTCAGAATCTTACACAGTTTTTGTGCTTAAAGCTTCCATATGTGCATTTGTACTTTTGGTTGGTTGAATTTTGTGCTTGAGAATGTGTGTAAATATAGAAACACTCTTTTTGGTGTACACCAACAAAACCACATGGTACACAGAGCAGATCTAAAACCAGGCACCAGGACTACAGTGCAGATGAATCATACCGGACTGTTTTCTCTCAGGTTCGTTGGATTGATCAGCAGATTCACCTACTGACAAAGTCACTGCTGGTGAAGATGAGAAAGACCTACTACTACAAATAACTCCAAAAACATCCCCTCTGATCCATCACAGCAACAACTCTTTGCTTGCTCTTGTGTATTTCAGCCGGTGAGGTGATCCTGGAGAGTCCTGCGCTTCCTGTGTCAGCTGGAGATGACGTGACACTTCGCTGTTCCACCAAGAAAAGATATGACAAGCTTTCTACATCAGATTTCTCTGCTGCGTTCTTCAGAGATGATGTTTTCATCGGTAATGAGACTGCAGAAAAGATGATCCTCCGATCGGTGTCCAAGTCTGAGGAAGGCCTCTACAGGTGTGAACACCCCAGAAGAGGAAGGTCCGAGCAGAGCTGGCTGGCAGTGAGAGGTGACGTGATGCTCTGCTCTTTACATACATGCATGTGTGTGACGGGGCGACAGTTTGAGCGTTTGCAGATGTTTCTTTGTGGTGAGCGATTTACTCCAGGCAAAGTGCTGACATCACTTCCTGTGTAGCCACAGTTCCTCTTGCACCTGCGATTCAAAGCAACCATCTCACTCAGCATTTCTTTTCTGTATCTTGATAAGAAAGTGAAGCGAATGCCTGAAGTTTAGTTTTCATATTCTAAAACAAGAACATTGAAACATTTCTGATTTTGAAGTTTAAAGTTAAACAACAGTCGATTTTTTTTGTCCACTGATTCAGATCTTTGTTGATCACTGATGGTGTCGCCCCACATCTACAATCTAACTTATCAGTGAACATTAAATGAATCATAACACAGCGGCCTACTGCACATTAAAAGAGCTGTGATGGATTATGATTCACGTGTAAAAGTCTGATGGTTGTTCTCCTCCTCACAGCTCAGCCTCCTCCTCCTCCTCCTCCTCTCCTGTCTCTGCCCAACTTGGTTTCCATCGTCCTTCTGTTCGTCCTCTACACCGTCATCCTCATCATCTGTATACACATGTACCGAAGGTGGGCTCGAGGTAAGAGCACCTGAAAATCCTGAAAATAAGGGAATAAACTGATCTGTCTGAGTCCTCCACAAAGGTCAGGGGTCACAGACACCACAAAGGTGAAGCTCTAGCAAACACTGTGGCATAATTAAGGCTCATTAAATCACATTTATTGTAAATAAGTATACACAAGATCGGTTTGTTTCATGTCCACTAAACTGTCTCACATCAGGTGATCATGAATTCAAGTCTTTCGGTGTAAAGAGAGGAGTTGGATATTCTCTAAACTTCAGAAACATTGTTAGCTGTTCAACATTTTGGGTGCAAATCCTCCAGAAACTCCTGTGTACTGTTTCCTGTGGGTAAGTCCAGTGCCCAAACGTGGACTGAAGTGACCTGGAGACCGTATCACAAAGCAAGTCCAGCTTAGTCCAGCTGTCTTTGGGTTTGAAAAGAGGTTTAACCCTGCATAGTGGGTCCACAATATGGTGGCTCTCTTTAGTTTTTTTGGTATAAATGCTTGTTTTTAATCTGGATTTATCTTGACTATATTAAACAATAAAGAGTGCAGCATAACAACTTTAGGAAAAGTTAAAAACTGGGGGACTTAAACAGTTCATTAAAACGTAGTTGTGTACATTTGATGGATGGTGACAGATGACCCACACACATTGTCTGAACACGATTTAAAGGCTTAATGTTGTTTGTGTTGTCAAAGCAGAGAGGAGAGGACAAAGTATGATTTTTAACTTCCAGTGATCACCACAGAGTCTGTAAGTGTAGGAACACACACACTGTCAGGATTGATTTTACAAAATATCTGTTATCCTTTATTATTCATCACTTCAATATGAAGTCAGTACGTTCCCGTCCCGTCAGGTTCCTGAAGGAATGATGACTCAGTTTTCCCACTGAGCTGATTGGTTGGTAGTTGTTGTTGGTGCCCCGAGCAGATTAACATGCTGCATAGTTTGCCATTGTGAAACAGCTCAGAAGATTGTAGACCAGCTTGATAAACCAGAAAACCAGGAAGTCATGCCCAGGAAGGGAAAGAACAGCCAACAAACACCCAACCTGAGCGTCAGGGTCGAAGCTGTCAGCTGACAGGTGTGGTGCAGCAGGAGATTTAAACATCAGCTGTGTAAATAAACCGTAAAATCAAAGTGACTCCACTGAAGACTTTCTCTGCTCTGTTTTTTCTTCAGCTCGAGCTGAGGCTGAAATCAGATCCTCTGATAAGCTCATACAGGAATGAAGAAGAAGAGTTGAGACCTTCGGCCTGTTTTACCTGCTGACTGGGAAGAAGGCAGCGTTCTTACTTTTGCATTTATCTTATTTTTAAAATGTTGTATTTGCTTATTTTATATCTCTTAGCTGACACAATGCTTATGTGTTTTATTTCATAATCCCTCTGCAACATAACCTTTAAATTTAAAAAGATGACGTAAATCAAATGGTTGTATAACACCTGAACAGATCAGAACAATAAGAAAAAAAACTTGAATAAAATATTTTAACAGCGTAAAAACGAAATATATGTAGACAGAGATAAAAACAGTAGAGATTTATTAAAACAATAACATCAAATCAAGTCAAGGTTTAAAATGGCGTCATCACCGACTCGTACACGAACTTCCTCTGAGCCGATCACTTCAAAAACTTCAGGGAAACAAACAAAAAAAACAAAATAAGTTACGAAAATGCTAATTATTGCTGTCTGTAACGGAGTTTGACAATGAATTACTGAAAAACTACACAGTAAAAACATAGCTCGTAGTATTTGTGCAAATAATATAAAAAGTACTCAGTCCAGCTCAACAAGTGTGCAATGCTCATTACTGCTGTCTGAAAGGGACTGCAAGAAAAAGACAGAGAGCTTCGCTATGATTAATTTTGAAATCCAGAAGTAGCGTTAGCGGTGGCTTTAAAATTACCAAGTCTTTAACATTGTTCATGTGAAATTTCCAACTGACTCAACGATCTTTTGGTTGATAAACTGAGAGCTACTGTTAAAATATTCCGTTAAATCTACTGCATATCTATGAGACTGAGTTAGTGAATCGAAAGTCATTTCCAAAAGCTTTCCAGAACTCTTTCTTTGCTTTTACCATAAAGTTTAAAAGATAAAGAGCGTCCACCAGAGAGAACAGCAACACCAAAACCTCAAACTTCATCCTGTTTGCTGCACAAATGCACTATAAGGAAATAAGTCACAGCTGACTCACATTTGGCAACATTTGCATTTCCTCAAAGTTATTCAAATGAAAACACACCATACTTTATTAATAACAGAGGCTCTGTGGACCTCCATCAGCACTTACAGTAAACCTTTGATCCATCATATGTCTGCAGGGCTGGCAGACCAGTTCTTTATCTGTACCAAACATTTACCTTTTTTTTCAACCAGTTAGTCAGAAAGTTCAAATGTGCAGTCAAACGCTGTTTTAAGATGCCTGTGATCAGTTTTTATTCACACTGTCTTTGGGATGTCACTGACATCTGGATAAAAAACCCTAAAAGTATTCAATATTTGACATTAGGGTGTACATGTTTACATATTATAGTGGACACTGATATCAACAGAGCAGAACAATAAGAGAAAAACATGAATAAAATATTTTAACAGTGTAAAAATAAAATATATGTACAGACACAGAGATAAAACATTAGAGATCAAAAACACACAAATAACATGAGAAATATCAATTGAAAATCCCCAAACTACCATTCATATGTCAAAGAAGTTTTACATCACATCACTGCTGTCACATCTAATACATCAACATCTATTAACATCTAATATATACAACACATTATACTGTGTATTTATTCACAGCAGACAATAGAGAGCCCCCATGTGGTGAAATAGTCACATTTTAGAAAAACAATGATTTTTATGTTTTCTCACATTGTGACAGCAGAACAGTGTTAAAGACCTGAACATCAGGAAGTGTTTCTGTTACAAACAGGGACAGGTCAGCTGTCTCAGAAAAGATTTTAAAAAAGTGTCTTATGCTGGATAAAAGACTGAGACCTGTTTTTTTTTTTCACCCGTCTGGTTTGCAGACAGTCACAGTTTGATGTGAATGAAATAAAGAAATTAAACAGGATGTAATACAGTCCCAAGCTGCTAAAGACTCAAGAGGTTAAATAAAAAGTGTCTGTGCTAAATGTACAAGCTGAGTGTTTTTGTTCACATATTTGGAGAGAATAAAAGCTTTTCATTTCATTTGGTAGCAAGAACCAACAGTTAGTATTAATGTTGTCTGTGTTTCCTATGGAAGTTCTTTTTCTTTAATGCCATTTAATCTCAAGATCTCAACTTAATTATGTCTTTATTTCAAGATAACTACACTTGTTTCCTCGATATAAATTTAAAATATTGCAGCAGTTCAGCTTCTGTAGTTTCTCACGTTGTTCAGTTTTATTTTCTCTTCAGACTTCAGATCACATTTCCCCCGTTTGGTCGTCTCCTTTGTTTCACACACCACCCTGTAAAACACAAAACAGGTTATTAGTCAGTGAATATTTTCTGTTCTTTGATGACTTTCCTCAACATGTGGTTAAGTTCAGATGAGTAAAACTACTTAGTTAAAGCTCTGTGGCTGTAGATAAATAAATAAATTAAAGGGGAAGCCTTCAACACAATCGCCTGCATCAGATTTATATTTGAGGCAGCAAGAAACCAAAAGGAAGAAACTCAGAATAGGATGTAAAAAGGACAATTATTTTATATCAGAGAAATCAAGAATGGAGTAACAGCATTTTTTTGTTTATGATGAATGAACGCAAGAATTCCAGACATAAATTCTCATTCAATAAAATCTCCAAAATCCATTTTTGACCTAAAACTTTTGTGGATAAACTCCAAGTAAAAGTCACAAATCAGTTTGTCGGTGCACAAGTTAAACTAACGGTGAGCTCAAAGAAGCTTTCCCTCTTCAGCAGATGAATGTGAGGACTTCTAGTGTCGAACATTTTGGTTTAAAAAAAAACAAATGGAAAAACAGAGTTTTACATTTGATGTATTGTTATGTGTTTTTTATGGCCACAACGTGTATTTAATTAATGTATGAAACTGATAAATGGTCATCAAAGTCTCCTATTAGAGTCATATTAGCGTTCTTAAAGGTTCACTAACGTTGCTGTACCGTAGTTATGTATTGATATAACTCAGCAGCTTTGATGATTTGATAATATCCATGAATGATTCATATCTTGAGTCTTTTTAAAACTTCCTCTTTGTGTTTCTGAGCTGCAATGGACGGACAGAAACACAAAGGACAAAATTCATACTAAAAGAGACTGTTTGTTCTTTGATGAGAGGTAAAATCTGCACTTACATTAGTGAGAGATTTAAATTTTAATGATCTGTGAAAAGAAAAACCTGTCACACTGTTCAGACCTGACTGTTGTCCTAAACCAATTTCTTAATTGGGAAAATGAGGAGAGAAGAAATGACTTACATATCAATCCAGCAGCAACAGCAGCAACAGCAATGGAAACAACAATGCCAATTATAACACCAGTCCCAATACCAGTGTTACCATCTGAAAGAAAAGAGGAAATGCATTATTCACTGTGGGCTTTCAAGACAACATCCATTCATTTTCTACTGTGTGGTTCTTTTGGGTTCATTTGAGTAAAAATTCAAATAAATTAACATGATTTTGAGCTGACATGTTTTCATTGATAGAACATTATAGAATATTTGTGTCATGATGTTTACAGACACAAAATAAAGAAAAAACACTTTATTTTGGTAGTCTCAATAATTCACTACTGAACACCCCCATATGTTTCAGTGCTACAAATGAGCTTCAGTATGTGTGAAGTAAAACACAAATTTATTGATTGATTTGTTAACTAATTCAGGCTAACATGCTGACTGAGGGTTGATTTGTTCATCCTGGATGAATTTATCTTAATCTTATTTTATGATTGTGTGGTTGGAAACTTCCCTGCATGCACCGGGGCAATAGATAATTTCCTAAACCTCATTTTATGTCGTTACATATGTCCCTTTGTTTTTCTTTGTGTTCATCGTATCTTTATCACATTCAATATAATTACTATATTGAATAGTAAATATAATTACTATAGTGACTATGATATTTTAGGCGATAATCATGAAACATACTCACAAAAATCTCAAAGTGAGTTCTGCAGATAATCGATCAAGAAGGTGTTCAGTGTTCAAATGAAAAAAATCATATTTTAATATGAAAAAGTTCATATTTTATTATACCCTGAAATGTCATGATTCTCCTGATTTGGATAAATCTCAACCAACCGACACTTTTGAGAGGCTGCAGCTTCTATTGCTTACGTTTCTTTTTCCTTAAGCTTGATTTCGTTTTGTTAGATTTCCTGGTTTTGCCTGTTTCAGTGATATTTTTATTTTTACTCATACACATCAACCTGCTTGTTTTAAGGTTTTGAGGTGCCAAGCAGCAACATCTGCTCTTTATGTGGGACAAGAAGAACATAAAGAATATTTAAATGAACATTTGACCAACATAGTGTGAAAGATTTATGTAAAGCTCACATGGTTTCTGACATGTTTGACTTACGTTCTGGTGATTGGCTGGGGTGTTGAACCACCTTTTCGTCATCTGCTGAAAAAAGAGGAAGGTGATTAAGTACTCAGGAAAAACTTCATTACACGCCTTATGTGTTTTGATGTGCTTCATTTCACCATGTTCACTATGTTTGCTAATTCTCCACAGTTATTTGGTGATAAACCAAAGTGCATTAACATGTTGACCTGACATGTAAAAGTCAGAACATCACCAGAGTTGTAGTATGAATGTCTGTCCTAAAGGCCGACTGATACTGGATTCTTGAGACCAACACTGATATTCGACCTCAAACCTCGCTCTAGTTCTAGTTTCTGCCTCATTTTATTTAAAGAAACCCCAGTTTGACACAGTTCGTCCCAATTTTCTACTTCAGAGGGTTTAAGCACTGTAAACTCAAGAGGGCATTTTAAAAATGTTCAGAGGAGATACTTTTTAAATTTTTCTGTCTGATCACAAACATTACAGTTTATATTTGAGCAACTGAGTGTGCATCTGCTGCCACGACACCAAAACTATCAATTAATACCTGACCTGATGATCTTTAACACCAAAAGGTGAAAAGGAGGAGTGATATTGCGAAGGTTTCTTACCTCCTTTGGTCGGCTCAGGTTTTGGCTCTGCAGGGAAAAAAACAAGACAAAATTATTTTTACTGAGATGTGTGGATATCTGAGCTCCTGATCTACCGTCCGTCATGTTTTCCTCCCTTTGTTCTCTGTGATCGTCTCTCTTTTTGTGTTCTGCGTTTTTCATTACTTATTCTCTGGTTTTACTGTGTTTTCTTGTGAGTTTTTCTGATTCTGTACACTGTTCATGAAGCACCCTGTGACTTTAGATGATCATTGTTCACATACGAGGAAACCATCAACGTGACTCAGTGTTTGACAAAAACTAAGGAGGAAGTAAATGTTTGCATTATTTGCAGTAAAAGTTCATTTGAAGTGGTTTTGTGCAGCAGGATGTCACTGTAGAAGTGTTTGAGGTATTATTGCTGTTTTTTTAATTTACAGTAGACTTTGGAGTTTTTAATCTACTCGTGTATTGATTAAAGTCTGAGGCACACTACTTACCAACGATGAGTTCAGTGCTGCAGGAGATTCGATCTTTTTTAATTCCAACAAAGCAGCTGTATGTTCCAGCATCATTCGTCTGAACTGATGAGATTTTCACAGGAAGCTTCCCAATGGTTAGATTAAAGCTGCTGTCAGGATGAGCTCTGTCTTTGAACTGAGCTGCCTGATCGACATGAGAGAAGTTTTGACTTCTGTAAACAAGGACGCGCTGGGATCCGAACTTCCACTCAAACAGTTTGTCCGTCACATCGCGTGGAAACTCAAAGTGACAGTCCAGAGTGACGTCTTCTCCGACTGTTGCTTTAACCTGCTCCGGGCAAACTAACCGGTTTTCTCCTTTAAGTTGTAACATAACACCTTCATCATCTACAACACAGACAGTGGAAATAATTTCCTCAATGTGTCATACAAAACGTCTTGAAATAATGACATCTTGACATGATGATGTTTTACACCTGACTACTTTAAAGTACACGTTATACGTTAGACACAGAACTTTTATTAATTTTTTTTACTTACCACGAGTCTGTCTGTATTTCTCCAGCCCATTGTCTGTAGAAAGAAATGATGCAAAAAATGATTAAATGTGTAATTGTGATGTATGGTGGATTGTAATTCTGTGGTCACATATCAGATTCTGGTACCTGATTAGGAAATTTAGCGATATCACTTCAAATGTCTCTATTACAGGATATGTTTTGTCACCACTTCGCATCATCATATTTTCTGATTTGTAGGCTGCCCATGACGCGTGTCCTCAACAATAAAAGACTCTGATGTCTCCTGTCAAGTGAGCTGAGATCTGCTCCAACAAATGAACAGAGACTTATTCAGTCCAGGCCTACTGAAATTGTGTGACCAAAAGTAATCATACTGATGAAACTTAAAGAAAGTAGAGTCATTTTGAATGATCATATCTGATGAAACTTAAGAAGATTAACAATAGGTTAACATGCCCTGACATGCCTGAGGAAGTGTGGAAACACTTGCAGATGTGACTCACACTAAATTCACTTAGCACTTAAACCATGAAAGGAAACATCTGCATGTTGTGTATGCTTTGGAAACGCACAGTTAAATAAGTGCATTTGTGTTGGAAGAAATGTAGTTACACAAGAGCTGTGTACGACAGTGTGTGTGTGTGTGTGTGTGAGGAAGAGGAGAGTTTAGAGTAAGATGAGCAGAGGACTTTTTTCAAGAAGCAAATCACAAAAGGTGTAACCATTTTCCAACAAACTATGTAGTACGTTTTTTTTTTCTTTTAACAGCATATTAAGGTTTTGAAGAACTCAGACTTAAACAAATTATAACTATTTTTAATTTTTGAATCTTTTTGAGCTGTATGCCGCATCCTAAACACTTTGATAAAACTCAATCAATTAAATTCAAAGTATATTTATGGATCTTTTTGTTCTTAACTGGTAGTAAAAAGTTACTAAGGTATTAGTGTTTACAACTTAAAGGTTCTTAAAGGTTAGTCTAGCCTCTAAAATAAACATTGGAGCTTAAATCTTAGGCACTAAATTCATTGCTAGCTCATTACCAAGCACCAAGATCAACAAGAGAAGAGCTGCCATTAACAGGCAGGTGGCTGATATCAAAATTTGACTCGAGCTCGGAGAATCTGCTCGCCTTCAGTTTCAACAGTCTTTGGGAGTCAATAAAGTACAAAGAGATTGGACTCTTTAAATGAAGAGCTGTTCTCTGGTGATAAGGGTGTCTCGGAGATCTGACACTCTGAGGAAGTAAAAGTGATTCAATCAGGTGTGACGCCATGACGCCTCAAACATCAGGGTGACTGATAATGAACCTGGTAAATACTCCACATTTTATCATATCATGGGAAACGCTGAAGATCTTTAATTGTGAGGTCTTTTTCTCATAATTTTGAGATATGTGAGTCATAATGACAAGCTACAGCCTTCGATTTTCATAAAATGAAAGCTTCAAAATAAGTCAAAAGATAAATTGAGAGGCACAAAAATTCAAGTGATAAAATGAATTTAAGTTTTATGAACAGTTAAACATCATCAAAGAACAGTCACTGTGGAAAGTTGGCTATAAATGCATAATATTGTACTGAAAAATATGCTGACATTAAATTAGTCAGAAGCTAAACTTTAAAGGTAGTTCATAGTGCTTCTCATACAACTTGCACAAATACAGATTCTAGCAGTATAATAAGTTATAAGATTTTATCCCACATCAAAGTTAGCCCTAAATTTGTGTTTTATTCCACATAAAAGTTAAATGCTTATTATTGTACTCTGGGAGGGACTTTGACATTAAATTTCTCAAAAGCTACAAACTAAAAGTGCTTCATAGTGTTTGGGCAAGTAGTTGATAAAGCACCAGCAGTAGAAATCTTGAATTATTTATAGACTTGCATAAGTGTTTATATCTTGGTGGTGTTACCGCGGTGGTTTCACTGTTTTTACTTTCAATTTAAATCAAGTGTGCAGTAGAAATACAGGCGCAGCTGGTTTGTCTGATTAACAAAGTTATATCAAGCATCAAAGTAAGTCACACTTAGTAATCAAAGCAGTTTATCCCAGTAAAGCAGAACATACTGACGTCCACTCTGATAGATTATAAAGTTAGTATGAGGTTAGTAACAGGCTACCTGTGGCTGCCTTGATGAAGAGAACAATAATCACTCCGATGAAAATCAGTCCAGTTTTCAGCTTCATCACTGAATTGAGGAGATGACAAAGCTTTGTTCTGCTGTTCTTCTCCTAAACATTTCAAAAGTAGCTGATTCACTCTCTGACTTTCACTTCTGACGGAAGAAATGCCTCTGCCCCGGTACAGGAAGTTAAAAAGAAAGAGGGCTTACAGAGCAGATCGATGAAAGGCAGACCGGTCAAACAGATTATGTATGACTTACATAACCCTGTATAACAAGAGTGGTGCTTCATTATCACATTCATACATCCTGTGGATATATGAAGGTATATGAAATACTAAAGTGTGTATATGTACATATGTTAAAATGTCTATAGCATATAGATAACTAAATATATTTGTATTGGTTAGACAGTCAGAATCAGGTTTATTTACCTTGATATGAAGGTGCAATAAACTAAATGGAAAGAATTGAAAAACGCAAATATCTGAACAGAAATGATCTACAGTAATAATATAATATATAATATGAAATTCATAATATGAAAGTCAAAGAAACAACAAAAGATTTCAAATATATACATAAATATTCACAACCACACTCACAGTTTTATTGACACATCTCAGCCTCTTAGTGTCCAGATGTTTCACATTTCATGAACAGTGGTTTATTAAGTTCCTCACATTGTGGCAAAAACATAAAAAAGACTATTTCTACAATCAGAGAAGCACAAAAACACAAAAACACATTCAATGATCAAACAAACAGTTTACAGCCTCATACCGGTGCTGTCCATCTGTCAGGATGTTTTACTGAGAAATATTTGGATGGAATAAAAATCTGCGTCCTTTCCTTCATTTCTTCAGTGGTTTCAGCACTAATCACTAACAATGCCAGTTGTGGAGACATTGGCACAGCTGCCTCTCTATAATACATTAATAAATGTGTGTATTTTATTATCTGTATTGTTCTGTCCCTTATCTTGTTTGAATTGAATTGAATTTATTTAGATTCTTATTTTGTAGCAGGTTAAAGGACGAGCAGTTGTAGAGTTGTTCAGGCGTTTTGTGGTACTAGATCAAATGCGCCTTGTTCATTGTTTCCTCCTGCAAGACACAAACAGGTCATCAGTCAGAGCTTTCCAACATGGCTCAGGAGTCCTTTCAGCACTCTGATCAACAAGTTTAGACGAGTAAAACTGTGGCTCAGGAGGTAAAGTTTGTCATCCTTTAACCTCAGGCTGGACTGTCTGTGAGCTTCAGCAGGTAGAAAAGTTTTAATATAATACAAATGTAAATGCATTTATTCACTTATTTCAGTGTGCTTTTACTAGAGAGAGTTATAGCTAATCATTTAATAAACCTAGTTATTGGTTAATAGATTGCTCATTGTTCATATATTCATTCATATGTCGTTAAACATTCTCCTCTTTAGGTGTAATGATGACATAGCTGCTAGCTGAAATAGTAAATCATGTCTTTATCTGATCTCTCTTTTGTTGCTCCTCCTGATGTTTCTTCTCTTTTTTTCCCTGTTGAAGGGGTTTTTCCTCATCCCAGTGGAAAGTGTAAGGATAGAGGATGTTTCATTTTCTTTAAACATGTATTTAAATGAAAAAAAACATGATAAAAATACTGATTGACACGCATTTATACAACCTTTGATGGCGCCGCGCGAGTGGCAGCCTGTAACAGCAGCTCCTGCTCACCGTTGAGCTTTCTTTACTTTTTACTACTTCTATTCTTCTTACTTTTTGTTTTTGTGTGTTTTAAATTTTTCTTTTCACCATGCATACTGGACTGGTAGAGTTTGTACTCGTGGTGGCTCTACTGGTTTTTGCACTTTTTGTCACCGTGTCCGGAGACCTCACACATTGTTTACAGCTGATCAGCTGTTAGCCCCACCCTGAGGAGCGACCCGATGTTCCCGCATAAAGCTGAAGGAGGAGAGACGGGGGCGCCGTGCGAGTCGAGCGCTTGCGCCAGGAGGAGACGGTACCGGCCCGTCCTCCCCTCCATCATCATGGGGAACGTAAGATCTCTCCCCAATAAGATGGACGAGTTAGCGGCGCTGACCCGGCATCAGCGGGAGTATCGGGAGTGCAGCCTCCTGCTGTTCACTGAGATGTGGCTGACTGCGCTAACTCCAGACACGGCTGCTGAACTGGACGGCTTTCACTCTCCTACGGGCGGACAGAAGCAAGGAGAGCGGTAAGAGGAAAGGAGGAGGGCTGGCAGTGTTTGTTAATGATAGATGGTGTAACCCTGGGCACATCACTGTCAAGGAGCAGCACTGCTGTAAGGACATTGAACTGTTGGCCGTCAGCATGAGGCCTTACTACCTGCCGAGGGAGTTCACTCATGCCCTTGTGGTGGTAGTGTACGTCCCCCCCTCTGCTAACGCCGATGCAGCCTGTGATGTCCTGCTCTCAGCAGTGAGCAGGCTGCAGACACAGCACCCTGATGCCCTCCTCCTCATCTCTGGAGACTTCAACCATGCCTCTCCATCCTCCTCTCTGCCCAAATTCACCCAGTATGTAACATGCCACACCAGAGACAATAAAACACTGGACCTGTTTTATGCCAACACCAAGGAGGCATATCACTCACTCCCTCTTCCTCCCCTGGGCCGAGCCGACCACAACCTCGTGCACCTCCTGCCTGTGTATAAGACTCTTGTGCACAGGCAGCCTGCTGTCACCCGCACTGTGAAGAAATGGTCTGAAGAAGCCGAGGAGGCCCTGAAAGACTGTTTCAACACAACACTATGGGATGTTTTCAGTGACGCCCATGGGGAGGACATCGACAGTCTCACCCACTGCTTGACGGACTATATTAACTTTTGTGTGGAGAACACCGTACCCACCAGGACTGTACTGGAGCTTCTCCAACAGCAAGCCCTGGATTACCCCGGACATTAAGGGCTCTCTTGAAGGAGAAGAGGAGAGCCTTTTGTGTCTGGAAACAAAGAGGAGCTGAAGTCTGTGCAGAGGGAGCTGAGGAGGATGATCATGATCAGGAAGGGGAAAGACTGCTACAGGAGGAAGATGGAGCACCAGCTGCAGCAGAACAACATCTGTGGTGTCTGGAAGGGACTTAAGACCATCTCGGGCTTCAAGGAGCCAAAGTCCCAGCCTGTGGGAGACCAGGGGTGGGCAAATGACCTGAACTTATTCTTCAACAGATTTGATCAGGCATCCGCCCCTCCCCCGGCCCAGTCTCCTCTGCTGCAACCCCCATCTTGCTCTGTGCCCCCTGTCCACTGCTCTTCCTGTGCCCCCCCCCACCTGACCTTCAGCTCACACCCACCTGACACTTCCATTTCACACTCTGTCCTGTGCACCTCCCCCCCATCAACACCTCCCTGCTCCAGCCTGCTCCTCACATCACACCAGGTGAGGAATGCCCTGAAGAAGAACAGGGCCAGGAAAGCAGCAGGTCCGGATGGCATCAGCTCCAGGCTCCTGAAGTCCTGCGCAGACCAGCTGTGTGGGATTTTAGGGTACACGTTCAACCTGAGCCTGAAGCTGGGGAGAGTGCCACAGCTCTGGAAGATGTCCTGCATCGTCCCAGTGCCAAAGACACCGCACCCCAAAGGAGCTCAACAGCTACAGGCCGGTAGCTCTGACGTCTCATCTGATGAAGACGCTGGAGAGACTGGTCCTCGCCCATCTGCGCCCGCTGGTGAGCTCCTTCATGGACCCGCTGCAGTTCGCCTACCAGCCTGACATCGGGGTGGATGATGCCATCATCTACCTCCTTCACACCTCCCTCACTCACCTGGAGAAGGCTGGAAGCACTGTGAGGATCATGTTCTTTGATTTCTCCAGTGCATTCAACACCATCCAGCCCAGGCTGCTGGGGGACAAGCTGCGGCAGCTAGCTGGGGTGGACCTCATCACCTCACTACATGGATTTTGGACTACCTCACACACAGACCACAGTTTGTGAGAGTGCAGGGCTTTGAGTCGGATCGGCTTCTCTGCAGCACCGGAGCTCCACAGGGAACGGTTCTGGCTCCTTTCCTGTTCACCCTCTACACTGCAGACTTTTCATACAATACTCCATCATGTCATCTCCAGAAGTTCTCTGATGACTCTGCTGTTGTTGGCCTCATCACAGATGGGGACGACAGAGAGTACAGAGGACTTATTCAGGACTTTGCGGACTGGTGCCTGCGGAACAACCTCCAGATCAACGCTGGTAAAACCAAGGAGCTGGTGGTGGATTTCCGCAGGCGTAGACACTCTCCGCCTGCACCGGTGAGCATCCAGGGAACGGACATCGACACTGTGAAGTCCTACAAGTACCTGGGTGTTCACCTAAATGACAGTCTGGACTGGTCGGACAACACAGACTGCCCTTGTCAAGAAGGGCAACAGCAGACTGTTCCTGCTCAGGAGGCTGAGGTCTTTTGGAGTGCAGGGACCACTCCTCAGGACCTTTTATGACTCTGTGGTGGCATCAGCCATCTTTTATGGGATAGTCTGCTGGGCCAGCAGCATCACGGACAGGGACAGGAGGAGAATGGACAGACTGGTGAGGAGGGCCAGCTCTGTCCTGGGATGCCCCCTGGACTCAGTGGAGGTGGTGGGAAACGGGAGGATGATGGCTAAGCTGTCGTCCCTGTTAAACAACACGTCCCACCCTCTACAGGACACTCTGACAGCTCTGGGCAGCTCCTTCAGTGAGCGGCTGCTCCATCCATGCTGTGTGAAGGAGAGGTACCAGCAGGTCCTTCCTGCCTGCTGCTGTCAGACTGTACAACAAACAAAATGCCCGCTAGTCTGCAGACAATAAACAAATAACTTACTAATAACTGGACTCTTGCTCAATACACTCCACTTCACCTCACTATTCATTGCACTGTTTCACTGTTTCACTGTCATCACTTTTTCTACCTGAAGATATTATATATTCTTATATGTGTATTCTCAGGCAGATCCTGCCTCTGTACTGTGTACAGGTATAATTATAATTAAAGTTATAATTATTTATTTTTTCAGATTTTATGCTAAATATCTTTTCTTATTTTTTATCTTACCTTATGTCTTGCATTTCCTCTATTTATTTTCCATTGTGTTTAGCTGCTGTTACACTGTGAATTTCCCCGCTGTGGGACTAATAAAGGAAATCTGAATCTGAATCTGAATCTGAATCTGAACTATTGACTATTTCACTGTATGGAAGTCGAGAACGGCTGCACTTGCATTTTTTTTTCTTTCTTGAAATCCTAAGTCAGTTATCTTGTTATTTATAGAAAACAGGCTTTCCCATCTGAATATAACAAGATAATGAAGCTGTTATCTTTAGAAATCAGAGTGTGTTTTCCTCTTGTTCTTGTGATGTTTGTGTGTTTATCTCCAGTTGGCCCTGGCCCTTTTCCACTAGTACCTACTCGCCTCGGCTCGACTCGACTCAGTTTCGGTCGTTTTCCATCAAAACAGAACCACCTCAGCGTGGGTGGGGTCACCGTGGCAACGCGGCCGAAACTCCAGCGACGTCATTTGTTATGCGACACAAACACGAAACGACTACGGAGCAATGGAGGCCACCAGACAAAGAAATGTCTGCACCTCGTCGTTGCTCCGCGGGGTTGATTTCTGTGCAGCCATCTCTGATCGTGTTCGTTGTTGTTATTGCGTTTTAAAAATGGCGCGGTTGACTCTTACGAACGAGTCGCTCTCCCGACGTGCATCTAGTGATGTCAGGCCCTGGCCAATCAGCGGCCTGCCGTCTGCCGACGTCACATTTTCGGCTCGACTCAGCTCGCTTGGAACCCCGGCCGAGTAGGTACTAGAAAAGTACCTGGTACCAGGTACTAACACAGGATGGAAATGCGCATGTACAAACCGAAGGCGAGGTCGAATGTCGAGCCCGGTTGTTCTAGAAATGCAGTACTAGCTAGTGGAAAAGGGCATTAGTTTCCATCAGCAGGTGTCTGTAGGCTCTGTGGAGATGCTGTGGGGGTCATTATGTACAGTGGATGAGCTTAATAATGTCTTCATTATTTCTATATAATATATATAACGGCTTTATTTGAGCAGCTGCTGGCTGAAGCAGAGAGATGGGTCAACCTCTCATCTTTGGAGACTATAAAACCAGATTGTCTGCTCCAATGAAGAAACTGCAGCAAAGCAAACTCCACATTTAGGCCTTAATTATTGATCAGTTATGGATCCTCCCTGACAGTCATCACAGTGATCTTGAAGGTTGAAATCAGCTGTGCTCAAATGAACCACACACTCATTTTGCAGTTCAACACAATTATCCAGTTTGGATATTCAGAGATAACAATACAATTAACTTGTGATGTTGAAATAATTGTTAAATTAAAAAAAATCATTGCAGACACAGCTCCTGTATCATTGGTCTAGGTATCTAAATATTAAAGATGAGGAAGGTAACTAACTGTGTTACTCAGTTTCATATCTGTTTTAAATAAAAGGTTTTGTACAAATCAAGGACTGTTGATTTCTCATGTTTTACATTATGAGTGCATTAGTGAGAGACCTTTTAATTGGAGGAATAATTAAAAGCCTGTTGCCTTGATTATTGTTTGAGGACATGAGAACTGATTTTTCTGAGTGTGGGGAATGAAAGGAAACGTATCACTTACCACGTTTACACAGTTTGAAAACTACAACACCAGCAGCAATGAGAACAACACAGCCAACACTGCCAACTGCAATGCCAGCTTTTTCACCAGAGCTCATACCACCATCTGAAGGAACAGAGGAAAGATATCAGGATTTGTTCTTTACTGTGGGCTCTCAAGACAACATCCCTTTTCTCCTGCTCAGAATCACAGTGCATACAGTACTACAGTTTAGACTCTTCTGGACACATCAGAACAAGAAACATACTGTATAATAAGAAAAATACTGAGTCAGCTTGTTGAAATGAGCAAATACTTTGTTCAGTTGAACTGCAAAGAAATTTTCCAATGAAAAATAAAAGCTGTGATAACTGTGTTCTGAAAACAAGAATGACTTATCATCTTAATTAAAGTTTATCTGTTGAACTTTTGGGCAAACAGTTACAGAGCAGCATTTTCATTCATGTGGAGTCGAGTTTGTGTCTCCTGATGAATGCCAGTCCAATTATTGTCTCTCTTTTAGTTTTTGGTCTCCACCAGCTCTCGAGGGAAATATCTGTCTCTTTAGCTGCTAAATGCTTCCACTTTGTTCACCAGCTGCTCTCTGACTGAGTCTTTCTGCTGTTTGATGCTCAGCAGGTCGGATAGTTATGGGAATATAAGATATGGAGTGTAGATATGGGAATAACTAGGTTTTGTAATGACATTTAAAATGCTGATCAGACCTCCAGAGAGAGACCGATCACCAAGACCGGACAGCAAATGTATGTTAGCCACAAGTCTTTAAATAATGAGAGGAGTTATTAATTCAATCCTTAATTTAACTCTGATCATGGTGGTCTGATCAGAAGACCTCAGCTGTTCCAGTACAACATGTCAGAGTAAATATTCACAAACTGCCCAAATAGCTCGAGTCTCTGAAGTGGTAGCAGGACACCAGTATAACATATAATGAACCCACATGCTCTGACACCTGACAGCTTAAAGATTCAGCTTCTTATGATGAAGGACAAATAAAAGAAGAATTTTCATCTGTGGACATTAAAGAGTACAATAAGGACCTTAGTGCTTTCTTACTTACCTTCAGGTGCAGTTGTGGAAGAATCTGAAATAAAATATTAAAACACTTGAGATGATTCTGACTGAAGGTGAGAGCAGCTGATAGTTAACAGATACCAACAGTTTACTAGATGTTTGCTTACTGCCACTGTCAATCTGACTTCCATTCTTGCTTTTCTCCACTGGATCTGTTGAAAAATCATATGATGTTGTGTAACTCGTGTTAGAGAACAAATCTATTTTCATTTTATTTCATTTGAATGTGACTTCAATTAGCTGTACTCACCAACAATAAGAGTCGAGTTTCCTTTCCTGACCTGACTGTGCAGCTGGGGAACAAAGCAGGTGTAATTTCCTGCGTGAACTTCAGTAACTTTGGTCACTTTCAGTGAAATGTTTCCTTTCTCCATTTCTTCATGGAAGAGAGATATTCTATCTTTGAATTTCTCGTCCTGTGTAACTAAATTAGGCTCCCTACTTCGATAGAGGTACACATCTTTTTCATTGTATTTCCAGACAATGGTCAGATTATTCACGTTGAACGGAGGCTCCAGGTGGCATGGCAGGATGGCGTCATCACCGAACTCGTACATGAACTGGTTCATGTGAGCCGATCACGTCTTCGGGGAAAACAAAATACAAATAAATAAATAAATAAATAAGTTAGATGAAAATGCTAATTATTGCTGTCTGTAACAGGAGTTTGACAATGAATTACTGAAAAACTACACAGTAAAAACATAGCTCATAGTATTTGTGCAAATAATATAAAAAGTACTCAGTCCAGCTCTACAAGGAAGGTCCGTGTGCGTTCAGGTAATTCGTTTTTTCGTTTTAAACCAAAAATCGAAAAAACGGAAGTACCATCGTTTTTCCGTTTTTTCATTTACAACCAAAAACGAAAAACCGAGCCGATTTTCCTTTCCTATTTCCACAATCCAAAAATGAAAAACGACAAAACCAAATAAAAAAAAACGCTCTGTTTTTTGGATTTTGGCAATTATTCCTTTAGTTATTTTTCCTTCAGAACTTGAAAGACGCAGACAGGTAGACAGGTGAGCCTGGAAGTCAGAGTAAATATGTCAAATTAAAACCCAGGATAAACGTGTAAAATTATGCAAGCACATCGTATACGTGGATAATGTTAAAATATACACATATAAATAACTGCGTTGACCCACACAAAACTGCATCTATATGTTCTTTCGAGCAGACATTGACCTGGAAGTATCTCTGTGGAATAGGAATATTCATCATTTCAATATTACTGAACATTAAAAAAGTCCATTTAATAATTTACTACACACTAGAATAAATCCTGATTAAATCAATGGTGGAAAAACGGAAAAACGATGGTACTTCCGTTTTTTGGATTTTGGTTTAAAACAAAAAAAAACAAATTGCCTGAACGTACACGGACCAACACGGACCCTGCAGTTTCCTCATAAACTGGTTCAGACAAGTAAGAAAAAAACCCACCTGGAGCGTCCACCAGAGAGAACAGCAACACCAAAAGCTCAAACTTCATCCTGTTTGCTGCACAAAGAAGAGGCTGAGGTTTGTTTTACACTTCATTTACGTTAAAAAAGAAAAATCCTTGTTGTGTGAAGTGAAAGGCAGCCACACAAGACTGCTCCGTGGATACTTTCGTTTTATTAAGGATACGCACTATAAGGAAATAAGTCACAGCTGACTCACATTTGGCAACATTTGCATTTCCTCAAAGTTATTCAAATGAAAACACACCATACTTCATTAATAACAGAGGCTCTGTGGACCTCCATCAGCACTTACAGTAAACCTTTGATCCATCATATGTCTGCAGGGCTGGCAGACCAGTTCTTTATCTGTACCAAACATTTACCTTTTTTTTCAACCAGTTAGTCAGAAAGTTCAAATGTGCAGTCAAAGATGTTTTTAAGATGCCTGTGATCAGTTTTTATTCACACTGTCTTTGGGATGTCACTGACATCTGGATAAAAAACCCTAAAAGTATTCAGTATTTGACATTAGGGTGTACATGTTTACATAATATAGTGGACACTGATATCAACAGAGCAGAACAATAAGAAAAAACATGAATAAAATATTTTAACAGTGTAAAAAGAAAATATATGTACAGACACAGAGATAAAAACATTAGAGATTTTTTAAACCAATAAGATTAAATCCAGTCATCGTTCTCAGTTTAAGATAAAAAGTCCAGCTTTATCTCTGATATGGTTTATAAAAGTACCATCTAATGTATCAAAAACACACAAATAACACAAGAAATATCAACTGAAAATCCCAAAACTACCATTTACATGTCAAAGAAACCTGCAGATTGTTTTGTGCTCATTCTTCAGTCTTCTCTGACTGCTTTGTAGCAAACATTTTTTTTCTGTTCCTTACAAAATAATATCTCTTAATGTCAGAGGTATTCGTAACAGTCCCAAAAGGAAATCTTTGTACTTTGTGGACAAAAAAAGGTGACTTGATATTTTTTGAGACTCATTCAGGTCATATTGATGTGAAGGGAACTACGGGGTGACCAGTGGTATTTCTGTCATGCCTCTCTATAATCAGCAGGTGTCGCCATCCTCCTTACTAAGTTTAAATGAGACACTTTTGAACCACTCAGTTCAGAGGAGAATACAGATAATAGTTTTCAAATTCAAATTTTTTTTATTGCTATTATTGTAATTCTATAACTACAGCCCAACTACGGCAACTTTGTATGATAATGAAAGCACTTAAAAACAAATATAAATAAGCACACTTGTTCATTAGAGTATAATGTACTGACGCTGCAGATGATCTTACCGCCCTGCACTCAAGATTCATTAATATTGCATTTATTTACTTAAATTTAAGATATTTGGTTGTTCTTAAATTCTGATTTAAAAGAAAATAAGCAAACAAAATGGTTGGAACAGGGCGAGAGAAACTCTTTGCGTCAGGGAAACAAAAAACTGTAAAATAAAAACTATCGGCCTTTTAAGATTATTGTATTGTATTACTCTGATGACTCTGAAACTGAAGCTCTTATAGTTTCTCTTGAGTTTCATAAGGAATTCAATCCTGCCTCCTATTTAAAACTCTCCAAACCTTTGGTTTGGCAGAAACCTTTCCTCATTATGTTATGCAGCATCCAAGCACTACAAACACTGCTGCTCTCAGATCATTTTGTCCAATTTGATCGATTGTGTTCCGTGTTTGTTCTACATAGACCAGTTTTTAAAGGTTAATGACATTTATGATTCTCAGAGTTCATAAACTAGAGACCTTAGATAGTTTAAAATCACAGATGGACCTGACAAAGAAGATTATATCCTCATGTCTGGTCACTTTCACTTTCACTTCCTTATGTGACTGTTTTCATAAATAAAGTTTTACATGGAAATCCCAAATCCCAAACTGTTCTTCCCACTGAGCTCACCTGTGTTCATTTGATAAAACTCAATCAATTGAATTCAAAGTATATTTGTGGATCTTTTTGTTCTTAACTGGTAGTAAAAAGTTAGTAAGGTATTAGTGTTTACAACTTAAAGGTTCTTAAAGTTTAGTCTAGCCTCTAAAATAAACATTCAAGTGATAAAATGAATTTAAGTTTTATGAACAGTTAAACATCATCATGTGGAAAGTTGGCTATAAATGCATAATATTGTACTGAAAAATATGCTGACATTAAATTAGTCAGAAGCTAAACTTTAAAGGAAGTTCATAGTGCTTCTCATACAACTTGCATAAATACTGATTCTAGCAGTATAAGAAGAGAGAAATGTTTTTATCCCACATCAAAGTTAGCCCTAAATTTGGGTTTTATTCCACATAAAAGTTAAATGCTTATTATTGTACTCTGGGAGTGACTTTGACATTACATTTCTCAAAAGCTACAAACTAAAAGTGCTTCAGCACCAGCAGTAGAAATCTTGAATTATTTATAGACTTGCATAAGTGTTTATATCTTGGTGGTGTTACCGCGGCGGTTTCACTGTTTTTACTTTCAGTTTAAATCAAGTGTGCAGTAGAAATACAGGCGCAGCTGTTTTGTCTGATTAACTTTTTTCAAAAGGAGTAACCATTTTCCAACAAACTATGTAGTACGTTTTTTTTTTCTTTTAACAGCATATTAAGGTTTTGAAGAACTCAGACTTAAACAAATTATAACTATTTTTAATTTTTGAATCTTTTTGAACCGTATGCCGCATCCTAAACAATTTGATAAAACTCAATCAATTGAATTCAAAGTATATTTGTGGATCTTTTTGTTCTTAACTGGTAGTAAAAAGTTACTAAGGTATTAGTGTTTACAACTTAAAGGTTCTTAAAGGTTAGTCTAGCCTCTTAAAATAAACATTGGAGCTTAAATCTTAGGCACTAAATTCATTGCTGGCTCATTACCAAGCACCAAGATCAACAAGAGAAGAGCTGCCATTAACAGGCAGATGGCTGATATCAAAATCTGACTCGAGCTCGGAGAATCTGCTCGCCTATCAGCTTCAACAGTCTTTGGGAGTCAATAAAGTACAAAGAGATTGGACTCTTTCAAATGAAGAGCTGTTCTCTGGCGATAAGGGTGTCTCGGAGATCTGACACTCTGAGGAAGTAAAAGTGATTCAATCAGGTGTGACGCCATGACGCCTCAAACATCAGGGTGACTGATAATGAACCTGGTAAATACTCCACATTTTATCATATCATGGGAAACGCTGAAGATCTTTAATTGTGAAGTGTTTTTCTCATAATTTTGAGATATGTGAGTCATAATGACAAGCTACAGCCTTTGATTTTCATTAAATGAAAGCTTCAAAATAAGTTAAAAGATAAATTGAGAGGCACAAAAATTCAAGTGATAAAATGAATTTAAGTTTTATGAACAGTTAAACATCATCATGTGGAAATGCATAATATTGTACTGAAAAATATGCTGACATTAAATTAGTCAGAAGCTAAACTTTAAAGGAAGTTCATAGTGCTTCTCATACAACTTGCACAAATACTGATTCTAGCAGTATAAGAAGAGAGAAATGTTTTTATCCCACATCAAAGTTAGCCCTAAATTTGGGTTTTATTCCACTTAAAAGTTAAATGCTTATTATTGTACTCTGGGAGTGACTTTGACATTAAATTTCTCAAAAGCTACAAACTAAAAGTGCTTCAGCACCAGCAGTAGAAATCTTGAATTATTTATAGACTTGCATAAGTGTTTATATCTTGGTGGTGTTACCGCGGCGGTTTCACTGTTTTTACTTTAAATTTAAATCAAGTGTGCAGTAGAAATACAGGCGCAGCTGGTTTGTCTGATTAACAAAGTTATATCAAGCATCAAAGTAAGTCGCACTTTAATCAAAGCAGTTTATCCCAGTAAAGCAGAACATACTGACGTCCACTCTGATAGATTATAAAGTTAGTATGAGGTTAGTAACAGGCTACCTGTGGCTGCTTTGATGAAGAGGAGAACAATAATCACTGTGATGAAAATCAGTCCAGTTTTCAGCTTCATCACAGCATTGAGGAGATGACAAAGCTTTGTTCTGCTATTCTTCTCCTAAACATTTCAAAAGTAGCTGATTCACTCTCTGACTTTCACTTCTGACGGAACAAATGCCTCTGCCCCGGTACAGGAAGTTAAAAAGAAAGAGGGCTTACAGAGCAGACCGATGAAAGGCAAACCGGTCAAACAGATTATGTATGACTTACATAACCCTGTATAACAAGAGTGGTGCTTCATTATCACATTCATACATCCTGTGGATATATGAAGGTATAACTTAGTAACATATATGAAATCCTAAAGTGTGTGTATATGTACATATGTTAAAATGTCTATAGCATATAGATAACTAAATATATTTGTATTGGTTAGACAGTCAGAATCAGGTTTATTTACCTTGATATGAAGGTGCAAAAAACTAAATGGAAAAAATTGAAAAACGCAAATATCCGAACAGAAATTATCTACAGTAATAATATAATATATAATATGAAATTCATAATGTGAAAGTCAAAGAAACAACAAAAGGTTTCAAATATATACATAAATATTCACAACCACACTCACAGTTTTATTAACACATCTCAGCCTCTTAGTGTCCAGATGTTTCGCAGCTCACACAGCAAGTACGAGCCAAATCAAGAGGTTTTACTATAATAATATTAATACATTTCATGAATAGTGGTTTGTTAAGTTCCTCACATTGTGGCAAAAACATAAAAAAAGACTGTCCATCTGTCAGGATGTTTTACTGAGAAATATTTGGATGGAATAAAAATCTGCGTCCTTTCCTTCATTTCTTCAGTGGTTTCAGCACTAATCACTAACAATCCCAGTTGTGGAGACATTGGCACAGCTGCCTCTCTATAATACATTAATAAATGTGTGTAGTTTATTATCTGTAATGTTCTGTCCCTTATATCTTGTTTGAATTGAATTGAATTGATGTAGTATTTTATTTTGTAGCAGGTTAAAGGACGAAGAGTTATGAAGTTGTTCAGCTGTTTTGTGGTACTCTCCGAAACATGACTCTGAACCATCGTTCATTGTTTCCTCCTTCACGCCTCCCTGCAAGACACAAACAGGTCATCAGTCAGAGCTTTCCAACATGGCTCAGGAGTCCTTTCAGCACTCTGATCAACAAGTTTAGACGAGTAAAACTGTGGCTCAGGAGGTAAAGTTTGTCATCCTTTAACCTCAGGCTGGACTGTCTGTGAGCATCAGCAGGTAGAAAAGTTTTAATATAATACAAATGTAAATGCATTTATTCACTTATTTCAGTGTGCTCAGTTTAAACAGGAGGCCCCTCAGAGACAGATTTACTTTTTTAACATTTTATTTGATAACTGGTTCATGTACTGTGATTAAAACTGTTGAAAATAATCTATTACAGTACAGTACTTGTATTGAAATAATTAAGTATCTTTGTAGTTAAAGAGACAGGATCTTACTAGAGATAGTTATAGCTAATCATTTAATAAACCTAGTTATTGGTTAATAGATTGTCCATTGTTCATATATTCATTCATATGTCGTTAAACGTTCTCCTCTTTAGGTGTAATGATGACATAGCTGCTAGCTGAAATAGTCAATCATGTCTTTATCTGATCTCCTTTGTTGCTCCTCCTGATGTTTCTTCTCTTTTTTTCCCTGTTAAAGGGGTTTTTCCTCATCCCAGTGGAAAGTGTAAGGATAGAGGATGTTTCATTTTCTTTAAACATGTATTTAAATGAAAGGAAACATGATAAAAAATGTTTATATACAACTATTTATACAACTATTGACTATTTCACTGTATGGAAGCCGAGAATGGCTGCACTTGCATTATTTATTCTCTCTCGAGATCCCAAATCTATTATCTTGTTATTTATAGAAAACAGGCTTTCTCATCTGAATATAACGAGATAATGAAGCTGTTATCTTTAGAAATCAGATTGTGTTTCCTCTTGTTCTTGTGATGTCTTGTGTGTTTATCTCCAGTTAGTCTTCCATCAGCAGGTGTCTGTAGGCTCTGTGGAGATGCTGTGGGGGTCATTATGTACAGTGGATGAGCTTAATAATGTCTTCATTATTTCTATATAATATATATAACGGCTTTATTTGAGCAGCTGCTGGCTGAAACAGAGAGATGGGTCAACCTCTCATCTTTGGAGACTATAAAACCAGATTGTCTGCTCCAATGAAGAAACTGCAGCAAAGCAAACTCCACATTTAGGCCTTAATTATTGATCAGTTATGGATCCTCCCTGACAGTCATCACAGTGATCTTGAAGCTCAAATGAACCACACACTCATTTTTGGAGTTCAACACAATTATCCAGTTATCAGCAGAAAAACTGCTTTAATATCTCGAGATAACGACATAATTAACTTGTGATGTTGAAATAATTGCTAAATTTAAAAAATCATTGCAGGCACAGCTCCTGTGTCATTGGTCTATGTAGCTAAATATTAAAGATGAGGAAGGTAACTAACTGTGTTACTCAGTTTCATATCTGTTTTAAATAAAAGGTTTTGTACAAATCAAGGACTGTTGATTTCTCATCTTTTACATTATGAGTGCATTAGTGAGACACCTTTTAATTGGAGGAATAATTAAAAGCCTGTTGCCTTGATTATCGTTTGAGGACTTGAGAACTGATTTTTCTGATGTGTGGGGAATGAAAGGAAACGTATCACTTACCACGTTTACACAGTTTGAAAACTACACCAGCAGCAATGAGAACAACACAGCCAACACTGCCAACTGCAATGGCAGTTATTTTATCTAAGCTCATACCACCATCTGAAGGAACAGAGGAAAGATATCAGGATTTGTTCTTCACTGTGGGCTCCCAAGACAACATCCCTTTTCTCCTGCTCAGAATCACAGTGCATACAGTACTACAGTTTAGACTCTTCTGGACACATCAGAACAAGAAACATACTGTATAACAAGAAAAATACTGAGTCAGCTTGTTGAAATGAGCAAATACTTTGTTCAGTTGAACAGCAAAGAAGATTTTTCAATAAAAAATAAAAGCTGTGATAACTGTGTTCTGAAAACAAGAATGACTTATCATCTTAATTAAAGTTTATCTGTTGAACTTTCCGGCAAACAGTTACAGAGCAGCATTTTTATTCATGTGGAGTCGAGTTTGTGTCTCCTGATGAATGCCAGTCCAATTATTGTCTCTCTTTTAGTTTTTGGTCTCCACCACCTCTTGAGGGAAATATCTGTCTCTTTACCTGCTGCTAAATTCTTCACTTTGTTCACCAGCTGCTCTCTGACTGAGTCTTTCTGCTGTTTGATGCTCAGCAGGTCGGATAGTTATGGGAATATAAGATATGGAGTGTAGATATGGAAATAACTAGGTTTTGTAATGACATTTAAAATGCTGATCAGACCTCCAGAGAGAGACCGATCACCAAGACAGGACAGCAAACGTATGTTAGCCACAAGTCTTCAAATAATGAGAGGAGTTATTAATTCAATCCTTCATTTAACTCTGATCATGGTGGTGTGATCAGATGACCTCAGCTGTTCCAGTACAACATGTCAGAGTAAATATTCACAAACTGCCCAAATAGCTCGAGTCTCTGAAGTGGTAGCAGGACACCAGTATAACATATAATGAACCCACATGCTCTGACACCTGACAGCTTAAAGATTCAGCTTCTTATGATGAAGGACAAATAAAAGCAGAATTTTCATCTGTGGACATTAAAGAGTACAATAAGGACCTTAGTGCTTTCTTACTTACCCTCAGGTGGGTGTGGGACTGCAGCTGTGGAAGAATCTGAAGTAAAATATTAAAACACTTGAGATGATTCTGACTCAAGGTGAGAGCAGCTGATAGTTAACAGATACCAACAGTTTACTAGATGTTTACTTACGTTTAATCTGACTTCCATTCTTGCTTTTCTCCACTGGATCTGTTGAAAAATCATATGATATTGTTTAAATTGTGAACAGTTCTCTTATTTCATTTGAATGTGACTTAAATTAGCTGTACTCACCAACAATAAGAATCACTTTTCCTTTCCTGACCTGACTGTGCAGCTGGGGAACAAAGCAGGTGTAATTTCCTGCGTGAACTTCAGGTAACGTTGGTCACTTTCAGTGAAATGTTTCCTTTCTCCATTTCCTCACGGAAGAGAGACGTTCTACCTTTGAAGATCTCATCCTGGTTATCTACATCAAGATCCCTACTTCGATAGACGTACGCAAACTTTCCATTGCATGTCCATTCAACGGTCAGATTATTCACGTTGAATGGAGGCTCCAGGTGGCAAGGCAGGATGGCGTCATCACCGACTCGTACATGAACTGGTTCGTCTGAACCAATCACGTCTTCGGGGGAAACAAACAAAAAAAAAACAAAATAAGTTACGAAAATGCTAATTATTGCTGTCTGTAACGGAGTTTGACAATGAATTACTGAAAAACTACACAGTAAAAACATAGCTTGTAGTATTTGTGCAAATAATATAAAAAGTACTCAGTCCAGCTCTAACAAGTGTGCAATGCTCGTTACTGCTGTCTGAAAGGGACTGCAAGAAAAAGACAGAGAGCTTCGCTATGATTAATTTTGAAATCCGGAAGTAGCGTTAGCGGTGGCTTTAATTTTACCAAGTCTTTAACATTGTTCATGTGAAATTGCTTTTACCATAAAGTTTAAAAGATAAAGAGCCTCCACCAGAGAGAACAGCAACACCAAAACCTCAAACTTCATCCTGTTTGCTGCACAAATGCACTATAAGGAAATAAGTCACAGCTGACTCACATTTGGCAACATTTGCATTTCCTCAAAGTTATTCAAATGAAAACACACCATACTTTATTAATAACAGAGGCTCTGTGGACCTCCATCAGCACTTACAGTAAACCTTTGATCCATCATATGTCTGCAGGGCTGGCAGACCAGTTTTTTATCTGTACCAAACATTTACCTTTTTTTTCAACCAACCAGTTAGTCAGAAAGTTCAAATGTGCAGTCAAACGCTGTTTTAAGATGCATGTGATCAGTTTTTATTCACACTGTCTTTGGGATGTCACTGACATCTGGATAGAAAAACCCTAAAAGTATTCAGTATTTGACATTAGGGTCTACATGTTATATGCTACATATTGTAGTGGAGACTGATATCAACAGAGCAGAACAATAAGAAAAAACATGAATAAAATATTTTAACAGTGTAAAAAGAAAATATATGTACAGACACAGAGATAAAACATTAGAGATCAAAAACGCACAAATAACATAAGATAAGATAAGATAAGATAAGAAGATAGATCTTTTATTGATCCCACAGTGGGGAAATTCCACTGTTACAGCAGCTCAAAAAGTAAAAGAGACATTAAATAATAGACAACAAAAAACACACAAGGACACAAAAAACAGTATGTACAATAAATAGTGAATAATAATAATAACAGACAGAAAAGAAAGAAACAGAAACAGTATTTATATACACAGCCTCACCCAGTTAGATGTGCAGTGGTGAGGTGTTATTGCACAGGTGAAATATGGATATGTAGCAGATATGGATTAACAGTATAGTAAATGAGTGGAATGAAAAAAGACCATAAAGTGCATGGCTAGGACATCAGTAAACATCAGTAAACATCAGTGCAATGATGAAACATCAGTAAACATCAGTCCTACTGTGGTATGGAAGTGTTTGTTACAATGACAAAGATTCATAGAGCAGCATTAAACAGTCTGATGGTGTTTGGGATGAAGGACCTGCATGGAAGCGCTCCTTCCTACACCTTGGATGTCTGAGTCTGTTACTGAAGGAGCTGCTTAAGGCCCCCACAGTCTGATGCAGAGGGGGAGGTGGTGTTGTCCATGATGGTGGACAGTTTGGCCAGAGCCCTCCTCTCCCCCATCACCTCGATGGAGTCCAGGGGCAGCCACAGACTGAGCTGGCTCTTTTAATCAGTCTGTTGAGCCTCTTCCTTGTCCCGCTCAGAACACCCCCCTCCCAGCAGACCACTGCATAGGAGACCACAGACGCCACCACAGTCTCATAAAAGGTCCTCAGCAGCAGTGGCCTGCACACACCAAAAGATCCCAGCCTCCTCAGCATGTAAAGACGACTCTGACCCCTCTTGTAGAGAGAGTCAGTGTTATCAGTCCAGTCCAGTTTGTTGTTTAAGTGAACACCCAGGTACTTGTACGTCCTCACTCTCTCGATGTCAAGTCCCTGGATGTTCACTGGTGCAATGTCAGATGAGGGTTTCCTGCTGAAGTCGATCACCATCTCCTTTGTCTTGCTGGCATTGACTTGAAGGTGATTCAGCTCACACCAGTCAACAAAGTCCATGATGACCTTCCTGTACTATCACAGTCGTTCCCCTCTGACACACATCCCACAATGGCAGTGTCATCGGAGAACTTCTGGAGGTGTCAACTGTCCGTGGAGTACGTGAAGTCCGATGTGTACAGGGTGAAGAGGAAAGGTGAGAGGACTGTTCCCTGGGGGGCACCAGTGCTGCAGACCACCACATCGGACACACAGTCCTGCAGCCTCACAAACTGGGGTCTGTCAGTGAGGTAGTTGGTGACCCATGCAGCCAGCTGGTCGCTGGCCCCCGCTCTCTCCAGCTTCACCCTGAGCAGTGAGGGGTGGATCATGTTGAAAGCACTGGAGAAATCAAAAAAGGTAATCCTCACAGTGTTTCCAGAGTCCTCCAGGTGAGACAGGGATCTCTGCAGCAGGTAGATGACGGCATCATCCACCCCAATGCTGGGTTGGTATGCAAACTGCAGGGGATCCATGTTTGGGCTCACCAGGGGGCGGAGGTGCCTGAGGACGATCCTCTCCAGTGCCTTCATCAGGTGAGACGTTAAGGCCACAGGGTCTGAAGTGGTTGGGCTCCTTGGGGCGCGAAGTTTTAGGGACTGGAACCACACAAGAAGTCTTCCACAGGACAGGAACTCTTTCCAGACTCAGGCTCAGGTTGAAGATGTAGCAGACCACCTGACAGAGCTGGTCTGCACAGTCCCGGAGGAGTCTGGAGCTGATGCCATCAGGACCCGTGTGCTTTCCTGGCTTTGGTCTTCTTCAGCTGCATTCTCACCTGATCCACTGTAGGTGTGAGGAGATTAGGAGAGGGAGGGGGTGGAGGAGAGGAGCACTGTAGAGATGGTGGTGAAGGCGGGGGGGAGGGTGAGAGCCCCAGAGATGGTGGAGGTGTTGATGGTGGTGAGGGGGCGTGCAGGCAGAGGGAGCTGGAGGTGGGCTGGTCTGTGCTCAGGCTGAGGGGGGTGGAGGTGGGCCCAGTATCAAATCTGTTGAAGAACAGATTTAGCTTGTTGGCCCAGTCTCTGTCTCCAGGCTCAGGGTTCCTCCTCTCGTTTTTACCCTGTCCTGAGATAGCTTGGAGCCCTCTCCAAACCTCCCTCGCGTTGTTTTGCTGCAGGTGGTCCTCCATTTTCCTCCTGTAGCTGGCCTTGCACTCTTTGATCTTCCGTTTAAGATCCCTCTGCACCCTCCTCAGTTCATCTCTGTCTCCAGACTGGAAAGCCCTCCTTTTCTCCTGCAGCAAGGCTCTCAGATCAGGAGTCACCCAGGGCTTGTTGTTTGAGAAACACCGTACCCTCTGGTGGGAAGGGCACGGTGGTTTCTACACAGAAGTTTATGTAATCTGTGATGCAGTCCGTTAAACTGTCGATGTCCTGTCCTCATGTGTGGCCCACAGAGCACCTCCCAGTCCGTGGTGTCAAAACAGCCCCTCAGTGCATCTCTGGCCTCCTCAGACCACCTGCTTCACACGCCTTTTGTTGGGGGGCTGTCTCTTCACCATAGGTGTGTAAACAGGGCGCAGATGGACCAGGTTGTGGTCTGAGCGGCCCAGCAGGGGGGAGGGGTGATGAGCTGTAGGCCCTGCTGTGTTTGCAGACAGCAGGTCCAGAGTTTTATTGTCCCTGTTCAGCAGTTCACGTCCTGGTGGAAGGTTGGGGAGAGTGGCAGACAGGGAAGCGTGGTTCAAAATCCCCGGTGATGAGGAGAAAGGCTTGAGGATGCTCTGTCTGAAGCTGCACAACACTGTGGAGAAGCTCGCAGGCTGCATCGTTGGCCGAGGGAGGGATGTACGTCGTTATTGTGATGACATGTGGAAACTCCCTCGGCAGGTAGTAGGGCCGGATGCTCACGGCCAGCAGCTCCATGTCCCCGGTACATCGCTGCTCCTTCACATGATGTGTCCAGGGTTACACCACCTGTCGCTTCCCCTTCTTTTTCTTTTCCCGCTCTCCCTTATATTCCTGTCCGCTCTGAGAGATAAAGTGAGTCCGGGGTGAGGTGGTGGCCGCTAGCTCTTCCATCTTGCTAGCTTGGTTAGCCGAGCCTGGCTCAGCGCCAGCAGCTGCTTCCGAGTGTAAACAACCGGAGCGGGGCTGAATGTGTTGGCTGACATGGAGTTTAAAAAAGCACAACACCAGTCTCACCAGCTTCACATCTAAGTGTGGACGTGAGCAGGAGGACTAGTGTAGCTGAAAAGCAGTAAAGAAAAGTTAAAAGTATAAAAAAGTCAACATAAACAAAGAAAGAAGTCAGAGCTACTGTAACTGGCTGCCACTCACTCGGCGCCATCTTGAACTCTACATGAGAAATATCAACTGAAAATCCCCAAACTACCATTCACGTCAAAGAAGTTTTACATCACAGCTGTCACATCTAATACATCAACATCTATTAACATCTAATATATACAACACATTATACTGTGTATTTATTCACAGCAGACAATAGAGAGTCTCCATGTGGTGAAATAGGAGAACTTCACCTGCCTGCACTGTCACATTTTAGAAAAACAATGATTTTTATGTTTTCTCACATTTTTTTTCAACACCAGAACAGTGTTAAAGACCTGAACATCAGGAAGTGTTTCTGTTACAAACAGGGACGGGTATAAAAAAAAAGTATCTTATGCTGGATAAACAGTTCACAGTTTGATGTGAATGAAATGAAGAAATTAAACAGGATGTAATACAGTCCCAAGCTGATTCTTCTGATTTAAAAGAAAATAAGCAAACAAAATGGTTGGAACAGGGCGAGAGAAACTCTTTGCCTCAGAGACACAAAACTGTAAAATAAAAACTATCAGCCTTTTAGGATTATTGTATTGTATTACTCTGAAAATACTGAAACTGAAGCTCTTATAGTTTCTCATTATAGATTCATAACGAATTCAATCCTCCTTCCTATTTAAAGCGCTCCAAACCTTTGGTTTGGCAAAAACCTTTCCTCATTATGTTTTGCAGCATCCAAGCACTACAAACACTGCTGCTCTCAGATTATTTTGTCCAATTTGATCGTTATTGTTCCGTGTTTGTTCCACATAGACCAGTTTTAAAAGGTTAATGCCATGTATGATTCTCAGAGTTCATAAACTATAGACCTTAGATAGTTTAAAATCACAGATGGACAAAGAAGATTATGTCTTCATTTCTGCTCACTTTCACTTTCACCTTGCAGCTTTCTCTGTGAGACTGTTTTCATAAATAACAAACTTTTTTTCGACTGAGCTCACCTGAATCCATGGCAGTGAGATCCACCATCGATAAAATGATCAGTAGAAGTTTCAGCCACATTTTCCTTCTTAGTTATCACCTTCTGTAGTCCCTTTACTTTGTGTAAAGAAAGATCGTCTCTCCCACAGGTAGAGGAGGTGGGGGAGGTGGGGGAGGAGCTCACCTGCACCAGGTTTTTTTTAAATGATATATATTTATGCATAAAGGGAGAAAGTGGTGTGTCCTACCAACACCTGTTGATACTGTGTTAATGTCCAGTTTGTTCCTTAATAACTGTCACCCACCCTACTGAGGTTTGAAATAAAACCATAGTCAGAAACCACAAATCTTTCAGCTGAATGATTAAATGAGCAAAATGATTCGTTATTTATTAAAGTGTGATCTTCAAGAAAAACTTTCCATTTTAGCCCACCAGCTGTTGAGGCTTTAATATGAATAGCAGAATTGTCATTATTGACGTTGGTCTTGACCAACACGGCGGCGCGTGCACACATTGAGGCTTCTCTCTCTCCCAACAGACACTCACACACACACACTCACACTCACACACACACTGTAAGTCTGTGTCTGTTGTCTGTTCCCCGTCACACAGCTCCTTCAGCCTGCTGCCGTCAGGAAGGAGACTGTGGAGCGGACTGGTTAATGATGTGGCTGCTTCTTGTCCTGTTTCACAGAAATGTGACTTATAAAGGCCAAACCTCTGAGACCACAAGGGGGGTTGTTGAGTTCCATCCATCCATCCATTTTCCTAACAGGGTGCTGGAGCCTGAGCCTGTCCCAGCTATCTGTTGGGCGAGAGGCAGGGTACACCCTGGACTGGTTGCCAGTCAGTCGCAGGGCTAACACAGAAGACAGACAACCACTCACACTCACATTCACACCTAGGGACAATTTAGACTTATCAATTAACCTAACCTGCATGTCTTTGGATTGTGGGAGGATGCTGGAGTACCCAGAAAGAACCCACGCAGGCACAGGGAGAACATGCAAACTCCACACAGAAGGGCCTGCCTCAACCAAGGATTGAACCCAGAACCCAGAGGAGGCAACAGTGCTAACCACCACACCACTGTGCCGCCCCGGGTGTTGAGTTAAAATTAGTGTAACGCCGTCATTTTACAGCATTAACTATGAAGAAATAGTCGAGGGTCGTGGGTAAAGAAAAGCACGGGAACAACTTCTCCTTTTCACTTGGTCCACTTTACTTTCACTTTTTCCAGGACAACCAAACACACCAAAACAGGCAAGGTGATGGAACACATATCACTCCGCCAATCCCAACAGGTTCACCACACTATATAGTTCCCTTCATTTACACAGTCTCCAATGCAACAACTATATCTGTGGTTCTTATTTAAAACCACATAAAACAACAAACGTGAAAGAGTCATTTCCAAAATAAATTTATATAAAATAAATCTCATCTTACATTCTTCTCTTTCTTCAGATGAAATGTCCTCATTTCAAAAATTATACCAAAAATAAATCTCATCTACCAAAGGAAATACAACAGAGAAAATAAGTAAATACTACTGAGTAAAAAAAGAACACAGTAGAACACTGCAATAGGCACAAGTAGAAATGATCATTGATGTTATGCTGCTGTAAATGGTTGAAAAACTAACACCAAATGTCATCATCAATAATATATTAAACTGTCCAACCTGTAGATTTCAAACCTGCGAAACATTGGCATGAGGAAACAACAAACCCCATTTAATATAGCAACATCAAACAAAACTTCTTAAACTCATATAGAGTATGTAGTGTCCTCAATGGTTGTTTACGTTATCCAAACATTCTCATTGTCCCCACAAATATCACTAAACAGTCCATAGCTGCAACTTAAGTGAGAGGTATTCAATCACAGCAGGAGCCGCTGTGGTTGCCGAACAACTCGTCCCAAACGAGTTGTGGGTGGGCCACTGGAAGGTGTCTTATCACGCACAGCAGGAGCTGTGACTCGTCCTGAAGGTCTTCGTAACAGGGGAACAGAGCAGCAGGCATGTCCAGTGTCATGTGATGTTGGGCACCTGGGAAGTGAACCAGATAATGACGTGTACCTGGGAAGAGTGTTCATAGGCAAAGGTCGGTTCGCTGGTGCTGAAGACAAATCCCAAGAGGACCGGTAAGGTTTCAGTCGATTGTAGTGAATAACTCTCGGTTCAGCCTGAGGATGTCTCAAATCCAAGAGTGTGTATAGAAGGCAAGTTGTCATAGAACCTTGTGATAGAGGCATCTGATGAGAGAACTTCATAAGGCCAGTCCAGTCCAGTTAGGCCCCGTCCAGTTTTTTTCCAGTTTTTTTCTGTGTGGTAGGATCGTCCATCCATACCAGGTCTCCACACTCATAGGGTCTGAACTTAACATGTTGGTTGAAGTAGTACTCACGTTTAAGTCTCTGATCTTCACTATGAGAACGAATAGCCTGAAAAACTGCGTCAAGACGTTTCACCAGTTCTGAGCCATAGTTCTGTGGAGTCTGTAATACCACTGGTGTAGAGAGATGCACACTTGCTGGGAGACGAGCCTCTCTACCATGAGCAAGAAAATAAGGTGAGTATCCTGTGGTAGAATGTGGAGTAGAATTAAAGGCCAGAACCACTGCAGACAAATAATCGTCCCATTCACCGCCATGCTGATGAATGAGTTTAGCCAACTGTTCTTTCAGAGTCCTGTTAAATCTCTCAACCATCCCATTTCGGTGTGGTCCGTTTCTTTTTGATGTGCAGTCTCTGACATATAGTTTGAATGATTTCTGATTCATACTGTCGTCCTTGATCCGAAAACAGTTCTTCTGGAACCCCATGTTCAGGAATGTATCTATCACAAAGTAGTTGTGCTACTGTACCTGCTTTCTTGATCAGCCATAGGGAAAGCATTAGCATACTTCGTGAAATGATCTTGTACAACAAGCACATACTTGTGTCCATGTGAGGTGAGTGGAAGCTCAGTGATATCTGTGCACACAAACTGAAATGGTCTCTCTGCTTGTATGGACTGCAGGGGAGCTCTGTGGTGTGGTACAGGCTTTCTATAAGCTTCACAGGTCAGACACATATCACAAAAGCTTTCAATATCAGATCTCATACTTGACCAATAGCACATAGTTTCAGCTTTCCTTGAATGTATGATCAGCACTGTAGTGACCAGAGCAGGGTGTGCCATGAAGAATGTGCATAGTCTGTTTGATTAGTGTGGTGGGAATCAGGACTTGATACACAACTGGTTTTCCTGGTGCATTATGTGCTTTCCGACAGAGCAAATCATTGCATAGTACAAGTTTGGGGAATTGCCACCAGAGCTTCCTTTGAATTTTCCCTTTAACATGTCTGAGGTAAGGGCGTTTGTGTTTCTGTACCCATCCGTACACCTCTGAGAGAACAGGATCAGAAAGTTGGTCAGCTAAAATGTCCATACCGTGACCAGACAGTGTGTTTTGCAACAATTCCACACCCGTGCTGGTTTTCTGAACAGCAGTAGTAGTAGTAGTAGTATTTTTTTTTTTTAAATGTTGTATTTGCTTATTTTATATAATCTCTTAGCTGACACAATGATTATGTGTTCTATTTCATAATCCTTCTGCAACATAACCTTTAAAAATGTAAAAAAAAATTTTATAATTGTTTTATACTGTCTTTCAGTAAGGAGCTGATCTCAACCAGCTTTTTTGACATTTTTACTGTCAGAAAACATTTTGGTGCTGACATTTTATACTTTACCTAAATGAGCCAAACTGAAAATGAGGCTTTTTGGTAAAATTAACTTTTAGGCAGCAGATTTTGTTCTCTGTGTGGAAATGTTTTAATGCATTAAACCAAAAATCTTATCATTTACTGTTGCAAAGTGACATTTCAGGCTCCGTATCCACATTTCACAGGTTGGTTGTGAATTAAAGTAAAGTAAATCAAATGGTTGAATAACACCTGAACAGATCAGAACAATAAGAAAAAAACTTAAATAAAATATTTTAACAGCATAAAAACGAAATATATGTAGACAGAGATAAAAACAGTAGAGATTTATTAAAACAATGACATCAAATCAGGTCAAGGTTTAAAATAAAAAGAGATGGTTTATAAAAGTACCCAAAAACACACAAAGAACATGAGAAATATTGATTGAAAATCCCCAAACTACCATTCACATGTCAAAGAAGTTTTACATCACATCACTGCTGTCACATCTAATACATCAACATCTATTAACATCTAATATATACAACACATTATACTGTGTATTTATTCACAGCAGACAATAGAGAGCCCCCATGTGGTGAAATAGTCACATTTTAGAAAAACAATGATTTTTATGTTTTCTCACATTTTGACACCAGAACAGTGTTAAAGACCTGAACATCAGGAAGTGTTTCTGTTACAAACAGGGACAGGTCAGCTGTCTCAGAAAAGATTTAAAAAAGTGATAAAAGACTGAGGCCTGTTTTTTTTTTTTTCCATCCGTCTGGTTTGCAGACAGTCACAGTTTGATGTGAATGAAATAAAGAAATTAAACAGGATGTAATACAGTCCCAAGCTGCTAAAGACTCAAGAGGTTAAATAAAAAGTGTCTGTGCTAAATGTACAAGCTGAGTGTTTTTGTTCAGATATTTGGAGAGAATAAAAGCTTTTCACTTCATTTGGTAGCAAGAACCAACAGTTAGTATTAATGCTGTCTGTGTTTCCTATGGAAGTTCTTTTTCTTTAATGCCATTTAATCTAAAAGAATATATAAAAGATCTCAACTTAATTATGTCATTATTTCAAGATAACTACGCTTGTTTCCTCGATATAAATTTAAAATATTGCAGCAGTCTTCAGCTTCTGTAGTTTCTCACGCTGTTCAGTTTTATTTTCTCTTCAGACTTCAGATCACATTTCCCCTGTTTGGTCGTCTCTTTTGTTTCACACACCACCCTGTAAAACACAAAACAGGTTATTAGTCAGTGAATATTTTCTGTTCTTTGATGACTTTCCTCAACATGTGGTTAAGTTCAGATGAGTAAAACTACTTAGTTAAAGCCCTGTGGCTGTAGGTAAATAAATAAATTAAAGGGAAACCTTCAACACAATCGCCTGCAGCAGATTTATATTTGAGATAGCAAGAAACCAAAAGGAAGAAACTCAGAATAGGATGTAAAAAGGACAATTATTTTATATCAGAGAAATCAAGAATGGAGTAACAGCATTTTTTTGTTTATGATGAATGAACGCAAGAATTCCAGAGATAAATACTCATTCAATAAAATCTCCAAAATCCATTTTTGACTTAAAACGTTTGTGGATGAACTCCAAGTAAAAGTCACAAATCAGTCGGTACACAAGTTAAACTAAAGGTGAGCTCAAAGAAGCTTTCCCTCTTCAGCAGATGAATGTGAAGACTTATAGTGTCGAACATTTTGGTTTAAAAAAAAACAAATGGAAAAACAGAGTTTTACATTTGATGTATTGTTATGTGTTTTTTATGGTCACAACGTGTATTTAATTAATGTATGAAACTGATAAATGGTCATCAAAGTCTCCTATTAGAGTCATATCAGTGTTCTTAAAGGTTCACTAATTTTTCCACAAAAAAATTCATACTAATACTCATACTTGACAAAATTCATACTAAAAAGACTGTTTGTTCTTTGATGAGAGGTAAAATCTGCACTTACATTAGTGAGAGATTTAAATTTTAATGATCTGTATGAAAAGAAAAACCTGTCACACTGTTCAGACCTGACTGTTGTTCTAAACCTATTTCTTAATTGGGAAAATGAGGAGAGAAGAAATGACTTACATATCAATCCAGCAGCAACGACAGCAACAATAATGAAAACAACAATGCCAATTATAACACCAGTCCCAATACCAGTGTTACCATCTGAAAGAAAAGAGGAAATGCATTATTCACTGTTCCATCCATTTTCTACTGTGTGGTTCTTTTGGGATCATTTGAGTAAAAATTCAAATAAATTAAGATGATTTTGAGCTGACATGTTTTCATTGATAGAACATTATAGAATATTTGTGTCATGATGTTTACAGACACAAAATAAAGAAGCAGCACTTTATTTTGGTAGTCTCAATACTTCACTACTGAACACCCCCATATGTTTCAGTGAAATAAAAACACACATTTAGTTTTCTGATTCAGGCTAACATGCTGACTGAGGGTTGATTTGTTCATCCTGGATGAATTTATCTTAATCTTATTTTCTGATCGTGTGGTTGGAAACTTCCCTGCATGCACCGGGACAATAGATGACTTCCTAAACCTCATTTTATGTCGTTACACATGTCCCTTCTGTTTTTCCTTTGTGTTCATCACATTCAATATAATTACTATATTGAATAGTAAATATAATTACTAAAGTGACTTTGATATTTTAAGCGATAATCATGAAACCATCCATCCATCCATCCATTTTCATCCGCTTGATCCGGGACCGGGTCGCGGAGGCAGCAGTCTGAGCAGAGATGCCCAGACTTCCCTCACCCCAGACACTTCCTCCAGCTCTTCCGGGGGGACTCCCGAGGCGTTCCCAGGCCAGCCGAGAGACATAGTCTCTCCAGCGTGTCCTGGGTCTTCCACGGGGCCTCCTCCCGGTGGGACATGCCTGGAACACCTCCCTAGGGAGGCGTCCAGGGGGCATCCGAAATAGATGCCCAAGCCACCTCAGCTGACTCCTCTCGATCGCGAAGGAGCAGCGGCTCTACTCCGAGCTCCTCCCGAAGTGACCCGAGCTTCTCACCCTATCTCTAAGGGAGCGCCCAGCCACCCCCTGCAAGGGAGGAAACTCATTTCGCCGCCGGCCGCTTGTATCCATGATCTTGTCCTTTCGGTCATTACCCAAAGTTCATGACCATAGGTGAGGGTGGGGTGCAACGATTGACCGGTAAATCGAGAGCTTCTTCAGCTTTCGACTCAGCTCCTTCTTCACCACGACGGTCCGGTACATCGACCACGCATAACTGCGGACGCCTGCACCAATCCGCCTGTCAATCTCACGCTCCATCTTTCCCTCACTCGTGAACAAGACCCCGAGATACTTGAACTCCTCCACTTGAGGCAGGACCTCTCCACCCACCCGGAGAGGGCACGCCACCCTTTTCCGGTCGAGAACCATGGCCTCAGGATTTGGAGGTGCTGATTCTCATCCCAGCCACTTCACACTCGGCTGCAAACCGCTCCAGCACATGCTGAAGGTCCTGGCTTGAAGAAGCCAACAGGACAACATCATCTGCAAAAAGCAGAGATGAAATCCTGTGGTTCCCAAACCGGACTCCCTCCGGCCCCTGGCTACGCCTAGAAATCCTGTCCATAAAGATTATGAACAGGAACCGGTGACAAAGGGCAGCCCTGCCGGAGTCCAACATGTACTGGAAACAGGTCTGACTTACTGCCGGCAATGCGAACCAAGCTCCTGCTCCGGTCGTACAGAGACCGAACAGCCCTTAGCAAAGGCCCCTGGACCCCATACTCGCGGAGCACTCCCCACAGAATACCACGAGGGACACGGTCGAATGCCTTCTCCAGATCCACAAAGCACATGTGGACTGGTTGGGCAAACTCCCATAAACCCTCCAGCACCCTGTGGAGGGTGTATAGAGCTGGTCCACTGTTCCACGACCACCGGGACGAAAACCGCATTGTTCCTCCTGAATCCGAGGGTCGACTATAGGCCGAATTCTCCTCTCCAGTACCCTGGCGTAGACCTTCCTGGGAGGCTGAGAAGTGTGATCCCCTGTGTAGTTGGAACACACTCTCCGGTCCCCTTTTACTTTTTAAAAAGAGGGACCACCACCCCAGTTTGCCACTCCAGAGGCACTGTCCCCAACCTCCATGCAATGTTGCAGAGGCGTGTCAGCCAAGACAGCCCCACAACATCCAGAGACTTGAGGTACTCAGGGCGATCTCATCCACCCCCGGCGCCTTGCCACCGAGGAGCTTGTGACGAACTACCTCAGTGACTTCAGGCTCGGGTGATGGATGAGTCCACCTCAGAGTCCCCAGCCCCTGCTTCCTCACTGGAAGGCAAGTCGGTGGGATTGAGGAGATCCTCAAAGAGTATTTCTTCCACCGTCTCGACAATGTCCTCAGTTGAGGTCAACAGCTCCCCACCTTGCACTGTAAACAGTGTTGGCAGAGTACTGCTTCCCCCTTCTGAGGCGCCGGACGGTTTGCCAGAATCTCTTCGAGGCCGACCGATTGAGTCCTCCTCCATGGCCTCACCGAACTCCTCCCAGACCCGAGTTTTTGCCTCCAGGACCGTCCCTGGCTGCGGCTTGCTTGGCCTGCCGGTACCTGTCAACTGCGTCCAGGAGTCCCACAGGCCAACATGGTCCGATAGGACTCCTTCTTCAGCCTGACGGCATCCCTTACTTCCGGTGTCCACCACCGGGTTCGGGGATTGCCACCACGACAGGCACCAGAGACCTTGCGTCCACAACTTCAAACTGCACGCGTCGACAATGGAGGCAGAGAACATGGTCCACTCGGACTCAATGTCCCCAGCCTCCCTCGGAATCTGTGAGAAGCTCTTCCGGAGGTGGGAGTTGAAGACCTCCCTGACAGAGGGCTCGGCCAGACGTTCCCAACAGACCCTCACAATACGTTTGGGTCTGCCAGGTCTGTCCAACTTCCTCCTCTGCCAGCGGAGCTAACTCAACTCACCACCAGGTGGTGATCGGTTGACAGCTCAGCCCCTCTCTTTACCCGAAGTGTCCAAGGCACGATACGGCCGGAGATCAGATGAAACGACAACAAAGTCGATCATCAGCCTGACCTGGCCTAGGGAGGGTGTCCTGGTGCCACGTGCACTGATGGACACCCTTATGGCTGGTGAACATGGTGTTCGTTATGGACAAACCGTGACTTTAGCACAGAAGTCCAATAACAGAACACCGCTTCGGGTTCAGATCGGGAGGCCGTTCCTCCCGATCACGCCCTCCAGGTATCACTGTCGCACCCACATGAGCGTTGAAGTCCCCAGTAGAACAATGGAGTCCCCAGCCGGGCAGCACTATCAAGTACCCCTCCCAGGGACTCCAAGAAGGCCGGGTACTCTGTACTGCTGTTCGGCCCGTAGGCACAAACAACAGCAAGAGACCTATCCCCAACCCGAAGGCAGCAGGGAAGCGACCCTCTCGTTCACCGGGTTGAACTCCAACACGCCAGAGTTTTGGTCCAGGGATTGGGTCACGTGAGGCCCCCTGCCACGACTGCTACCCAAACCACATTGCACCGGCCCTCATGGATCTTCCTGCGGGTGGTGAGAACCTACTGGAAGCGGGCCCACGTCCGCCATTTCGGGCTGAGCCCGGCCGGGTCCTGTGGGCAAAGACCCGGCCACCAGGCGCCAGCCTGCGAGCCCCAACCCCAGGCCTGACTCCAGGGTGGGGCCCGTTCAGTAACGCCAAATCCGGGCGACGTGAACGGTCCTTGATATTCTTCTTTTCATGATGGGCTTGTGAGACCGCTCTTAGTCTGGCCCGTCATCCTAGGACCTGTTTGCCATGGGAGACCCTACCAGGGGCGTAATGCCCCCGACAACATAGCTCCTAGGATCATTCGGGCACACAAACCCCTCCACCACAGTAAGGTGGCGGTTCAAGGAGGGGTAATCATGAAACATACTCACAAAAATCTCAAAGAGTTCTGCAGATAATCAAGAAGGTGTTCAGTGTTCAAATGAAAAAAATTTAATATGAAAAAGTTCATATTTTATTACACCCTGAAATGTCATGATTCTCCTGATTTGGATGAATCTCAACCAACTGACACTTTTGAGAGGCTGCAGCTTCTATTGCTCACGTTTCTTTTTCCTTAAGCTTGATTTCGTTTTGTTAGATTTCCTAGTTTTGCCTGTTTCAGTGATCTTTTTATTTTTACTCCTACACATCAACCTGCTTGTTTTAAGGTTTTGAGGTGCCAAGCAGCAACATCTGCTCTTTATGTGGGACCAGAAGAACATAAAGAACATTTAAATGAACATTTGACCAACACAGTGTGAATGAAGATTTATGTAAAGCTCACATAGTTTTCTGACACGTTTGACTTACGTTCTGGTGCTTGGCTGGGGTGTTGAACCACGTTTTTCTCAACTGCTGAAAAAAGAGGAAGGTGATTAAGTACTCAGGAAAAACTTCATTACACGCTTTATGTGTTTTGATGTGCTTCATTTCACTATGTTCACTACGTTTGCTAATTCTCCACAGTTATTTGGTGATAAACCAAAGTGCATTAACATGTTGACCTGATGGTGGCGCTACATGTAAAAGTCAGAACATCACCAGAGTTGTAGTATGAATGTCAGTCCTAAAGGCCGACTGATACTGGATTCTTGAGACCAACACTGATATTCAACCTCAAACCTCGCTCTAGTTCTAGTTTCTGCCTCATTTTATTTAAAGACCGACCCCAGTTTGATGTAGTTCGTCCCAATTTTATACAAACTTTTGCTTCAGAGGGTGTTTTAAGCACTATAAACTCAAGAGGGCATTATAAAAATGTTCAGAAGAGGTACTTTTTAAATTTTTCTGTCTGATCACAAACATTACAGTTTATATCTGAGTGTGCATCTGCTGCCACGACACCAAAACTATCAATTAATACCTGACCTGATGATCTTTAACACCAAAAGGTGAACAGGAAGAGTGATATTGCGAAGGTTTCTTACCTCCTTTGGTCAGGCTCAGGTTTTGGCTCTGCAGGGAAAAAAACAAGACAAAATTATTTTTAGTGAGATGTGTGGATATCTGAGCTCCTGATCTACCGTCCGTCATGTTTTCCTCCCTTTGTTCTCTGTGATCCTGCTCATCTCTCTTTTTGTGTTCTGCGTTTTTCATTACTTCATTACTTTCATTCTGTGGTTTTACTGTGTTTTCTTGTGAGTTTTTCTGATTCTGTACACTGTTCATGAAGCATCCTGTGACTTTAGATGTTCATTGTTCACATACGAGGAAACCATCAACGTGCCTCAGTGTTTCAAACTAAATGTTTGCATTATTTGCAGTAAAAGTTCATTTGAAGTGGTTTTGTGCAGCAGGATGTTACTGTAGAAGTGTGTAAAGGTATTATTGCTGTGTTTTTAATTTACAGTAGACTTTTGGAGTTTTTAATCTACTCGTGTATTGATTAAAGTCTGAGGCACACTACTTACCAACGATGAGTTCAGTGCTGCAGGAGATTCGATCTCTTTTAATTCCAACAGAGCAGCTGTATGTTCCAGCATCATTCGTCTGAACTGATGAGATTTTCACAGGAAGCTTCCCAATGGTTAGATTAAAACTGCTGTCACGATGAGCTCTGTCTTTGAACTGAGCTGCCTGATCGACAGGAGAGAAACCTCGACTTTTGTAAACAAGGACGTGCGCTGGGATCCGAACTTCCACTCAAACAGTTTGTCCGTCACATCACGTGGAAACTTGAGGGGACAGTCCAGAGTGACGTCTTCTCCGACTGTTGTTTTAACCTGCTCCGGGCAAACTAACCTGTTTTCTCCTTTAAGTTTAACACCTTCATCATCTACAACACAGACAGTGGAAATAATTTCCTCAATGTGTCATACAAAACGTCTTGAAATAATGACATCTTGACATGATGATGTTTTACACTTGTACTAATTTAATGTACACTGTACGTTTAAAGCGCACATTATACATTAGACACAGAACTTTTCTTTAATTGTTTACTTACCACGAGTCTGTCTGTGTTTCTCCAGCACATTATCTGTGGAAAAAATTACCCAAAAAAATGTTGGTCTCTATTACAGGATATGTTTTGTCACCACTTCGCATCATCATATTTTCTGATTTGTAGGCTGCCCATGAAGCGTGTCCTCAACAATAAAAGACTCTGATGTCTCCTGTCAAGTGAGCTGAGAATTACTCCAACAAATGAACAGAGACTTATTCAGTCCAGGCCTACTGAAATCGTGTGACAAAAGTAATCATACTGATGAAACTTAAAGAAAGTAAAGTCATTTTGAATGATCATATCTGATGAAACTTAAGAAGATTAACAATAGGTTAACATGCCCTGACATGCCTGAGGAAGTGTGGAAACACTTGCAGATGTGACTCACGCTAAATTCACTTAGCACTTAAACCATGAAAGGAAACATCTGCATGTTGTGTATGCTTTGGAAACACACAGTTAAATAAGTGCAGATGTGTTGGAAGAGATGCAATTACGCAAGAGTTGTGTACGACACTGTGTGTGTGTGTGTGTGTGTGTGTGTGTGTATGTGAGGAAAAAGGAGAGTTTAGAGTAAGATGAGCAGAGGACTTTTTTCAAGAAGCAAACTGCAAAAGGAGTAACCATTTTCCAACAAACTATGTAGTATGTTTTTTTTTCTTTTAACAGCATATTAAGGTTTTTAAGACTTAAACAAATTATAACTATTTTAAATTTTTGAATCTTTTTGAGCTGTATGCCGCATCCTAAACAATTTGATAAAACTCAATTAAATTCAAAGTATATTTATGGATCTTTTTGTTCTTAACTGGTAGTAAAAAGTTAGTAAGGTATTAGTGTTTACAACTTAATGGTTCTTAAAGGTTAGTCTAGCCTCTAAAATAAACATTGGAGCTTAAATCTTAGGCACTAAATTCATTGCTAGCTCATTACAAGTGCCAAGATCAACAAGAGAAGAGCTGCCATTAACAGGCATGGCTGATATCAAAATCTGACTCGAGCTCGGAGAATCCGCTCGCTCTCAGTTTCAACAGTCTTTGGGAGTCAAGTACAAAGAGATTGGACTTTCAATGAAGAGCTGTTCTGCAGAGCTTCAAAATAAGATAAAAAACAATCTGAGGGGCAAAAAACTCAAGTGATAAAATGAATTAAAGTTTTATGAACAGTTAAACATCATCAGTGAAAGTCTTTTTTTAAAGATCAGTCGAGCAGTAGAAATCTTGAACTATTTATAGACGTGCATAAGTGTTTATATCTTGGTGGTGTTACCGCAGCGGTTTCACTGTTTTTACTTTCAGTTTAAATCAAGTGTGCAGTAGAAATACAGGCGCAGCTGGTTTAAGTCTTAACTGATTAACAAAGTTATATCAAGCATCAAAGAGCAAAGTAAGTCGCACTTAGTAATCAAAGCAGTTTATCCCAGTAAAGCAGAACATACTGACGTCCACTCTGATAGATTATAAAGTTAATTTGAGGTTAGTAACAGGCTACCTGTGGCTGCCTTGATGAAGAGGAGAACAATAATCACTCCGATGAAAATCAGTCCAGTTTTCAGCTTCATCACTGCATTGAGGAGATGACAAAGCTTTGTTCTGCTGTTCTTCTCCTAAACATTTCAAAAGTAGCTGATTCATTCTCTGACTTTCACTTCTGACGGAAGAAATACCTCTGCCCCGGTACAGGAAGTTAAAAAGAACAAAGACAGATGAAAGGCAGACCGGTCAAACAGATTATGTATGACTTACATAACCCTGTATAACAAGAGTGGTGCTTCATTATCACATTCATACATCCTGTGTTAAGTCTCTGTTTGAAAAAAAGAGAACCCAGAAGCAGACCCAAAGCGGAGGGCGGTTTAAAGTTGATTTAATCAGAATTAAACAAAAGGTAAGTCAAAAGGCGGTCCGGTAAGTTGAGGAGTGGAAGGCAGAGCGGCGTGGCTGGCAGGTTACAGGCTGGAGAGAAATCCAGGACACGGGTGAGTATCTGAGGTAGAAAACAACGGAGCACAAGGGTCACTAGAAAAAACACACAAGAAGCAAGAGTTTAAACACAGGAAACTGTGAACACAGCAGCGAGAGCGTTACCACAGATAGTGGAACAATCCAGCGTCGAAGAGAAGCCCTGCTCCGGCTTAAAAAGGAGTGATGAGAAATGTCATGGTGCAGGTGTGTCAGCCTCCAGTCAGCAGGTAGCCACGCCTCTTCACTCTAAAAAGAAGGAACCTCCCACAGGAGGCAGAAGGAAACACACCACAAGCACACAAAGTAGTCCAAAAACCCCACATACATAACAGTACCCCCCCTCTAACGGACGCCCCCTGGCGGCCGACCAGGCTTATCAGGATGCTTAGAATAAAAGTCTCTCAACAGTACATTATCCAAAATGAGTTTGCGAGAGATCCAAGAGCGCTCCTCCGGACCGTACCCCTCCCAATCAACCAGATATTGGTAGCCACGACCCCGGCGCCGAACGTCCCAGTACCTCCTTAACCGAGTATGCTGGGTGTCCATCGATGAGCTGGGGGAGGAGGGGAGTCGGAGGGCGGGCAAAGCTCACTAGGAGTGAATGGCTTGAGGAGGGAGACGTGGAAGGTAGGGTGGATCCGTAGAGAAGGAGGCAGCTTGAGACGGACGGAGGAGGGGTTGATGACCTTCTCCACAACATATGGTCCGATGTATCGAGGGGCCAGCTTGCGGGAAGGAACCTGCAGGGGAAGGTCACAGGAGGAGAGCCACACCTTTTGACCCGGTAGATAGTCCGGCGCTGGGCGGCGTAGTTTGTTGGCCGACTTCTGGCTGCGAGTGGAGGAACGAACCAAAGCGGCTCTAACGGCGCGCCAGACTCCGCGGCATCTGCGGAGGTGGGCTTGGACGGAGGGAACAGCCGTGTCCTCCTCCTGACTGGGGAAAAGGGGAGGTTGAAAGCCGTTAGCAGCCATAAATGGGGACATACCTGTAGAGGAGTTAGAGAGAGAGTTGTGTGCATATTCCACCCAGGCTAGCTGCGTGCTCCAGGAGGCCAATGGTTACGAGCAGCAACGCAGCGGAGAGCGGTCTCCAGGCTCTGGTTGGCCCGCTCTGTCTGGCCGTTGGACTGTGGATGATAACCAGAGGACAAGCTGGGAGTTGCACCAAGTGCTTTGCAAAAAGCTGTCCATACCTGAGAAGTGAACTGGGGACCTCGGTCAGAAACAATGTCAGTAGGTAGACCATGGAGGCGGAAGACGTGATCTGTCAGCAGGCTAGCCGTTTCCAGTGCTGAAGGGAGCTTGGGGAGGGGAATGAAATGGACACTCTTTGAAAAACGATCAACTACAGTTAGAATGACTGTGTTACCTTGGGATGGTGGGAGACCAGAGACGAAGTCCACAGCAATATGAGACCAAGGGCGGTGAGGAATAGGAAGGGGTTTGAGGAACCCAGCTGGAGCACGGTGAGAGGATTTGCCACGGGCACAGACAGAGCAAGGCATTGATGTATTCCTGGGTGTCTTGAGCCATCCTGGGCCACCAGAAGCATTGCTGAAGGAGGAAGAGGGTCCGACGAATGCCAGGGTGACAGCTGAATTTAGAGGTGTGGATCCACTGGAGCACAAGAGAGCGAAGGTTACTGGGGACAAACAGTCAGGTCTTTGGGACAGTTGTTGGGTGCTGGGTGATCCTTCAGGGCTTCTTGGACCCGGGTTTCAATATCCCACGATGCAGCTCCAACTATGCACGAGGGAGGAAGGATACTGGCTGGCTCAGATGGTGAGGTGTCTAGAGAGAACTGTCGGGAGAGCGCATCAGGCTTGGTGTTATGTGAGCCGGGGCGGTAGGTGAGGGTGAACTCAAACCTGCTCAGGAACAGGGCCCAACGGGCTTGGCGAGGGTTGAGGCGCTTTGCGGAGCGCAGGTAGGCTAAGTTCTTGTGATCAGTCCAAACCAGAAAAGGTTGCCTCAGCTCCCTCCAGCCAGTGCCGCCATTCTTGCAATGCCAGGACCACTGCCAAAAGCTCACGGTTCCCCACATCATAATTCCTTTCAGCAGGAGTTAAGCGACGAGAGAAAAAAAACACAGGGATGAACCTTTTGATCCACAGGGCAGCGTTGGGATAGAACCGCTCCAATACCTGTCTCTGAAGCGTCAACCTCAACAATGAACTGGAGTGAGGGATCAGGGTGAGAGAGGATGGGAGCACTGGTGAACAGTGACTTTAACAGGGTGAATGCCCTCTCAGCCTCAGGGGTCCAGAGGAATGGGCTTGGTAGTGGAAGTTAAACAGGTGAGGGGTGCCGCTACCTTACTGTAGTTGCGAATGAACCTGCGATAAAAGTTGGCAAAGCCTAGGAACTGTTGCAGTTTTTTACGAGTGGAGGGAGTGGGCCAGTTTTCTACTGCTTTTATTTTGGAGGGGTCTGGATGAAGTTGCCCAGGAGCGATAATGAAGCCAAGAAAACTGACCTTGGAGACATGGAATTCACATTTTTCTGCCTTCACGAAGAGTTGGTTTTCCAGTAGGCGTTGGAGGACCTGGCGGACGTGTTGGGTGTGTTCAGGGAGAGAACGAGAGAAGATGAGGATGTCGTCGAGATAAACAAAGATGAAACGGTTGAGCATGTCCCGGAGGAAGTCGTCATTTATCATGGCTTGAAAAACAGCCGGGGCATTGGTTAAGCCAAAAGGCATTACCTGGTATTCAAAGTGTCCAAGGGGGGAGTGTTGAAGGCGGTCTTCCACTCATCTCCCTCTCTGATGCGGACAAGGTGGTAGGCATTTCTCAAGTCCAGTTTGCTAAAAATGATTGTTGCTTGATGAAAGGGCTCGAAGGCAGGGATCAATGAGAGGCAGAGGGTACTTATTTTTAATGGTGATGTCATTTAACCCACGGAAGTCGATGCACGGTCGAAGGGTCTTGTCCTTCTTCTCAACAAAAAAAGAATCCCGCAGCCAGAGTGGAGATGAGGAGGGTCTGATCAGGCCTGCAGCCAGAGATTCACCAATATATTTTTCCATGGCCTCTTTCAGGCCGAGAGAGATTGTAAAGTCTGCTGGTAGGGAGAGAAGCACCAGGGAGCAGGTCAATGGGGCAGTCGTAGGGCCTGTGAGGGGGAAGGGAGGTGGCCTTTGCTTTGCTGAAGACAGGAGCCAGGTCGTGGTAGACTGAGGGAACAGAAGAGAGATCTGGAACTTCTGAGATGGTAGGTTCCAAGGGTGGAGGTGAAGGGCTGGCTGAATGGAGGCAGTTAGCAAGACAGAAGGGGCTCCAACTGGTTATAGTACAGGTAGACCAGTCTATGTTGGGGTTGTGAGCCTTTAACCAGGGGAGACCAAGCACCAGGGGATAGGAAGGAGAGGAGATAACTAGCAGAGAGAGTGTTTCACGATGGTTTCCTGACAACAACAAGGTTACTGGAGTGGTTTGGTGTGTTACCGAAGCTAGTAATCTACCGTCCAAAGCGTTTACAATCTTAGGGGTTACTACTAGGGGCTCCGAAAGTTAGGTTAGCTTGGGAGGCCAATTCTGCATCAATAAAATCATCATCAGCTCCAGAGTCTATAAGGGCCGAGAGAGGCAGAGACGACTGACGCAGTAACAAAATTCCAGGGACAGTTAGCTGCTTGGAGGTATCAAGTGAAGTGGAGAGGGAAGGAGTTCGGCTCACCAAAACCCCCTCGCTTATTGGTGAGCCGAGGCTTTTGGGCAGGATGCCAAAAGGTGGCCTGAACATCCACAGTACAAACACAATCTACCCTGCATTCTCCGAAGCCTCTCGGCTGGGGAGAGCTTAGCCTGCGGCCAAGCTGCATGGGCTCCTCAGAAACCGAAGGCAGAGCTACTGGCGGAGGTGAGTGTGGGGAGGGAGCAAGAGACAGGGGTAGAGGAGGACTAGCACTAGCACTAGCTGGTTGGGCTAACTTAGGCATCAAAGTCCCTCTTTCCCTTTGTCGTTCTCTGAGTCTGTTGTCTATTCTTATGGCCAAGGAGATTAAGGAGTCTAGCGAATCTGGTTCATCCCTAAGGGAGAGTTCGTCCTTAATTTTCTCAGCTAGACCCTTGTAAAAAATCCCTTGAGGGCTAGGCTATCCCAACCTGATGCTGCAGCCAAGATGCTGGAAGTCGACAGAGTAGGCCGCCACTGACTGAGCCCTGGCGAAGGTCTAAAAGGTGCATTTAACCGCTTCCTGGCCCTGAACAGGATGATCAAAAACTCTTCTTCATTTCAGCTATGAAAGAATCAAAAGACAGGAGAACCGGTGAATTAGCTTACTGCCAAAGCGCAGTAGCCCAATCACTAGCTTTGCCACGAAGAAGATTTACCACATAACCAATCTTGGCGTTATCAGATGAGTACGAGGAGGGCTGCTGTACAAACACAATAGAACACTGAAAAAGGAAACGACTGCACGAACCTAAATCACCAGCATAAGACTCCAGGGGATAGGAACAAAAGGCTCACGTGGGGTTGAAACAGTTGATCCGGCAGCCAGGGAAGAGCTAAGGCCTGGTGGAGTTCCTTCTGAGCCTGCTGAGCCAGGAGTGAGTAGACTAAGTTGAGTCTGCATCCTGGCCATGCTGTTAGATAGGTCGCGAAGGGTGTCCACCATCTCCTGAATTTGCGATGGTCATGCTGCTCCCCACGATGATCCCCTGGGCACTGAGAGCTTTAGTAATGGCACCTGGGTCGGCTGGGTCCATGCTGGCTGGATTGTTCTGTTAAGTCTCTGTTTGAAAAAAAAGAGAACCCAGAAGCAGACCCAAAGCGGAGGGCGGTTTAAAGTTGAAAAGGTAAGTCAAAAGGCGGTCCGGTAAGTTGAGGAGTGGAAGCAGAGCGGCGTGGCTGGCAGGTTACAGGCTGGAGAGAAATCCAGGACACGGGTGAGTATCTGAGGTAGAAAACAACGGAGCACAAGGGTCACTAGAAAAACACACAAGAAGCAAGAGTTTAAACACGGAAACTGTGAACACAGCAGCGAGAGCGTTACCACAGATAGTGGAACAATCCAGCGTCGAAGAGAAGCCCTGCTCCGGCTTAAAAAGGAGTGATGAGAAATGTGGTTCAGGTGTGTCAGCCTCCAGTCAGCAGGTAGCCACGCCTCTTCACTCTAAAAGAAGGAACCTCCCACAGGAGGCAGAAGGAAACACACCACAAGCACACAAAGTAGTCCAAAAACCCCACATACATAACATCCTGTGGATATATGAATGAATAACTTAGTAACATATATGAAATCCTAAAGTGTGTATATGTACATATGTTAAAATGTCTATAGCATATAGATAACTAAATATATTTGTATTGGTTAGACAGTCAGAATCAGGTTTATTTACCTTGATATGAAGGTGCAAAAAACTAAATGGAAAAAATTGAAAAACGCAAATATCTGAACAGAAATTATCTACAGTAATAATATAATATATAATATGAAATTCATAATGTCATAAGAAAGTCAAAGAAACAACAAAAGGTTTCAAATATATACATAAATATTCACAACCACACTCACAGTTTTATTGACACATCTCAGCCTCTTAGTGTCCAGATGTTTCGCAGCTCACACAGCGAAGTACGAGCCAAATCAAGAGGTTTTACTATAATAATATTAACACATTTCATGAACAGTGGTTTGTTAAGTTCCTCACATTGTGGCAAAAACATAAAAAAAGACTGTCCATCTGTCAGGATGTTTTACTGAGAAATATTTGGAATGGAATAAAAATCTGCGTCCTTTCCTTCATTTCTTCAGTGGTTTCAGCACTAATCAACAATCCCAGTTGTGGAGACATTGGCACAGCTGCCTCTCTATAATACATTAATAAATGTGTGTAGTTTATTATCTGTAATGTTCTGTCCTTTATCTTGTTTGAATTGAATTGAATTGATGTAGTATTTTATTTTGTAGCAGGTTAAAGGACGAAGAGTTATGAAGTTGTTCAGCTGTTTTGTGGTACTCTCCGAAACATGACTGAACGATCGTTCATTGTTTCCTCCTTCACGCCTCCCTGCAAGACACAAACAGGTCATCAGTCAGAGCTTTCCAACATGGCTCAGGAGTCCTTTCAGCACTCTGATCAACAAGTTTAGACGAGTAAAACTGTGGCTCAGGAGGTAAAGTTTGTCATCCTTTAACCTCAGGCTGGACTGTCTGTGAGCATCAGCAGGTAGAAAAGTGTTAATATAATACAAATATAAATGCATTTATTCACTTATTTCAGTGTGCTCAGTTTAAACAGGAGGCCCCTCAGAGACAGATTTACTTTTTTAACATTTTATTTGATAACTGGTTCATGTACTGTCATTAAAACAGTTGAAAATAATCTATTACAGTACAGTACTTGTATTGAAATAATTAAGTATCTTTGTAGTTAAAGAGACAGGATCTTACTAGAGATAGTTATAGATAATCATTTAATAAACCTAGTTATTGGTTAATAGATTGCTCATTGTTCATATATTCATTCATATGTCGTTAAACGTTCTCCTCTTTAGGTGTAATGATGACATAGCTGCTAGCTGAAATAGTCAATCATGTCTTTATCTGATCTCTCTTTTGTTGCTCCTCCTGATGTTTCTTCTCTTTTTTTCCCTGTTGAAGGGGTTTTTCCTCATCCCAGTGGAAAGTGTAAGGATAGAGGATGTTTCATTTTCTATAAAACATTTATTTAAATGAAAGAAAACATGATAAAAAATATTGATTGACACGCATTTATACAACTATTGACTATTTCACTCTATGGAAGCCGAGAACGGATGCACTTGCATTTTTCTTTCTTTCTTGAAATCCTAAGTCAATTATCTTGTTATTTATAGAAAACAAGCTTTCCCATCTGAATATAACGAGATAATGAAGCTGTTATCTTTAGAAATCAGAGTGTGTTTCCTCTTGTTCTTTGTGATGTTTGTGTGTTTATCTTCCAGTTAGTTTTCCATCAGCAGGTGTCTGTAGGCTCTGTGGAGATGCTGTGGGGGTCAGGTATATGTACAGTGGATGAGCTTAATAATGTCTTCATTATTTCTATATTAATATATATAACGGCTTTATTTGAGCAGCTGCTGGCTGAAGCAGAGAGATGGGTCAACCTCTCATCTTTGGAGACTATAAAACCAGATTGTCTGCTCCAATGAAGAAACTGCAGCAAAGCAAACTCCACATTTAGGCCTTAATTATTGATCAGTTATGGATCCTCCCTGACAGTCATCACAGTGATCTTGAAGGTTGAAATCAGCTGTGCTCAAATGAACCACACACTCATTTTGGAGTTCAACACAATTATCCAGTTAGAAAAAAACTATTGCAAGCAAGTTTCTTAAGTAGGCTTAAACCAGTTCTTGACTGTAGATGACTGGAGAAAAGCTTCACCTGGTCTAATCTTAGTTTCCTCAACAGATCCTGCAGTGGTTTGCTCTTCTAAGCCAGTAGAAGCAGCAGTCGGGGAAGAACAATTAAAAATAAAAGTGATCCTTCAGTGCCACCTTGACCCACCGCTGGATGCAACAAACGCAATGGTGGAGTGGAGTCACAAAGACCACAACAGCTCTGTGCACCTGTATCAAGACAGAAAAAGACAATCCACCGGAGCAGAGCGAGCACTTTGAAGGTCGAACATCTCTCTTTCCTGAGGAGCTGACCAAAGAAAACCTGTCGCTGAAACTCTCCTCGGTACAGCTCTCTGACTCTGGAAGATACAGATGCTCTTTTAGCAGTAAAAACACCAGAGCAGTTGTTATGTTGATCTCACCGTTGGTAGGTACACTGAAGAGTAGGATTCAGATTTTAGAGATGAAAATAGCAGTAATCCTACATTAGAGGAAACTTCTATTTATTTACTGAAGTATTTAATTGGCTGCAAACAACATAAAGCAAATGTTAGAAAAGTTAAGAACAAAAGTTCAGATGACGAATCAGAATCACTTTTCCTTTCCTGACCTGACTGTCCAGCTGGGGAACTAAAGCAGGTGTAATTTCCTGCGTGAACTTCGGTAACGTTGGTCACTTTCAGTGAAATGTTTCCTTTCTTCCATTTCTTAATGGAAGAGAGATGTTCTACCTTTGAAGTTCTCAATCTGGTTAACTAAATCAGGATCCCTACTTCGATGGACGTGCACAAACTTTTCATTCCATTTCCATTCAATGGTCAGATTTTTCACGTTGAACGGAGGCTCCAGGTGGCATGGCAGGATGGCGTCATCACCGACTCGTACATGAACTGGTTCATGTGAGCCGATCACGTCTTCGGGGAAAACAAACACTTTATTTAGACTTTCCTTCCTTTCTTTAATACGTTTTCACTAAAACAAAGTACAAAAGCCAAAACTGTGGCCAAAAAGTTCCAACTTAGTTAGTTTTTTTTCCTTTTTCCCTGTCACATTAACCTCATGAGCCCCTTTAGATTTAGTAGTGACCTTTTGGAGGCCTTGAGCCCCAGGTTGGGAACCACTGACCAAAACTATCTAACTAAATATCTAATAAAGTAGTTCAAACTATCTCCACCTGGAGCCGCTTCAACAGAAACAAGAGGCATTTAAATAAAAAAGAGAAGCTTTACAGATTATAATGTCATTCATCTTATTCTGATGAGCAAAATCAATCATAACTTTAAATGGAGAAGGAAAAAAAAACTGTTTTTGCCAGTTTCTTGTGGAGCAAATTTTTCATGCCCACCCACGCATGGAGCATTTAAAAACAACTGTCACATTTGAAGACAAAATATTTGTAATTGTTGCTCCATTTTGAGATTTGTTTAATTTTCAAATGTAGTAAAAGATGCAGTTACATTATAAGACTGAGTCAGTGATGAAGTGCTGAAGCTGCACATTTTAAACTGATGTCTTTGATGATACATCAGCTCTCTTCAAACACACACATGTTTTAGTTTTTCCTATTCATGTTGTTTCAAACTGACTCCTTTCTAAACTTCTTTCAGGCTACAAGTTAGTTTAAATTTACGTGATTTCTAACATAACCGGGGGCCAAATTAAGGGCTTAGTCTTCAATTAAGACTCGAGAACTGCAGTTTCCTCATAAACTGGTTTAGACAAGTAAGAAAAAAACCCACCCGGAGCGTCCACCAGAGAGAACAGCAACACCAAAAGCTCAAACTTCATCCTGTTTGCACAAAGAAGAGGCTGAGGTTTGTTTTACACATCATGTATGTTAAAAAAAAAAAAATCTTGTTGTGTGAAGTAAAAGGCCACACAAGACTGCTCTGTGGATACTTTCGTTTTTGTAAGCCCTCCCCTTAGGGGGGGCAGGGCACGCACTAGAAGGAAAAAAGTATTTTCATTTTATCAGTTAACCATTAGAATCAGGTCATAAACCAAATCCAAAAAATACATTTCATTCAATGAGTTGATGCTAACAACAGGAAGAAAAAAATTCTGCAAAGTAATTACAATGAAAACACACTGTACTTTATGTATAATGGAGGCCTCTGTGAACCTCTGTCAACACTTTGTTATGTGCAGTAAACCTTTCATCCATCACCTCTGGGAGCCTGCAGGACTGACGGACCAGTTTTTTATCTGAATCAAACTTGCTGTCTCATCATTTACCTCTGTTTTTTTTTTTTTTTTTTTTGGACCAGTTATTCAGAAATGTCAAATATGCACATACAAATTTTAAATGAAAAAAACATTCTACAAATCCAAGACCACCAGATACTGACATACTTGGACTCAATTTCCACTTTATAAGGTACACCTGTGCAGTCAAACGCTGTTTTAAGATGCCTGTGATGTTCATTTACACTCTCTTTGGGATGTCACTGAGATCTGGATAAAAAAACACTAAAAGTACTCTTTAATGCCCGGAGCTGTATTGGACATTATGGTGTACATGTTTACATAATAAAGTGGACACTGAGTGTATGTTGTTTGCTTTTCTACTGAAACCTGAACGTCTCTGAAACTCATCCAACATCTATCTGAGTGAAAAAACATAAACATAAAAAGACGTCAAACCTAATTCTCTTAAATAAGGAAATGAAATCAAGAAGTGAAAAGATGGTCTGCTCCATCTGTCACATCATTGTCAGTTAGTGTGTTCCTTTGATGAAGTTTGATGGTGTTGGGCTGTGATAATTTGATTGGATAAACAGACAATGATGATATTGAAGGAATATGCAAAAGCTTAAATTACATCTAACCCTCAGGAGTCTTGGGCTGTTTAGTCCATTTGTGAATTAGTTTGGTTTCGCCTTTAAAAAAGTTTACCATGCCATTGTTTGGTATTTTTTTCAGCAGAACATAACTTATATAAACTTACAGTTATTTTTGCACTTTGACACACTGCCCTGGAGCAACAGTCATCATTTGATTACACTGGCATGATCTGGAAGGGTTAAATATGTAGAAATAACATAGTTAACAATGGAAACTGAAACTTTTGGTAAAAGGAATTGTTCAATATTTGGGGAAATACACTTCTTATGTGCGGGCATTACATTCTTATGAGGGCTGTGAGGAAACAGCTGGGACAGGAAGGTGTTTCTGAAGTTGGATATCTGTAAGTAGTGTTTCAAAATAAGTTGAAAGGGGTTTTGATAGGACATAAAGTGTTTCCCAGCTGTATTCATTATGTATTTTTACTTCCACTGTAATGCATTACTGTCTATGCATTTGGATCGGATGTATCCCACAAATAGTTTCCAGTCTTTCGGTCTTTATGTGGTTTTTCTGTGATCCTGTGATAAGACACTGAAAGACTCAGGCAGGTTTGGTTCTGTGGTTGTGGTAAAAATAACTTATTCTCACGTGGAATACAGGTGAGATCTTTCAGCAGCAAGTGGGACTGATAAGTAAAAGATCATCAGCAAACTGTGAAACTTGTGAAATGAAATAAACTCTGACATTTGTTAAAGGCTGTAAGGGTCCATATCATAAAAAAATACTTTTAGATCAAGCAAGTTTGCAAAATATGTAAATTTCACTGCAGATCAATGGTTGTTTAAGTCGTGTGTCATTTGTTCATCTACATGATTTCCTGTCTTTATGCAGGATGTGGTAAACACGATAAAACCTAGACATACAGGAAGACTGACAATACAAGATGGAGATCACATCACTCTGCTTAATGCTTTGTAAGTAACCTAACCTTTTAATCAATAATCTTGCTCTCTTCCTCTGCTCATCTACCAACTTCGAAAGCACGACTCCTTTTTTTTAAAATCATACCGAGAACAATCAATTGCAAACCTCACTGAAACCCCAGATATTAACTTCAAATATTTGAGTCTACACTAAGAAATTGAAGATTACTGTAGATTTTTGCATGAGAGCAATGAAAAACTGTATTCCCTGTGATTTTCCTCCCTTGATACCCCTGATCCCTGTATGGAAATGTTTGTCTCCTGCATCTAAATAACATTCATACTGTATATTTCTAACTATTATAACTGGTCTGATTGGTGATAATGAACAGAGCTGTGAGGTGTTTTCTGAAGCCACTTTGACTCGGTCTAGAAAACGTTTTTAAGTTGTTGAAATGTTTAAAAATCCTTACAGCTCATCCTCAAAGTTAATGGCACAATTTTAAAGGGTCTGTATGCAACATAGAGAGGATGGATTGAAGAATATGACTGACAGGTTTCATGATTGCTTTTCAATAACAGTAAATGTTGATCGCTTGTAAGCTAGCTTTATAAATCACTGTTGCTCACTGTTAGTGCTGTAGTGGCGCTGAAGAGAAGAAAGACACTCGGGATGTTCCTGAGTTATTTACATAGAAATCAGTTTACAGGGTGTCAAAGTAAACAGAGAACGTTGTAGAAGATCTCATTTTTTTAATTATGTTTTTAAAAAAAGGTTATTAAAAAATTATTCATACATATAAATAATTACATACAGCCCCACTGTAAAAAAGGTACTTTCCAAGAAAAAGAAAAGCCAAACACACCACACAGGAGAAGGATGTCAGCTGACGTGAGGGGGTTTACTGACCGGCAGACCCATTACTCTATTGAAAGTCTTAACTTCCTGTAACTTTTAAAGAATTCCTGTGCTCCTTTGTCCAGCTGCCCATCTTGACCTTGTAAACATGCATGACCCAGTGCTGACCGGTCCGATAGTGACTTACGTTCCCTCAGTGTACATCGAACCATCAAAAAACATTTTTAATATCACTGTCAGGATTAGTGACAGAATAACAATGAGAATAACATTATTATATATTATGTTTGAACCCTTTCAACTAATAAACCAGGCTAAAATCTTGTCCCATTCTTTAAACCTACCCCATAGAACCACATAACTAAGCAGACCAAAGCATCCCTGCCCAGATTTCTCCTTTTTAATATGAGTTTGCTACACCTAAAATCAGATAAAAAAATGGTAAATGGTTCCATAGTTTATCAGTGAGCAACAGTTCAGCTGATTTCACTGTCTCAGAGACTAAATGGTGACATTCCTGTCTGTTGTATCATTTCCTGGATGTGTTTCACATCAGTACAATCTCACGTTCAGAGTCACTCTGTATACCGCTGATAACTTCACACAATAACATTAACCTCACTTAGAGGAAGCAAATTTGAAGCCTAAACCTCTTCCTCATGGGCTGAGTTACTGTCTATTCAACATCCTTCCTCCGTAAACAGTAATCACTCTTCTATCTGGGTTGTTAACTTAGCAACATTTACCGCAATTGCCAGCATGACACAGTTGTCGTTTTTGAGAACAAGAAACCATTTGCATCAAACATGAACGAAAGAAGTTCTGGCTGGTGCAATGACAGTTAGCTTGATTCAGTTTTAACCTTTGTTCCTTCAGTATGGGAGTCAACTATATATCTACCCCCCATTAAACATCATGTGGAAAGCTGGTAAAACCTGCTCAGTACATCACTCGACGGAAATGCAGATCTGAGTCATTGTGTATTGTGTATGTATCTTGAATCTCATTATTCAATTAATTTTACTTGTGTTCTGCCACAGTTGATGTCGTTACCATCTTTTCCTGCCAGACAGCACTTAACTGCAAACCTCACTGAAAGCCCAGATATTAACTCCAAATATTTGAGTTTACACTAAGAAATTGAAGATTACTGTAAATTTTTGCATGAGAGCAATGAAAAACTGGATTCCCTGTGATTTTCCTCACTTGATACCCCTGATCCCTGTATGGAAATGTTTGTCTCCTGCATCTAAATAACATGCATCCTGTATATTTCTTTTTTGTAATATTTTTTCATTTTTATGGTTTTTTTTTTTTATTTATACATTTTTGCAAATTTCTTTCATGTGTAAACCTTCTTAGCCATAAACCTTTTTCTAAATCTTTGATTCTGACTCTGACTTGACCCCCCACAGCAGCCACACTGAGCATCACTCCCAAATTATCTCAGTTCTTTCGGTACGACCGCATCACTCTGAAGTGTGTGACGCCGGGAAACTCCACCGGCTGGAGTGTGTGGAGAAACACCTCCTATAAGACGGCTCAGGTATGCGCATATGGCTGGGCGATCCCAGGTGAGTCCTCCTGCATCATTGAGACCGCCTACCCATCAGACACTGGAGCGTACCCATCAGTCAGTCACTGAAGAGCGTGCACTGGTGTCAACACCGTCTAAGAAGGGAGAGTGCCAACACCGTCAACATAATACCAAATGTGATAGGTAATACCAAATGTGCATAGGAATCATTTTTGTCACTTTTAGGGCTTTTTAAGGCATCACATGAAGTCTGGGCTTTTATTCTGAGCTTTATCCTTCTGTATTCCAGTGGTGTTGTGATCCTGGGAAGTCCTGCACTTCCTGTGAGATGGCAGTCACACTTCCCTGCCTGAAGAAGACGAACATAATCTACATCAAATTTCACTGGTGTTCTACAAAGATGACTTTTCACGGTAATGTGGCAGAGAGATGATCTCAAATCGGTGTCCAAGTTAAAGGCCACTCAGGTGTGAAACCCCAGTGAAAGAACAGCGTCAGTGAGAGGTGAAGTGTTTACAGTGAGGCGGTTTTAGTTGAAATAATCACATTAGAAGTATAAACACCTACAAACAGGACGTTAGCTACAACTTCATGTCCATGTGTTGGGTCTTTATTGTATTTTAACTTTACAGTTGTATATTCGGTTTTAGTTGAAATAATCCGCTCCCTGTACATTAGAAGATATAAACACCTACAAACAGATATAAAATCTGAGATCATGTTGTTTGTTGGGTCTTTAAACTGTATTTTAATTTACAGTTGTATATTCGAATGCAATCAAGTTGTTGTGAACAAATCAATACATTCATATTAACGATTTATAGGCACAGAAAGGACACATATGAGTCTTTTAAAAAGTGGTTATTTGGATGTGACTCTCTCTTCCTTGTGTTGTCGTAATAACTGGCACTTGAATAAGTTTGTTCTGAGTGAAAACAACAATTAAACTCTTTAAACTCTTGTTTTCTTCACAGACAGAGTTATCTTCTGTCCGTCCGACCACTCCTCCTCCTCTCCTGCTCTGCCCAAAGATTTCTTTGCTCTTCATCCTGTAACATCCTCATCATCTGTATGTACATTTAGACTTTAGCTTTGGGAGGAAGTGGGCAAGATTCACAGAAAAACAGTCAACTAAAATAGAATCTGTGTAATCCTCTTGGTCATGAAATTTCTGTCTATGAATGTTGGAGGTTTTAGCAAATATTTTATAAAATAAGATTTGACAAACACTGTCACAGTATCTCTAAAATCAAGTTGTTGTGAACAGCTCTGGGAATGTCAAATTTATGCTTTTTGTGTTTTAATGTGTTTATAACAATACTGACAGAAGTTTAGAAGACATAAAATTTTTCGTAATTTTCATCAGATAATTGGAAGTGTGTGCACAGAAAGGACACAACAAGCCAATTCCAGCGTGTGATAATATGTGTGATGTTATAGTTGGTGTGTTTTACTTTTTGATTAATCATTCAAATGTCTAAAATGCCATTTAGTTTAGAGGCTTACTTAAAAAGTGGTTATACTTTTCACACTTTTCAGGATGTGACTGATGTGTGTGGTCTCTGTTGTCTTCCTCACAAACGTGTCCACCCAACATGCAGAGGGCAGACTTGTGTTGAGAGTGTTAACGTATGTTGAGAGTGTTAACGTGGCACTAATGGGAAACCTTTTGGAAAAGGGAAGATGGAGCACTTTGTCAGTTTAGTTAATTCTGAACATAATTTGTGAAAACAGAGCTTTAAGTCCCTTGATGAAATGAGTTTTAAACTCATTCAACTAAACCAAGCAAAGAGTAGCTCAGGAGGGGATTGATTTTCTTCACAGAATTAAAAAACAGAGTTCAGCCTCCAACTGTCCGTCTTGATTTCGACCACTCTTAGTTTCTCCTCCTCTCCTGATCAAAGTGATGTTCCCAACATGATTTCCACCATCTTGCTCTTCATCCTGTAACCGTCATCCTCATCATCTGTATGTACTGTGTACAGGAAGTTTATCCTCTTGGGCAAAGGTAAGACTCCTAATAAAATAGAGTATCTGTGTTTTATCCTCTTGTCTACACTGTCATGCTATTTTGTGTTTTAAGTTTCTGTCTACACTGATGTGGAGTGTGTGATATTGTGTTTTAGCAAATATTTTTTTCTGATAAAATAAGGAAGGATGGGCAGTCTGACAAACACTGTTCATTCCATCAGTTCTGCACAGCTCTGGGATCAGCTGCTGCGTAAAGTCATGGTGACCATTTAATGTCAGTTTTTGTGTTTTATTATGTGTTTATAACAATATATCATGACTCATTCTGAATTTGTCTGATTTATTTATGTTGTTACATATTTCATATCTGTTATCAACATCTGGGATCAGCAATACTTTCGTATATATCCATATTCACCTGTGCAGATAACAAATTGTGGATAGTCCAGTTTGTCTGTCTATTGTGTAACAAGCAATAAATCCAGTGCACTGATAATATGTGTGATGTTATAGTTGGTGTGTTTTACTTTTTGGGTGAGGCTGTGTATGTAAATACTGTTTCTTTCTTTTTCTCTCACGTGTTGTCGTTTCCTCACAAACGTTATCAGAGGGCAGACTTTCTGTTTGTATGTTTATTATAACATAGATAAAAGCAAGAAGGGAAGATGGAGCTACAGCACACTACTATTTACTTTTCTGTTGCCTCATTTATTGTACATACTGTTTTTTCATTCAACTAAACCAAGTGTTTTTAAAATTAAAAAACATTTCAGTGTTTATACCAGTCTTAGTTTCCAGGGGAAATCTTTCTGTTTGTAAAGTTGTTTAAACCTCAGGAACATTATTATTTATTATTTAGCTGTCTCTCTTAAATTGTTGTAGAGCTGCTCTAATGGTGATGTTCAAAATTTCCCCACTGTGGGATCAATAAAAGATTATTTTATTTTGTCAAATGCAGCCTATGTAGGCTTAATGGTTAATAACTCCCAAAGCTACAGACTTTCTTTCACCTGTGCAATAACTGCTCTGGTTTTCCTGCAGCTCGAGCTGATGCAAAGAGGAGTGTTTCGAATCACATCCTACTGGAGTCATCAAGTGAAGTAAAAGAGGAGCAGTGCTGTGTTATATCCTCCACCTCCTGGTCTGACCGACAGCATTTTCAAGCAGGTTTATAGATTATAGATACAAATCTTATCAAACAGGCATCTTCCCAGACACCAACAAACTAAACTAACTAAAGAAAATCAATCTCTCAATGCACCAGAGATATGAAAGAGAAAAGAAGGTTCACTGCAAATAAACTTTTCTTAATGAAAACAATATTCTTGAAGAATTTCAATCAGGCTTTAGAACATATTAAAATAATCAGCAACCTGAAGCTAAATACTGATAAAATAAGGTCTCAGCTCTAGTCCTTTTCAAACAAAGGGCATCATTTGATATGAATAACGGTGACATCTTAATCAATCGTCTTGAAAAGGATGGAGAAAGTAAAGAACTATGTGTTTTCTTTACCTTTGCTTCACATATTTGCACTGCTGTACTTTAAAATGTTAGATTTTATTAGATTTTATGCGTTTAAAGTGTTTTCTATATTTTAGCTTTATTATTATTCTTCAGTGGGTTTTACTCTCTATGTCTTATATTACACATTCTATGTCTTCTGTTTTCATCCTTATTTTTATCTTATTTTTTATGCACCATATATATATTTCATTTTCATCTTTATTCTTTATGTTTATTATTATTTTTCATGTTCATTTTGTCTGTTTTCCTGTGAAAGCATCACAATTTGTCTGGATTTCATGTCATTTTTTATTGTAAAGCATCACAATCTGGATTTTGTATATAAAAGGTCCTAAAAAATAAAGTTTTTTATTATTTTTGTTACTATTATTATTTTTGTGGAAAGTAGACTTATAGTGATAGAAAGGACACTGATATGGAGCAACGATAAGGTGCATAAGGTGAGAGAGAATCATTCCCATACAACTGCTGTTTAAATAAGGAAGTAGTGAAACTTCCCACAAGTTCCTCTGTGACTAAACAATGAATGGAAACAGTCAGCTGATAGTGATGGAGACAGGAAACCGATGATGCACGAGGAAAATACCTTGTGGTTAATAACAAAGCTGCCTGGATCATTTCATAGCATGACTTCATGTGAAAGTGATATTTTCATGGTTCAGTTAAAGAGAAGTTTGAATGTTTTGTCTCATTCTAGTTCCCTCTGATTAGGTTCTGTTGTTTTTAATAGTCTTTCAATCAGAGTTTCTCTTTTTGTTTTTACTGAGAGAAATCTTCACTTTCTCGTGATTTGACGTGATGTTTCAGAGACGTAGCTGCATTATCAGTCATGACTTTACTTGTATTTTCTCCTTTCAGACCATTAAACTTATCGTTTAAAACTTCTCATTTTCTCAGGCATCTATAAATGTGCAGCTGTTTAAAGCACTTTCCACTGTTAATGTTAGCGAGCAGCTCTGAGATCAGCTTCATTAATATCCATCTTATGTTGTTCTACGCCACCTAGTGGGATTATTATGAATCTTAACTGATGCGTGTTGGCAAATTTACCACCACATTATGTGTCATGGACACACACACACACACATACACACACTTGTGTTCTCACTGTTGTTTGATTTTCTTCTTAGAGTTTTATTAATCATTTCTAATTTCCTCCTTTAACAGAATCGTAGATCTTATCTGAAAGTTCTTTGTGGTTTTCACTGTTTTCATGAGGTCTTGAAATCTTTCCATACAAATGTAATACTTAAACTTTACCAGAAGATGTCACCATTAAATAAATTAGATAAATTAGACATAATAGTTTCAAAAGCTTCGACTCAATGAACACAGTTATGCCTCTTCTTTAAGTACAACTCATGCCTTAAATTATTCTGTGTCTTGGTTCCTCCTTACGGTCAGGCTGAGGAGGCTTTTAGGACAGAAAAAAAAACACTCAGCCCCTTTGTAGCAGCATAGAAGTAGTAGAAGTAGTTTGGTGTCTTTGTGGTGCTTGAGGCCTGTGTTTTGTTACAGCAGCTGTTTGGGTGTGTGTGCGTGTTTATTTGGCCCTGTCATTGTTCCAGGTAAGCATCCTCTCCTCTGTGTTTCCACGTGCTGTTCTGTAGGTAACACAGGTGTGATCGCAGGTAACTGATGGCTGCTTGGGTCCCTCTCTTCCTCCCTCGTGAGTATCAGCTTCTGTCAGGAGGTACGTAGCTTGCAGCGCATCATCTTTCGGTTTATGTCGGGTCACCCTGGGTCTGTAGTAACTGACATATTATTATTATGGTGACACTGATCATCTCAGTTGGACCGCTGCTGTCTGGTCCAGACACCAGTTGTTTTAAATGTGAGTGAAGAGTGGAGTTACACTGTCCCTTTTTGGATTATTTGTATTTTGTTTTTTTATTTGTTTGGTTCAGTTATCTGCTCATTTGATTTCTTGATTTCCTTTTTTTTTTGTTAATTTGAGTTTCTTGATGCAGTGGAGTTATTTGTTTGGGATAGGTGGGTTTTTGTGTTATGTGAATTGATTTGATTTGGGGGGGGGGTAGTTTTGTTTTCTATAATTTACTTAAGTTAGTATTTTTAATGTTTATAGATTTGTGTATTTTTTTTTTTTTGGTTTCTTCCTTTGGGGTAGTGCTACCCACTAATTTTTATTTCCCCTTTCAGTTGCTGAGGGTCGGTGGTGGCGGTGCTGGTGACCTGGGTGACGGTGTCCCCCCCTCCCCTTCGTGTGTGCAGTGTTTTCCTGGGGCGTTGGTCCTTTCATTACTGGGTGTGCCGGTCACATGTTTGGGTGATTTACGTTTTATGTTTGTTTTTGGTGGGCATCCTTCTCCCTCTTCATGAGCTCTTGTCCCACCGATAGGCCCCAGCGCTGATTCACTCTCCCCTCCCTTTTTGTATAACTAGTGTTTGTTTTATTTATTTATTTTTTTAGGGAACTAATAAAGTGAATATTTTTTCATCTTTGAACCGCGTCTCTAGCCTGAGTGGTATCGAACCTGTGTGCTTTAGTAATCTGCTGCACAAAGGTGAATAATTCCCAGGGTGGCGTGAAATCCCAGACTGGTATCAAACAAGAACACATTGTCTTCTTCCTTGTGTACGTTTGGGGGAAAAAAAAATAACATGCACACCTAAATCAATGTTAAACAGGACACTTTGCCTCAGTGGGGTTTTTCCTTGTGGTGATGCAATTCACAAGTCACAAGGATCAATGAGACAGATGAGGCTTCTGTTATTTCCCCAGATCATTTAGATAATCTTGAGACAAAGAGCACATTAAAGAGCAGATTTCACTGTGCAGCAGTTTCTCAGCGTAAACTGAAATATTGTCATAACCTTCCTTCCTCTTTAAAGATGATTCAGCCCAGTTTAAATTTAGATTTTTATACGTCTTTTAGTATGTGTCTTTAAAGTCAATAAATCATCACGTCACTCACGTCCAATCGTCGTCAGTGTCCACGTTCAGTGTGTGTTTACTGTACTAAGAATAAATTCATTCATTCATTGACCTCCAGTGAAGTAAAGAAGAAGTAAAACAGGAAGTACCTGTTTCATTAGCTGTAAATAGTATCTACACATGTATTTTGTATGGAAGGTACATTCCTGATGTCATGCCAAAGACCTTCCCATGAAGATAACGATTATAAATAATTAGCAGACAGATCATGTGATGTAAACTGCTCCCATGATGCTATAAACATGTTTGTGAGATGTATCAGTCGTAGTGATGTAGGTAACACTGCAGTTTCATTCACTAAGACTTCATCCTCCTCATGAGAGCAATCTGTTAATAACTGATAAATCTAATTTTATTTTAACAGTAAGCTTGTTCAGCTGAGGCCTCAGTCTCAGTACTGAACCTCAGTCCTCAAAATATGAAAGTATCCACTAAAAACTTTATATTCTTATTGACTTAGATTAAATATTTCTTGATTTAACTTGATTTTGACAGTTTTTTTCAACAAAGTTTTACTATGAGTGCAGACAGATGAGGTGCACACAGTGTCTGATTTTATTCATATTTATTTTCTCGATCATGTCAGGTCAGTTTCATTCAAGTCCATAAGTTATTGGCGGGGCTGCGGAAAGTTTCCTTCATCCAGTAAGACTTTATTTCCTTGGTGACGAGGAAAACACACTTTGATCCGTCCTGTTTCCAATAATAGAAACGTCTCCTCTGTTCAGCTACTACAGTTACTATAAGTACATTTCCACACTGGTACTGTTCGTCCTGGTTTGACTGTTGAGTAAAAGGTCGGCCCAGCGTCAGCATCTGTTGAGGAAACAAACACAAACTATTAACAAGCATGGTGGACAAAATAATAGATACACTGTTCAAGGCCTTTCAAAAGCATGAAGATACAAACGTCATGTCTAAATCCTTTAAACGTCTTCATACTGTCAGAAGCCAAAAACCACCTGAACAGCGAGGAGTTTCCTTCAGCTGTGATGTGCAGAGACAGAGATAAAGATAACTCTCATAACAGGAAATGAAAGTGTGGTCTGTGTAGAAGTAACAATATGAATGTTGATACCACGATAATCTTGGCCTCACCGTGATAATGCAGCAAATTAAAGGTCAAATATCAGTGGTGGAAAAGGTCGACACAAAGGAGAAATACTCACTCAATACTTGTGAAAGTGAAAAGCGAAAGTAGAGGTTTAAAAGTAAAATACTCTCTCTGCAGACTTTTACTGTTGCAACTTGAACTAATTTTAACTTTAAGTTAATGTTTTTCAAGTAGTTTACCAGAGTTTACTGAGCATTTCTTTATAATATTCTCTGATAATGACTTAATCTCCTGCATGTTAACACTAAATATTTGTTGTGTAAAAACTCTGAATTAATGGATGATGCACAAAAGCAGCATAAAAGCAAATGGTCCATAAAATCTGACTGTTCAAGACTTACTATTGACAAATTTGACAAATATTGACATTGGACAGTTTAAACTGTAAAAATGCATCAGAATTGATAAAATTATTTTATGTTTAGGCCTCTGATGGGCCTGATATGTGGAAGTGATGATGAACTGTTGATTTGACTTTCATCAGGTCATTCAGTGGACAGAGATTAAAAAGTAAAATGTGAAATATGACCTGTGAAATGCTGCACAGTGAAAGTATAAAGGAGCAGAAAAAAGTACCTATACCTCAAAATTTGGTTTCATACAGCACTTCGAGGTTCAGCTTTATTGTCATTATACAACAGAGGATTGCACAATGAACAGCAGCTGCAGCCTCCACACACAGAAAAACAAAGATTTGAATATTTTAAATAGAGTAAAACGATAAAAGCAGCATTAAAGGAAGAAATGACCTGAAAGCAGGCTCAGTGTGAGCGACTGTCCATCGCTGTCAGCTGTTATTGTTTCAGTTAACCAACATAAGGCTGCTTAGAGACGAGAGAGAGTTTGTTTCACAGTTTTCATTAGCTCCAGTCAGTGTGTTTTTATCACGCTCACGAATCATTCAGTTAAAAATAGAAACTCGGTCAGTGTCAGTAGTTAGTGAGTAATCTCTCAGGGTGGAGCTGAGATCTCGAGTCAGTTGTTTAGATGATTGTAACCATGGTGATGGTGTGACGTACACCAGTCTGGACCAATGAGAGCTGAGCAGGGGGGAGGGGACTTCTGTCTCCAGGAAGAAACAACAAACACATGGCAGCAAGGGATGTTACCTAACAGTTTGACCACAGGGAGGAAGAGATGGCTCGGATATGAGCTCAGAGAGAGTCTCAGAGGTGAGTTTACACTGCACTGCTGTGAAGTTCAAACTCTCATGGAAAGATTTTGTACCAGCTCTTATTTTGACAGAGTGCATGAATGTGTGTTTTTACCTGTGATGCTGTTGGGCTTCACCTGCTGTGTGATGATAACATCAGTGTAGGAGACATCATGGTTGACTTTACCTGCAACACATTTAAACATTTACATCCACATGTTTTAGGTGAATATTGATGAAACAGAAAACCTGGAGCACACTGCAGAAAGTGTTTTTGCTGTGAGAAGCTTTTGGATGACAAACCAAAGAAGTCGTGTGAATGAAAAGCTGCTAATCATCTGTGGTCATCAGTTTCTTTGATCACAGCTCTCTGAAAACTTTATGAATCTGTCGTCTGCTCTGCAAGCTACTTCTCTGCCCTCCAAACGTTACCTGGGGTTGATTTATTGTGGACTCTCCACATCTGTTTCCTGTGGCTGTTTGGGTTTTTGGGGGAGTTTTTCCTCGTCTGAATCAAGGGTCTGATGTTAGAAAGTTTCTCCACACAAGTTATAAATACTCTGTCCTCTCCATATCTGATTTATTATGGTCCCAAATAAACTACATTACCCAGGGTGCACTACTCGTTCACTGTTCTGTCAGCAGTAAGTCGGGGCAGCCTTACATCAACATGTTGGCCTGACTCCAGATGAGCAAAGTATGAGTCAGAAGACACTGCAGAGATTCAAAAGTGAAATCCTGTCCAACCAATACTGTGACACACTAAAGAGACAGAAACCAGAAAAAAAAATTCCAGAGACTTAACAGAGAAGTGAGATTACTTCACCCGAATAACTTCACTACACCGCAGGCTAAAGTCAGTGAACATGATCAGTTGTCTTTACTCTAATAACTGAAATGTCTCCTTGGTTGAATAAATGTATGTTGTGAACATCATCAGTGTCTCCAAGTTTATTTATAAAAATTTGAATTTGTTAGTTGAAATAAACACCAACATGTGAATAAGGAGAGTTCTGCTTCTTCATTTTCTCATGGTGTCAGTACTGTGAGAAACAAAACTAACACAATATTTACTTTTACGGTAATTTTGGTAGTCATTTGACACCCAGCAGAGGTGATAGAAGTGCAGCTGCTGTTTTGTAACATACAACCCGTGGAGGGCTAACCACTGTGAGATATCACCATAAAGATATGTCTATTTGTTCTGCAGGACGTATTTAACAGAATGAAAAGGGCCGTGCTGTTGACTTTCACACACTTCATTTAATAATCCCACGTAGGGTTGTGTGATGTCGACCAAAATAACGCATGACGACGTCCACAGTGAAACGTTGCAGTGGGCGATGATGTTGGTTGGTTTGGTTTGGTCTCAAAACACGCAAACATAAAAAGCAGTAACTGCATAACTGATGTATTTATTTTTTTATTTTCACTATATTTTTATTTTATGGACGTCACAATTTCAGCTGTCTTTTTTAAATCACGATGTGACGACGAAGTCACTGTGATCAGCGACCGTCCGCCATCGCTGGTATTGGTACTGTCCATCAGCCCAACCCAAATTCCACATCGTGTTGTGACGTAAACTGTTGTGACAAAACCTTGATCTGCTCAAGTTCAGATGAAAAGAACACAGACCTCAAACATGTTTGTTTTACCATTTTTACATTTCAGACATAGCTGTGTAGGTGGAGATGCTCCCAGTTCTTACTGCCTGGGTCAACCTGTTGACGTGAACATATTGAATCCTTTGTGTAAGCGTATTCAGACATTTGGTTTGAGGTGTCTGCCAAAACGAATTGCCGTAATCCTAAAATGAGACATTGGACATTGTTGAATTACGGCCCGCCTATGAGCTTTTTCTGGAGCAGCAGTTGAGATTTGCTTGTATGTTTCAAAGCTTGCTGTTACAGACGACAACCTCCACAGAAGTAATGCTGAAACAGCAGGATGCAAAATGTCTTGTTATTGACGTGAAATCAAGGCTGACCTTTGTGGCTTCTCCAGAGGCAGAGCAGCATCACCGAGAGCAGCGAGAGGCAAACGACCACCACAGGAAGTATAATGTTTACGAGGGCGGCTTTAGGCGGCTCAGGATGCCCTGCTTCGAAACAGAAAGACCGCATGTTGGCCTGAATGCAAACAAAGATATGTCTACACGGTGGGCTGTTTTTGTGAGCAACATGTTGGAATATTGTTGTAAAGAGTTTTTCTTTCTAATGATGTGACCAAATTCAGTGGTTGGACCACGTTAATCTGTCGTCCATCTTTCTTTCTGAAAAGGGATCTTCATCTTAAAAAGACACTCCAGATAAAAAACTAATCAGACTGAAGTAGTTTAAGAACACAAAGAGATGTGGGAAGGCCCGCTCACATTTCATGGTTAATTCAGTTCAATGAAATCACCACAGTGAATACTTGGATTATGACTGGGGCCTAAAATCAAAGAAGCTGTTACAGTTTTCAGTAAAAACTCACTGGTCTTCCCTCTGACAGTCAGCCGGCTGTCTGGTGATTCAGCTCCAGAGACGTTGCACTTGTAGACTCCTTCGTCAGATTTAGAAACCCCGACAATGGTGATGTTTCCCGTCGAGCTGCTCCCGATGAGAAGTCCGTCTTTATAGAAATCTGCTGAGTGGAGGAGGTCTCGCTGCTGTTGCAGCGCAGAGTCACGTCGTCCCCCTCCATCACAGGAAGAGCTGGACTGTCCAGGATCACTGAACCATCTGAGGAACGAGACAAGACAAGAAGATAGTTTAGGTCTCATGTAGCTTCAGGATGAAAGGTCAAAGGGCCTCTTCAGACTGAGAAGAACCATCGTCTTTTTGTTCGTGTTCGACCTTAGTTCAATAACTTGTTTGTTTTTACGTAACTCCCAACTTATCACAATCTTTGATGAGGTCTGAGGTCCAACCCTGTTTGATAAAGGTTCAATCCAACTTTAGTTTGAGGAACCAGGAAGTATTGGTTGTTGTTTTGTTGGTGCTGTGGCCTGTTGAAGCTATTCTGAGTTTAAACAAGTTAAAGTGATCTCTGGTTTTTGTATTTCTGATAGAAGCATCAGTTGTGCCCAATTTCTTTAGTTTGAGATGTAATGTGCATGTTTTGTTGTGTTTTCTTCGGTGGTGTAGGCGCATCACTGTTTGTTTGAGCCGTGCATCCCCTTTGTGGGCTGATGTGGTCGACAGGACACCAATCAGTCTGCTTTGACTTGACTTTTGCGGCCTCATGAACATCATTTCATCACCTTTTGTTTTTTGAGGATCTGATTCACCACAGGAAGTTGCTCGTCAGGAAACCATCAAAATTGCCTGTTAGAAACATTTGAGCGACTAATGCTGCTGTTTTTCTGCTGTCTTAAACTAGATGTCCTCCATGTGAACGACATAATGAGCTCAGTGTTTCTTGCCTGTTTGTTTGAACCTACCGGTCACAGTGATGCTGACAGCTGGGCTTTTCTCTCCTGCTGCAGATTCACACCAGTACGCTGCAGTGTCTGATGGGTAAAGGTCCTCGATCAAGCAGTGGGATCCATTTCTTTTATCCCACGATGTTGAACACTTTTCATTTATGTCTGACTGTGTGTTTCTCTTTACTGTCCACACTGAAGAGTTTCCCTGCAGCTCACAGCTCAGAGAAACAGACTCATGACGGAAGAACTGGGCTCTGTTGGGAAGGACTCTCAGAACAGCTGCAACAAACCAACACATGATGAGATGTTTAGTGGAGCTCAGTGGAGCACGGAGGTGAAGATGCAGAAAGACTTTGCAGATGTGTGGACGCTCAGCGAGCTTCTCTACATTTGGTTGTTTCTGTGTTTCACAGCGGATGTTGTTCAGAACAACAAGCGACCTCTGCTTCTCTGCATCAAAACTCAACAGCAACACATCCTTCAGCCGGATTCATCACTGTGACGCTGTGAGGTGATTTTCTTCATATTTACCTTTTACAACAAATGAGCACACTGCAGCGTTATAAAGGTGAAACCAAAGAAACAAGCGTCTGCAGCTGCAGGGCGACAGAACAGTACAGAACTTACAGTTCAGGAATCACGTCGCCCACAGTCAAAGAGCAGACCTCTAAAAGTGTCTGCTGTCAGTGTGAAGCCACAATAAGAGAAACTCAGACTTTAAAGATGAAGCTGCTCGCTGGTTGATGTAAAAGATGAATATCTGCCTGCTAAAAAGGAAATCGATCCTTTCTGTGTTGATCTGATGAGTTTTTCTTACAGTTTTGTCTGTTTTCTAATTATTTAATTATTTCCCTTTATGGTGACAGTATTTAGAATTTACTTGATTATTATTATTGAGGAGAACAAAGAAGTCATGTAGAGTTAAGAGAAGACTGAACTGTGTGCAGCAATAAAGGTATGAGTATAAAATATCACAGATGAATTAAAAAAGCACAAATATATTAAAAAGGTTAAGATGATGGAGCAGAAGTTTCTTCTTCATATAAATCTGTGTGAGAAAAATGGTCAGTGTTAATATATCTGCTTTGGCTGCATGAGATCATTTCTGGTCATTTCTTACTTTATCAAGTCCTGAGAAATAGTTCATTTCAGGTTTTATTCATTAAAAGTCTGTTTGACATCCAGATCTGACTTTAATCTGTGCGCAGAGAAGATTCACCAGCTTTCTGTCGGAGGTTGATTCTAACAGTGAAGTTCCTCAGAAACGAGGACGTATTGAAGGTTTTCGAGCTAAAAGACGTTCAGTACTCACCGACGACAGCGCAGAGTGTTGTTATCGCCATGCTGCTCTGCTGACTGAGTGTATCACACCTCAGTTTGGAGAGTCATCAAGGCCACAGCTTCCTGCTTTAATGTGGCTCTTTAACACCTCCAATGGCAAAACCCTGATTTCACCTTTTTACTTAATCTTCAGTCATTATTGTTATTTGGTTGAAACTGCACAATTTGCAGTTTGTGTTTCATGACCAGAATTTGGCCTCCAATCATGAAGAAATGGACCCTTTTTATATCATATGTACAAAGTCTTAATCCCTCCTTCATCAGAGAAATAAAAACATGAATATTTATGTACTTTAAAGAGCATCACATATGCACACATACATATATAATTAATTGTCATTTATTAATGAAAGAAAATATGTTTTAACATAATGTCTGTTATGTGATGTTTGCTGCTTTTTGCTGTTTTTCATTGCTGTTAAAATAATGATGAAAGATGTGACTTTGGGATTTACTTCATCTCATTTAATTCTTCAACCTTTACTTACATTTGGTTTAAATTTAATATCTGTTCTACACCTGGAGACAATATGATGATGAAAATATGTATTTATTATAAAACTAGAGCCGTCTGTGATTCTGGGGTCTGGAGGTTTCTGCAGAGCTGCTGCCTGTTTGAACCAGTGTGGAAGTGAAGTGAAGAGAAGGGATCTTTAGGGGGCGCTGTTTCCTCCAACAGAGGACATGAAACGTGGGTGAGATATATGACTGGACAGAATTTAGAAATGAAATAGCTGATTTAGTTTACTAAAGAAGAATATTCTAGATTTTATCCTGTTTTTACTGAACATGCTGAATCACACACAACACAGTAATAATTATATCATGATGATTTTTTTAAGTGATCATGTGAAGAGCCTCCAGAAAAATAGAGAAACAAAGAGAAAACAAAGAGAAACATTGCGTTTTAACAAACATATGCATTACATCATATACAGTAATAAAATATATCATACAATGAATGAGAGAAAATCACAAGTTTAAGGAGTTGGACCCTTTTTGTCAATGTGAAGAGACGAGGAGGGAGTTTTAGGGGGCGCTGTTTCCCCCAATACTGCCTTTTATAAATGGGGACACCCCCCCAAAAAAAAAAAAAAAAAAAATCAGTGATCTAAAGCCTGTTTCTCACTTTTGGTTTATTTTTAAATTTGACAGCTTTGTGACTTCTGGGAAGTCAATAAACCGAAATGTGGTGTGAAAATTAAAGTTATATGACTATGACACTTTACCAGGATTTTATTCATGTAAATTTTGTTGATATTACTTTAATCAAGAAGAATATTCCAGATTTTATCCCGTTTATCCTAAACTTGCTGAGTCACAAAGATACTGACTCACACATTACAACACTAAATAATTATATAATGATTTTTTTTAAGTGATCAAGTGAAGAGAAGCTTCCAGAAAAATATAGAAACACAAAGTCTTTAGAAAACATCAAAGAGCTAAATAATATATGAATGAATAAATCATGGTTTATTACCAGGTAAATTTTTTATTCATGAATTAATAGAATTTGTCCATTATAATAAAAATATTAATGATGTATTTGTAATATTTGTAATAAGTGTTTTTCTGTGTATAATTTCTAAAGATACCAATATTTTAATATTTTCATAAATAAATAAAAAAAACTGTTTATGTTTATGTTTATGTTTACATCCCCACAGACATTACAGTTCAAATCAATGTCTCTCTTTAATTTTATTTTTAACACAGTTTTTAGCTGGATAGAATTTGATTGATTATTGATTTGGTTGAAGTCTTCCTCAGACATGAAGTGATCATGATGATCAGTATCTGCTGGAATAAAAAAAAAACACATTTAGCGTGTTTGTGTTGGAAATACCAAGGAGATGAATCAACAAATGAAACTGGTGGAAACTTTGACCAATGATGTCACCCTTCATGACGTCATGTGTGGGCGTGGCCTCTCGGGTATACAAACCCTCTCCCGACAGAAAGAAGCAGTTTGAACACGGAAACAGTCAGACAGACAGTCAGTGTGTCTGTCTGAGAGTCAGTGTGTCTGTCTGAGAGTCAGGCAGTGTGTCTGTCTGAGAGTCAGTGTGTCTGTCTGAGAGTCAGTGTGTCTGTCAGCTCCTGTGGACTCTCTCAGACTCTCTCTGTGTCTCTGAGTTTGTCTCTCGGATCTTTTTCATGCTGCTGTCCTCTCTGCTCGGCTGGACTCTCTCCTCATGGACTCTCTGTGTGATGCTGTGGACTCCTGCTGGAGGTAAAGCTTCACTATAATATGACAAGACATGTAGAATAACATGTGACAGCTCAAAGAAAGGGAATACTTTCGTGTTTGTTTAAAGGAAATAACATTAATATGAGTAATAATTCAGATTAACAGTAATAATAAACTTAGTAATAAGTAATAGTAATAAACTTTATTCCTGATGTTTTAATTCCTCACATTCAATCAGGTTTAATTTACAGACACAGTTCAGCTGTTGTTAATGATGATGAAGATGGTGATGGGGGAATCTGTGGTGACTCACTGAGGTGATTCATTGGGAAAACCAAACTCTCTGAAGCCTTGATGAGGGATAGAAAGATTTCATTTTCACTGTCACCCCAACATGTAGATGTAAGACTGTGGGTGCTTTTTGCTTATTACATTTGAATATCTTCCACTGTGGACAACGTTTATTCTGTGAAACTCAAACCTCAAATGTTCTTTTCATTTAAAAAAAAATCAACAGCCATCAGTCACCTACCAACCACAGACAGAACAAATAGATGTTCGGATATGTTGGCTCTCTTTCTCAGATATTTTGCCCGTATTTTGCTCACAAACTTTTTTATTTTGTTTACTTCAACAAACTAACAGACAGAGATGAAACAGTGAGCAGGTGGATTGAAAATAATTAGAGAGAGAGATTTAGTGGTTCACTTTTTTCCAGCATAAATGCCAAACTTTTCTTCCTTCCAGCTTATTGATCAGTTTATCAATCAAACAACACTTCCTCTCTGTTTTCCAGGTGAGACTCAGGTGATCGGGTCACTCGGGCCAATCATTGCTGCTCCAGGTGATGATGTCATCCTGCCGTGCCACCTGGAGCCACATTTCAACGTGGAGGGTCTGACGGTGGAGTGGTCCAAGCCCGACCTCAAGCCTGACCCCTCAGATCGTCTGAGCCGGGTCGACTACGTGCACCTTTACAGGAACCGACGCGAAGACCCGGACATGAAGCTCCGGTCGTACTTCGGCAGGACGTTGCTGTTCACAGACGAGCTGAAACGTGGAAACATCTCGCTGAAGATCATGAACGTGACGCTGGCAGACGAAGGGAGATACAAATGTTTGATCCCAAAGCTGAAGAGCACAGTGAAGGAGTCGATCGTTAAACTTGTCGTTGGTGAGTCTGTTGATGTTTAAACATAAAGGAGCACTTTGTTCTGGTCTGAAGGTCCAAATAAAGCCTCTTCTAGGATCATGTTGTCAACACATCATGTGACCTGTAATTGTTGGTTGTTTTTAATACTGTGTTGATAATCATGATTGTGTTTTTTCAGATCCAAACTATGTGAAAACTGTGACCACAGAGACGCCGCTGCATCCCAGAAATCTGCAAACTCCAAATCCGAATAATGAGACAAATGATGAAGGTGAGAAAACACTGATTCTGAGGAGGAGGGATAAAAGTCTCTGAATGAAGAATTGTTTTGTTTTACTTGTTGTAACAAGACTCTGATTTGTGCTCATATTTGTGTCTCTGTCTGCTTTTTAGTCACATCACGTGATCAGATCATTCAGAGCGTTTCAATCCCAGCTGTGGTTCTCCTTGTCGTTCTAATCCTGGCTGGTGTTGGAGTCGGATATTTACTGAAACACAAGTCATCAAAAACTGATGTAAGTCAGAAATAAACAGAACATGTTGTTGCTTCTTGTTGTTGGAATCCCATCAGACATTTTTAATGATTAAACTTGTCTTAATTGTTCAACAGCTTCCAAATGAAGACCCAGCCAAACTACTTCCTGTCTAGGTGCCTTGCTCAAGAGGACGTTGGTCGATGATGTTAAAGGAGATGAGAGCGTCGTACACTTTCTCTCTTGGATCTTCTCATTAGATTCATCAAAATTACCTGCAGCCTGAAGAGGAGTCACCAGATCAACAGGACTGAGATCTTCATGGTGGACTCCATCAGAAAGACTGTAAGTCTGATTTAAACACCTCTTTGACCTCCTCCTTCATCAACTCATTTATTATTCAAAATCAATGATAATGATGTGATGAAATGAGTTGATCCATCACTCGAACAGACTTAAACCACGAGCAGGAAACTTTGTGAAACTTTTTTGAAAGAGTTTGTGTCTCTTCTACATTATTTTTCAGTCTGGTTGTCTGTTTGGAAATATTCAAAAATCTTTGAAACCACTTTAAATTTTTATGCATAAATTTGAATCTTCTGTAGATTCTGGTTTGATCTCCGTTTGAGTTGGAGGTGCAGTCAGATAAAACGTCTGATCCTGAATCAGCTTTTAGTTTTTTCTTTGTTCAGTTCAGTTTTATTACATGCCCAGTAGGAAGTGGTTATGTTAACCTGGAGGTCTTCTGTAGCCTCAACAACTAATGTTCTCTGTTTTCTTTATCCACAGCTCACCTGCAGATCTTATATGTGGCTGAATCAAACACTGGATGAATCTGTTCTTATTGGAAAAACTTCAGCGGCGACACCAATTAAAAGTTTTTTCTTCCTGAACTTGTTTCCAGCCTGCAGATGAACCGCGCCAGAACTGAAAATCCTCTCATGGACTCAACACGACCTGCAGAAGGATTCATTTATTTATTTTTTTTTTACAAAGAGAGAGACACCAAATTGCATGGCAGGACAACAGTTTTTAATTTAACACCCTGTCAGATATTTTCAACTCCAAAGATGACAGCTGGTTCACCTTTTATTTATTACCAAACTCTTGCTCGTCCTCATACTTTCAGCGCAGGACAATTTTTATTGACCAGGTTTTTGTTGTCTTGTTTTTAAGTTGAACGTGAACGTAGTAGACCACATGTGAGGTAACTCAGACTCTCTCTCACATCATCCATCCATCCATCCAGTTTCGCTGGGACAGCAGGCTAAGCAAGGTAGTTCAGACGTCCCTCTTCCCAGCAACGAATTCCAGCTCATCTGAGGGGATCCTGAGGTGTTCCCAAACCAAATATGATATATATAATCCCTTCAGCATGTTCTGGGTCTGCCCCCGGGGCCTCTTACACATTGGACGTGCCCAAAAAGACCTCCAAAGGAAGGTGCCCAGGAGGATCCTGATCAGATGTTGAACCACCTCAGCTGGTTCCCTTCGATGCTCCGAGTTTTCTCCAGATGTCCGAGCTCTTCAATGTTTCTAATTCTGAGCCTGGCCGGCCAACACCCTTTTATCTGTGATCTCATTCTTTCGCTCGTCACTACCAAAGCTGGTGACCATATTTGATGGCTGGGACGTAGATCGACTGGTAAATGGAAAGCTTCACCTTCCAGCTCAGCTTTCTCTTCCACACAATGTTCCCATAGAACAGCTGCATCATACTAAAAGCAAAGTAAACATACTAAATGTTCACTTTGTGTTTTATCATGGCTAAATTAAAACAGGCTGCACCACACAAAGTAGAGATTAGTGCCTTCTAAATATTTACCCACTAACATTTGACTAAATGAGTTAATAACATCCATTAGCTGAGCATGTAAGCACATATGTTCCTCTGCATGATGAGCTCTGAAGCACCTTGTATTCCTCCACGTATGCAGACATTAGTTAAACAAAATCAATGATTTGCACATATAAAGCATCTTTTTTTTGTAAATTGTGAACCTTTCTGAAAATGGTGCAACCAGATTTAGTGAATCGTGGTTTGATTCTGTCTCAGTACTTACCAAGAACTGACGAAGGACTTTATATTAAAGTTTCTAGTTTAAGAGCTGGTGTGACCCAGCGCAGAGCTCTTTTTTTGTTTTAAGGCAAACAGAGGAGACGTAAAGATGAAAACATAGCTGAGGTGATTCTCAGCTCTTTAGACTGATGCAATCACAGTTAATAGTGCTAAAACAGTGTGACTTAGAGCAGGACTCTGAGGGTTTTAGGGTATTGGCCCTTTTTTAGTTGTTTTTCATGACTGATTATGAGCCCACAGCGAGGTTGTGTCGGGGCATGTGTGTGCTCTGCTAAATCAGTTTTCTGGGACATCTGATTCAAATCTAAATGTACGTTTATAAAAACGAAAATGTTCAGTTGAAGTCGAAGCGCTCTCAACTTCAGCATCTACTTTGAATGTGCCTTTGAGCAGGACACGCTAGTTATTGTTTTTATATATGTTCATGTTATACAATATTAAATGTTTCAATAAGATGTGACCCTGTTTTCAAAAATACCTCTTGCATTATTTTGTGGGTTTTACTTCTTATGTGATGTTGGATTTAATTATAAAAACACTGAAGTTAAAAGTATTTCAGTTAAAAACATGAATGTATAACAATATTTAATAAATGTGTAGTACGATACTTGTACTAGCTTTTGCACTTTATTACTCCCAATGTTACCTGAATTATCATATTGGAAGATTGTTTATTTTTGGGTGAATAAATGAAGTAGATTTTTAAATGAATTGTGTTGACTTCTTTGTGCTGTGAATTTAATGAGTCTGCTTTCTCACATCACTTTCCAGATTCTTCTGTTTCGGTCATAAGTGATTAGTTTAATCCAACAAACTGGGGAGAACTTCTACTTTAATATCCAACCAAAGCTTTATATATTAGTTTGTGCTGCAGCAAATTTAAAACCTTACTTTCACTTGAAGATTTTCATTATTACTTTGACAGACGCTGACTCACACACCACAAAGTAATGATCATATAACAACGCCTATAGAGTGGGCAGTGGAGAGAAATGAGGAGAAATCACTTTAAAGTCTGTTTTGCTTTGTAAAAAAAATTTTACAGATACTCTTATATGAGAAATATCTCTGAGTTTACCTGTCAGTCACTCCAGATTATTACTACTTCTACTACTATTGCTAGTAATGATAATAATTAACTTTATGTGTACAGCACTTTTCTAAACACAGTCACAAAGTGTTTTACATGGCAGGACTGAGGAAAATGAAATCAGACACTTAAAGAAAACACAAAAATAAAAAAGGAATAAAATACCCAACAATAAAGAGAAGAACACCTCCAATAATAAAAACACAGATAAGACGTGAGAATTTAAATAGAGACGGTAGCTTTAATGAAGTCAAAGTTTTGAGAAGTGATTTAAAAGATGTCAGTGATTCTACAAACCTCAGAATAACTAAAGTATGAAAAGCTCAGTTTGAGATGTGCTGTGTCAAAGAAAACATGACAAAAGATCAAACCTACAGAAACAATATAGAAACATGAGGAGTTCATGAAGAAACAACACACTGAAAATAATATTAGATAAGTGTTGGATTAATTAGATTGTAATGATCTTTTAACCTTGATTATAAAAGTTTTCATTCACTTCAACGTGGTTTCTTTTTGAAAGCTCTTGTTAGATTTAGTTGATTCTTCCCAACAACCCTGTCTAACAATGGCACATTCAGCAGCAGTCAGCCTGAAATTAGGAATCAGTTTCCTACGACATAAAACAAGGTCGCCCAGTTTCACCATGTTTGCTCTCTCAACTTCTTACTCTGCACATTTTTCATAGTGTTTAGAGATTTCATCTTAGTGTTTAGAGGTTTCATCTTGGTGTTCAGAGATTTCATCTTAGTGTTTAGAGATTTCACTGTCTGCTAGACGTCAGATGGCTGGTGACACCACTCGAAATGAATTGGCGTTTTACAATTACTCACCGCTTAGTCACACCATCAGTTTCTCTGATACTGCAGTTTCCTTCATCTTCTTGTTCAGGAATGTACAAATGAGACTGTATCGTAGATAAAAGTCCTTCCTCTAAAACTCATTTTGTAAAAACAGAGAGAAAAAATGCTTCACATTTCTTTTTTTAAGTTGTTCTCATACAGAGAAATGTTGGATCTTCATTGCCAACGTGATGCAGAAATTGCAGTCCAACAAATATTTATTAACAACAAAAAAAACTGGGTTATAGGCGTCGGGGGTTTGTTTTTGTATCAAGGGGGCTGCTTTAAGCATGGCCAAAATAACAAACAAAACTCTCTAGAAACAAATGAAATCCACTAACTTACCTAATCATAATAAAAATAAAATACAGGTATCTGACCTGCCTCCCTAAAAGAGAAACATGATAATCAAATCATTTCAGAGTCATTTTTATAGGAAGGAGGGGAAGGACAAAGAAAACAGCACCTCCCTCAGGCAGGGTGTTTAGCAGAGAGACAACACACACTGAGGGGAATGTAAAATCTCATTTGCAAGTTATAGTCCATAGCAACATGGGTCATAAACAACATCTAGAAGATACAGACACAGACACACTGAACATAATCTTATGACCACGGGTCATAACAGTTGTGAGACTTTTCTCAGATCTCATTGTTATAACTTATTGTTCAGACTGAAAGTTTATTTAGTTGGTTCTCACAGTATCACAGACTGGCTTTTAACTTTAGTCAGATAGTCAGTCAATGAGTCAGTCAGATAGTCAGCCAATGAGTCAGTCAGATAGTCAGTCAGTCAGTGTGTCTGTTAGCTCCTGAGGACTCTCTCAGACTCTCTCAGACTCCTTTTGTGTCTCTTAGTTTGTCTCTCAGGTCTTTTTCATGGTGGTGTCCTATCTGCTCGGCTGGACTCTCTGTGTCTGTGCGATGCTGTGGACGCCTGTTGGAGGTAAGCTCACAGATTCATGATGATCATCTTCTCATTCATTCAGTTGGTGCTCCCCTCACCTTAGCTTCAGTTAAGTGGAGACAGCACATGTTCTACTGATGGTGTGATCAAATGTTGAAATGATGTGTGTATTCATCAGTTCATTAACAACAGAAAACAAACAGGCATTTCACAAAAGAACAGATTATATCAATGATCATTTAGAATTTGGATTCAGATTGGTGAACTTCAGCTGGACAAGGACAGTTCCACTTAATTAACGGTGAAAATCCTGAAAAAACTCTGTGTGATGTTTCCTGCAATGAATCTGCTTATTACATAACTTTCTAAGCAAACCACATTTGTGACAGTAATTTATGAAGCACGTGTGACATGTGGAAGTAGACAGGAAGCCGCCATGCAGTGTTCCCAGGCTGCCATGTGATTAATGGTTAAAGATGATTAAAACCCTGAAACTGAATCTTTACTCTCCCGAGAAGGTTGGTACAGAACCTGCAAACTGTTTTTCTTTCAATCGGTCCTCAGAAATCTTTCAAAAGCCTCCAGCACACCACAGGATAGAGACACAGACTAAATGACAACATCTGATGACAGGTGAATTACCTGAAAAGTCATCTTCCACTTTACTCAGAATACAGTAATATTTATCTCAGGGGGAAATTTGGTGTTCCAGTTGCTCTGATACAGAGAACACAATAGAAATCAAAAATACTATGAAGAGAATATGTACAGAATATACACGATAAATAGAATAAAGATAAAAGATACATTATTTGGGGCTAAATTACAAAGAAGTTATGTTGGACATTCAGCTCTTTCTGTCCATAGGAGGAGAAAAAAGATACTGAGAGATAAAAGATTACAGATTTAAACAGATAAGGTTGGATTAAACATATAAAACAATACATTTATAAATCACTAAAATGTTTTTGCTTAAACAGGGCAGTGTGTGTTAAAAATGTTTAAAAGTGGATTTGCAGGGCTTAATAGGGACGTTTACCCAAACTTTTTATGATACTTCTTTCATATTAATCTCATAGTTATGTGTGACAGCTTCTTTTAACAGATATCATCAGTTAATAATGGGGACTTCCAGATAAAATCACCCAACAGTGAGCTCCATTTCACATGAATGCACTTCCTTTGACTAACTTTGCCAAAGAAATGTACTGTCTATTCTTTAGAATCAGGACATGAACCTCCATCAGTTCACCACACCTTTGAAATATCAGTATCAGTTATCAACTGCTAGTTTTACATTGAGTCATGCTGTCACTGAAAGCACTATTTTTTTTTCATTCAAATCTTTTGGTTCTCATCCAACATCCCAGATAAGATGACTGGTTGAACTGAAGTTACACCATAAACAGCAAGTGGTCATTGAGAAAGACACAACCAGACTACAAACTACAAGAAATAATCAACTATTCTGATAACCCAGCCTCTCAATTGTTCGATCTGCTGTGCTGCTTTTGTGAATTATCTGACTTTTTAATAAACTCAATACCTTCTGGGTTTTAGTCGTAAAAAACTGTCACAGTCCACCTTCGTGTCACCTCGTCCTGTCTAGCCATCATACCTTTTCTGGCCATTCTCCATCCATCCACCAGATGGCCCCACCTGCACCTCATTCCCTCATCAGCCACTCTCACTACATAAACCAGCCCAGATCCAGCACTCTTTTCTTTTTCCTTCATGCTTGTCTACCTACCAGAAAGACCCCATTAAAGTTTATTTTGGTCCTCTGGCTACACAAAGTGAATAATCATGAAGTAACTGAGGATTAATCAGTGATGGAGTTAGTTGTTGGTTTGCAGCTCTAGTTCTAAATTCTGCACCTGAGCTTCTTTATCAGCACAGCTGCTGTAAAATACAATCATCGCTGTTGGAAATTTGTGACATTTTGAAATTACTTTGATAATAAAATTAATAATAAAATAAAATTTTGACATAATATCTTTTCTACTGTTTTTCAAAATACAGAAAATCAGGCTGAAATGTTAACACTTCCTCTCTGTTTTCCAGGTGAGTCCTCAGGTGATCGGGTCACTCGGGCCAATCATCGCTGCTCCAGGTGATGATGTCATCCTGCCATGCCACCTGGAGCCACATTTCAACGTGGAGGGTCTGACGGTGGAGTGGTCCAAGCCCGACCTGAAGCCCGACCCCTCAGATCGTCTGAGCCGGGTCGACTACGTGCACCTTTACAGGAACCGACGCGAAGACCCGGACATGAAGCTCCGGTCGTACGTTCGGCAGGACGTTGCTGTTCACAGACGAGCTGAAACGTGGAAACATCTCGCTGAAGATCATGAACGTGACGCTGGCAGACGAAGGGAGATACAAATGTTTGATCCCAAAGCTGAAGAGCACAGTGAAGGAGTCGATCGTTAAACTTGTCGTTGGTGAGTCTGTTGATGTTTAAACATAAAGGAGCACTTTGGTTCTGAAACCTCCGGATCGTGTCATCAACAGATGTAATCGTTGGTTCTTTCTTGTGTTTCTTCAGATCCAAACTATGTAAAAACTGTGACAACAGAAACGCCGCCTCCTCTCCAAACTCCAAAAGATGAGACGAATGTTGAAGGTGAGAAAACACTTTGACTCTGATAAGGGAAAAAAGTCTTTGAATGAAGAATTGTTGCTGCTTTGCATTTAAAAAACTCTGATTTGTGTCTCTGTTTGCTTTCAGTCACATCAGGTGATCGGAGCATTTGGATCACAGCTGTGGTTCTCTTCGTCGTTCTGTGGGTGATGATGGAGCTGGATATTTACTGAAACTCAAGTCATCCAAAAATTACGTAAGTTGGAGGTAAACAGAACATATCGTTGCTTCTTTAAGTCGTAACAGAAACTTCTAATGACAAAACGTGTGTTAATATTGTTCTACCAGCTTCTACAAGATGACCCAACCAAATTACTTCCAGTTGGGTGCCTTGCTCAAGAGCACGTTGGTCATTGATGTTAAAGGAGATGAGAGCATCGTACACTTCCTCTCTTGAATCTTCTCATCAGATTCAAACCACCAAAAGCACCTCGAGAGGAATTACCGGATCAGCAGGACTAAAATCTTCATGACAGATAAAACCTTTGACCTCCTTCATTTTTTGAATAATAATGATATGATCAGTATGACTATGATCAGTGAGAAGTGAAACCTTGTCAATCAACTGTTAAAGCATTTACTTTTCTTCTTTCTCTGTCAGTGTAGTCAGCTTTGGTTAATCTTAAGTCATCAAAGATCTTCAGTTTGATCTTGAATCCACTTTTAGTTGTTTTTAAAGTGTTTTTTTATATGTCATCTGATCAGCTGGGTTGCAGTTTATGAAGAGGTTGTATTCAGCTAAGCTTCCACTAATGTACTCTGCTCTGTTTTCTTTATTCCCAGGTCACTATTAAGTTGGAGGTGTAGTCAAATGAAAAGTCTGATTTAGTTTTTTATTTGTTCAGTTCAGTTTTATTACATGCCCAGTAAGAAGTGGTTATGTTAACCTGGAGGTCTTATGTAGCCTCAACAACTAATGTTCTCTGTTTTTCTTTATTCCCAGCTCACCTGCAGATCTTAGATGTGGATGAATCTGGTCTTACTGGAGAAACCTCAACAGCGACACCGATCAAAAGGATTTTCTCCCTGAACGTATTTCCAGCCTGCAGATGACCCGCGCCAGAACCGTGAATCCTCTTCTGAACTCAGACTGACACATTAACCTGATGAATGCTGTTTCACAATTACGTCAATGTTGAAGGTTTTAAATTGCATTTAATAAAAATGACTAAAAAACCTTGTGATACAAAACATTATGTCAATAACATATGACTAAATGAGTTAATAACATCCATTAGCTTAGCATATACACACATATACTCCTCTCAATCTAAACTGTATGAATATTACTAGCTCTGAAACACACTGCATTTCCACATGTATGCATATTAAAATATAACATGTAAATCTACAAAAATGTATTGTTTGTACACCTAAAACTGTCTTTTCTTTTGTAAATTTTGGACCTTTCTGAAGCTGTAATGGTGCAACCTGATCTCGTAAATTCTGGTTTGAATCTGTCTCAGTAGTTTAGTGTTGAAGATCTGGCAGATTTCTAAACTGGGTGAACATGGGTAACATTTATTTTGTGTTTTAAGGCTCAACATTACGACCAGAGGAGACGTAAAGATGGAAATATGGCTAAAGAAAAATCTCTCAGTTCGTTTGACTGATACAAACAGCTCTCCACTCCCTTAACATAGACTGTGAACGTGCCTTTGAGCTCGGCAGCAATGGTTGTTTTTAGAAATCTTCATGTTTTGTTACATGAAATTTTGTTAAAATAAAAGTTGGCAAGTTTTTCTGGTCTTGAGCATTTGAGTATTTCTTGTATTTGAAGTTTGTTCTTTAGAGATGTTATGATGCAGTCCAGTGTATTGAAGGTATTAAGAATACCACCTCTGGTAGTTTAGTTTGAGTACAGTGGGAGCAAGTTAACAAATAAATTTACATTTTCTAATAACTGTAGTGTGTTAACTTCATTGTGATGTGTGTTTTCTCTTTGCATTGAAAGAACTTTCACTGTAAAGTGAACATCACTGTGTTGTATCTGCTGGATTTATCTGTCATCACACAGATTTTATAAAATATATGTAATTTATGTAATCCGTCCTCATCTTGATGGAATGAGATGAACAGAGGTTGGAGGATGATATCCTACAGATGTCATCATCGGTGATCAGGCCGATGACGGTCGTGTCGTCAGCAGATCTGACGATTATGGTGTTCACCGGTGTTCAGAGTCAGGGTGGAGGATGTGGTGCTGCCCATCCGCACAGCCTGGGGTCTGCCCGTCAGGAAGTTCAGGATCCAGTCACAGAGGGCGCTGTTGAGCCTGAGGTCAATGAGCTTGGTGTGACGAGCTTGGAGGGCACGATGGTGTTGAACGCTGAACTGTAATGAATCAATGAACAACGATGATAATTTGAGGCTGTATTCAAACTAAGGCAAGTCCAGTGAGTCAGGGAGGTCATGAAGGTTTGACTACATCCTCATTGTTAGGTATGTTTGTGTGCAGGAAACACAAAGTGACGTGAATGTGTGTAATGCACAGTATGGACTGAATATCAGTGTTTATAAGGGAATAATATGCTTGTGACAAAATTAATGGTAGAAAAGGCCATTTTTATTTTCACATCTCGCTTTGTTTTTAGATTAAAGTACAAACAGCAACAGATATTTATAATACAATATACAAAATAATACAATAAATATATATGATACAACAAACAACACTGACCACGTCTCCCCTTTGCAAGATAACACACTGTATGTACATTAGTTTAGATCGTTAGTGTCACTTTTACAACACTAGAAGGGAGCCACACAACAAGACAAGTTTTCAAGTTTTAACCTTTAAAAAGTGCATATTCAAAGTTTTGACTGACAGCGATTGAAGATCTCAAACTTTTTGTCAGACTTGAAAAACACATTAACTCCTGACACTCTGTGAGAGGCAGTGGTCAAAATACTGGACTGACATTTAAAATACTTGAGATTTCTGAGCATCTTCAGAATAATCTGGATCTCCCTTCATCTGCCAGCGTCACCTTCAAGATCTCACACCGGTTCACATGAAGGTGCAGGTAGTCGACACAGTTCAGCCAATCTGAGGGGTCGGCTATCACCTGGAAAACAGAGAAAATGTTGTGTTTGATTGGGATTTAGTTTATTTGACAAACTTTTTCAAAATGAATAGTAATGACATCACTTTAAATTTTATTTTACTTATAAATATGAATAAGAATAATAAAAAATCACTAGTTAATCACTGGGTGTAGAACATGGTGAAAGGCATCGTAGGCAATAAAATTCTTAAATCGCAGGCTCCTTAAAACAATGCTAAAAAATATTAACAAGAACAACAACAAACAAAAAAATAGATTAAAGAAATAAAAATATGAAAAATAAATAATGGTACTAGAGTAATAAAATAAATATAGACCTAAAATATAAATTATACAACTAAAATATACATTTCACAGTTAAGTAAATATACAACTAAACAGATATAGAGAGATATAGAATAAAATATACAATAGAAAGTGGTGCTGTGAGTCTTATGGCCTGAGGGATGAAGCTTCCCTGAGCTGGATTAAAGATCACACTTTCACAGGTGAACAGAGATCAAACACTTTCATTTGATTGCACCTACATCTGAAAAATTCAAAACTCTTTCATAAACGTTTTTCAAAGTTTAATCATATTACTCATCATTTCATCATATTATTATCATATAAAATATGAAGGAGGAGATCGAAGTCGGTGTTCAAATCAGACTTACAGTCTTTCTGATGATCCAAGAGAGAAAGTGTACGACGCTCTCATCTCCTTTAACATCATCGACCAACGTCCTCTTGAGCAAGGCACCTAGACAGGAAGTAGTTTGGCTGGGTCTTCATTTGGAAGCTGTTGAACAATTAACACAAGTTTAATCATTAAAAATGTCTGATGGGATTCCAACAACAAGAAGCAACAATATGTTCTGTTTATTTCTGACTTACATCAGTTTTTGATGACTTGTGTTTCAGTAAATATCCGACTCCAACACCAGCCAGGATTAGAACGACGAGGAGAACCACAGCTGAGATTGAAACGCTCTGACTGATCTGATCATGTGATGTGACTAAAAAGCAAACAGAGACACGAATATGAGCACAAATCAGAGTCTTGTTACAACAAGTAAAACAAAACAATTCTTCATTCAGAGACTTTTATCCCTCCTCCTCAGAATCAGTGTTTTCTCACCTTCAACATTTGTCTCATTATTCGGATTTGGAGTTTGCAGATTTCTGGGATGCAGCGGCGTCTCTGTGGTCACAGTTTTCACATAGTTTGGATCTGAAAAAACACAAGATTTGTCATGATTATGAACACAATACTCAAAATAATAGAAAGAAAAGAAAAACAATTACAGGATGACGGCCACATGATCTGTTGACAACAAGATTTAAAGAAGTTTCATTTGGACCTTTGATAAAACTACAGAGTCGACAGCTGAGCCACAGATTTAAAATTCAAACTAACAACAACAAAAAGGTCCTACATGTCTTGACAAGTTACGTTCAAAATAAAACCGAATGTGCAATGTGCTGCTGTTTTCATGCACCAAAGCACAAAAGTTATAAAAAGGTTCAAAAGGTTTTTCACCATATTCTCAATATAAAGGCAACTTTACAATTATATTTAATTATGACACATTTAAAAATATTTACTTTTTCCTTTTTATTTCCAAAGTAAGAGATGATCAGGTTATTGATCACGTGAACAGATCCATTAACCACGAATGAACAGAAGAACCATCAAGAGGAGCAATGAGGACTATGTGCTGTTTGACTAATTCTGCAGATTGATTTAAGCTCATTTTGTATTGATTATTGATTATTGATGACTGGGAGACCTGAATCTTCAGTTCTGATAATGTAAAGTTCATCTGTTGAAAACTGCACAGACCGTTAACATTAAATCCTGTAAACCTGCAGGTGATGTGACAGATTGTACGAGTGAACAAACTCACCAACAACGAGCTCGACGTCTGAATCGCTCGCCAGCTGGTGGACGACACATCGGTATCTGCCGCCATCAGAGAGCTTCACAGAGCTGATCCTGAGCGAAATGTTGCTGTGTTTCAGGTCACCTCTGATCAGCGCCGTCCTCCCAGAGTATGACGACATCTTCATGACCTCTGCATCCTGGTTGTCATGGTAGCGGTGAACATACCTGCCTCCAGCATCTCCGGGGTCAGGCGGGATGTCGGGCCTCCACCAGTCCACACTCATTTTCTCCAGGTCAACTGGAGGCTCTACGTGACACGGCAGGATGACGTCATCACCCAGAGCGGCGACGATTGTCTGAGTCGAACAGATCAGCTGAGGCCGACCTGGAACAAAGAGGGAACGTTCAAATTCAGAAAACAGGGAAAAGTCCTGAATCTGATCTGATTTCTGACATTATCTGAACTATTATTTAACCTCTAAATAATCCACTTACTTTCACCACCAAATTTCCAAGAACAATCTGACATCAGTGGTGATAATAAAGACGACTGTACGTTAAAAGTTGGGCTGCAGCTCACAACTGATTTCATCACTGATTATCTGCCAATTGTTTTATTGATTAATCAAACCAACAATCCAAAACCCAAAAGATTTTATTAAACAACACAAAGAGAAGCAGCAGATAGCACCATCAATACTAATGTGCACCCCCTGCACCTTTATAATATTTACACATCCACCGTCAGCAGTATTACCTGTGTTAGATTGTATATCTCTGTTTAGTTATATATTTTATTTTAGCTGTATCATTTCGATTTTACTTATTGTTTTATTTAAGACCGTTTAAGTGATTATCAGAATAGTTGATTATTTGCAGTGGATGGACTGATTGATTAATCGACTGATTGCTTCAGCTTTCAGCTGAAATCTCTGCTGCATCGTCGGACCTGCACTTTGTTGTTTTGGAGTCAGCCAACATGTCAGCTTAATGTAACGGTGCTCAGACCTGCAGCTGACAGAGAAATGCAGGCAGATAACAATGGGCCAATGGGCCAACTTAAACTGTCCTGTGTGTTGTGAAAGTTGTGAAAGTAAAAAAAAAAAAATCTTTGTATGAGCTCAGTTCAACTTTATTATGAGTTATAAAGCAAAAAAAAACAAAACAATAAAGAGCAAAAAAAAAGAGATTTTATTAACCAACACAAAGAAAAGCAGGAACTGAAAGTTAATTGTGAAAGACTTTAAAAAGCTCCTGAATTCCACATTCAGAACATTAATAACAGTTAACAGGTGTTTGCTGTGTGAAGCTGTGGTGGAGTAATGATTCCTGATCTGAGATCTGAGGTTGTTCTTTGTTTTGAAGCCAGAACAGCCGAATGTTCATGTGACTGCAGACGAGCCTGAACCACCTTTATGAAGAGAGCGACCTGTAAAAAAAAAAAGACGTGGTGGAGAGCAGTTTAACACGTTCAGCTCCAATCAAGAATCAGCAGGTGTGAATGAGTTTGTTTGTCTGGAGACTCCTCCAGTCTTTTCCTCTCTCCTCTGTACAAATATGGACAAAGAGAGACGAATTACATTCATGGTCATTCATACATGGTGGAGCTCGACACCTCTACTGCGGCTCTCTGCTGCAGGTCGAGAAGTGAGAGTGAAATAAATCCACTTTTTAATCCCAAAAGTTTGGCAGCTCTGGGTGTCTGCCAGCCCCACGATACACAGAGATCAAAATATCTGAGAAAGAGAGCCTCAGCAGCGTGATGTGTATTATCTGTGTGTAAGTGTGGTTCTACTGAATCAGTTTCATGCTTTTATTGATTGTTTTTATACCTCTGAAAAGCATCTTTCAGTTTTTAGAAAAGGCTCTATAAATAAAATGTATTATTATTATTATTATCATCATCATCATCATTATTAATGAGTCCCCACAGTTGGACAGGACTGAGCATTTTATCAGCAGGCTGCTTTATAACTAGAAAAATGCCGGGTTAACCTGTTTAATTGTTGCTGGTCTTTTTTTTTTTTTTTACCTCTGGAAGCTCTAACAGTGTTGTTTTGTCTTTGGGCAGCTAATGCAAGTTTTAAAATAAAAGAACAATAAAAATCATGTGTGGACATCAAAGTATTAATAACAGACAGTAGATCAGTGTCATAGATAAATAGTTAAATAATAAATTAAAGCAACATGACAGGACAACATGTGAGGACACAGCAGCTTTACCTCCAGCAGGTAAATATCCAAATGTAATAAGCAAAAAGCACCCACAGTCTTACATCTACATGTTTGGGCTGACTCATCAAGGCTTCAGAGAGTTTGGTTTTCCCAATGAATCACTTCAGTGAGTCACCACAGATTCCCCCATCACCATCTTCATCATCATTAACAACAGCTGAACTGTGTCTGTAAATTAAACCTGACTGAATGTGAGAATTTTAAACATCCCCACATGACTCAGACTAGTCAGGAAACATGAAGACAGTCAGGAACAAAGTTTATTACTATTACTTATTACTAAGTTTATTATTACTGTTACTAACCCTCCAATCTGAATTATTACTCATATTAATGTTATTTCCTTTAAACAAACACGAAAGTATTCCCTTTCTTTGAGCTGTCACATGTTATTCTACATGTCACACAGGAGGAAAAAAAGGATTTTATTAAGTTTTAGTGTGCAGTGTATTTTTAGTTGAGTTTGGATTTTAGTGCATGGTTTGGTGTGGTTTTTATCTATTTTATTGCTTGTTGCATGTTTTTAAGTTGTGTGGAGCTTTTAATTTGAAAAAACCCGGTGGTGGAAGCGGGTGGAAGCAGAGTTAGAGTTAGAGTTGGTTAAGCGGAGATGTTACGATGTATTAAAGTACAGTGACCGCTGTCTCTCTCCTTCCTTCCTTCAGCAGTAAGACCCGAGTCCAGCGGAGACGCGAGCGGTGGTCCGGGACTCCCAGTGAGCCAGCAACTCATCCGACGCTTCTCCACCGGCGGACCGAACCGCTTCAGCTGGCGCCTGGGCCTGTTGCTGCTCCCCTCTTCCTTCCCCCTCCACAGATAAGACTCTCCTGCCCCCTTAGTTTTAATCCCCCCTATTGGGTTTTAGCCTTTTAGCTTTTGTTGGTAGGCCGGCACCACCATTTTTAGACGCATGTTGGATTTGTTGATTTTTACTTGGTTTTTAATTGTATAAATAAATAATGGTTTAGCCACCCATTGCCTTGGTGATTGTTTCTTGGTTTAGTACAGCTCTTTCTCCCGCCTGGTTTTTTTTTAAAACATATATTTATTTAACATTTGATCTAACTTATATTCTTTTATTCTTATTTAAAATAAAAATTATACACATAATTACCACCCACCTTACTCTCCTTACATACACGTCTTGTCATATTATAGTGAAGAAGAAGAATCCTTTATTTATCCCACATGGGATACCTCCATGTTATAAGCTTTACCTCCAGCAGGAGTCCACAGCATCACACAGAGAGTCCATGAGGAGAGAGTCCAGCCGAGCAGAGAGGACAGCAGCATGAAAAAGATCCGAGAGACAAACTCAGAGACACAGAGAGAGAGTCTGAGAGAGTCCACAGGAGCTGACAGACACACTGACTCTCAGACAGACACACTGACTCTCAGACAGACACACTGACTCTCTGACAGACAGACAGACACACTGCCTGACTGTCTGACTGTTTCCGTGTTTAAACAGCCTCCTTCTGTCAGGACAGGGTTTATATACCCGAGAGGCCACGCCCACACATGACGTTATGGAGGGTGACATCATGGTCAAAGTTTTGTGTAGTTTCATTTGTTGATTGATCTCCTTGGTATTTCCAACACAAACCACGTCATGTGTTTTTTTTTTATTCCAGCAGATACTGATAATCATGATCACTTCAAATCAATAATTCAATCAAATTCTATCCAGCTAAAAACTGTGTTAAAAATAAAATAAAAGAGAGACATTGATTTGAACTGTAATGTCTGTAGGGGATGTTCATAAACTGTTTTTCATTTATTTATGAAAATATTAAAATATTGGTCTCTTTGGAAATTATACACAGAAAAACACTTACAAATACATCATTAATATTTTTATTATAATGGACAAATTCTATTAATTCATGAATAAAAATTTACTGGTAATAAACCATGATTTATTCATTCATATATTATTTTGCTCTTTGATGTTTTCTAAAGAATTTGTGTTTCTATATTTTTCTGGAAGCTTCTCTTCACTTGATCACTTAAAAAAAATCATTATATAATTATTTAGTGTTGTAATGTGTGAGTCAGTATCTTTGAGACTCAGCAAGTTTAGGATAAACGGGATAAAATCTGGAATATTCTTCTTGATTAAAGTAATATCAACAAAATTTACATGAATAAAATCCTGGTAAAGTGTCATAGTCATATAACTTTAATCTTCACTTACAAAAAGCACCTTCACACCACATTTCGGTTTAATGACTCCCCAGAAGTCTCTAAAAGTCACAAAGCTGTCAAATTAAAAAATAAACCAAAAGTGAGAAACAGGCTTTAGATCACTGATTTTTTGGGGGGTGTCCCCATTTTTAGAAGGCAGTATTGGGGGAAACAGCGCCCCCTAAAACTCCCTCCTCGTCTCTTCACATTGACAAAAAGGGTCCAACTCCTTAAACCTGTGATTTTCTCTCATTCATTGTATGATATATTTTATTATTATATATGATGTAATATATACATATGTTCGTTAAAACACAAGGACTGGAGGCTTCTCTTCACATGATCACTTAAAAAAATCATCATATAATTATTTAGTGTGTGTGTGAGTCAGCATCTTTGTGACTCAGCAAGTTTAGAAAAAAAGGGATAAAATCTGGAATATTCTATCTAAGTATATAATATATAAATATATAAATATAAGTTTTCATGATTATATCATATCATATATTATATATATATATATATATCATGGTAAAGTCTAAAGTCATTTTTCATGACCTCTGTTGGAGGAAACAGCGCCCCCTAAAGATCCCTTCTCATCTCTTCACTTCACTTCCACACTGATTCAAACAGGCAGCAGCTCTGCAGAAACCTCCAGTTTCTAGTTCTAGTCATCATCATATTGTCTCCAGGTGTAGAACAGATATTAAATTTAAACCAAATGTAAGTAAAGCTTGAAGAATTAAATGAGATGAAGTAAATCCCAAAGTCACATCTTTCATCATTATTTTAACAGCAATGAAAAACAGCAAAAAGCAGCAAACATCACATAACAGGCATTATGTTAAAACATATTTTCTTTCATTAATAAATGACAATTAATTATACGTGTGTGTGTGTGTGATGCTCTTTAAAGTACATAAATATTCATGTTTTTTATTTCCCTGATGAAGGATAGGTGGAGTGTTTTTAAATATACATATGTTATCTTCAGTGTTTGAAGGGACAATGAAGAAGCAGAACTCTCTTTATTCACATGTTGGTGTTTGTATCAGCTAACAAATTCTGATTTTTTTGGGCAAATAAACTTGAAGATACTTCAGTTATAAGAGTAAAGACAACTGATCATGTTCACTGACTTTAGTCTGCGGTGTGGTGAAGTTATCAGGGTGAGATAATCTCACTTCTTTGTCTTTCCACTGAAGTCCCTGAAGTTTGGTATGTGTGGTCTTTAGTGTGTCACAGTACTTGGTTGAACAGGATTTCACTTTCTCTGCAGTGTCTTCTGACTCATACTTTGCTCATCTGGAGTCAGGCCAACATGTTACAAGATGTAAGGTTGCTCCCCGACTTACTGCTGACAGAAAAATACAGTGAACAAGTGAACAAGTGTGCACCCTGGGTAACGTAGTTTATTTGGGACCATAATGAATCAGATATGGAGCGGGCAGACCCTTGATTTAGACGAGGAAAAACTCAAACAGAGACAATGACAGGAAACGGTTTTGTCTTTATTCATCAGCATTCATAAAGTTTAGGCTGATGCACATTTCAGAGAGCTGATCAAAGAAACTGATGACCACAGATGATTAGCAGCTTTTCATTCACACGACTTCTTTAGTTTGTCGTCCAAAAGCTTCTCACAGCAAAAACACTTTCTGCAGTGTGCTCCAGGTTTTCATCAATATTCACCTGAAACATGTGGATTTAAATGTTTAAACATCGGGCGTTGTGTTGCAGGTAAAGTCAACCACGATGTCTCCTACACTGATGTTATCATCACACAGCAGGTGAAGCCCAACAGCATCACAGGTAAAAACACACATTCATGCACTCTGTCAAAATAAGAGCCGGTATGAAATCTTTCCATGAGAGTTTGAACTTCACAGCAGTGCAGTGTAAACTCACCTCTGAGACTCTCTCTGAGCTCATACCCGAGCCATCTCTTCCTCCCTGTGGTCAAACTGTTAGGTAACATCCCTCGCTGCCATGTGTTTGTTGTTTCTTCCTGGAGACAGAAGTCCCCTCCCCCCTGCTCAACTCTCATTGGTCCAGCCTGGTGAACTGACACCAAAACAACTGACAGGAGATCTCAGCTCCACCCTGAGAGATTACTCACTAACTTCTGACACTGACCGAGTTTCTATTTTTAACTCTGGAGTGAGTTAAATACTTTCTCAGGAACTCTCGCAGACAGAGAAATACAGTCAGGTGTGAACGGGCCAAACGTAAACTTTGTCCTGCTTTGTGTGTGTAAAAGTGACTTTACCAAACTAGTAAAGTAACACGAGATGTTGAGATCTATAGGGAGGCCTACAGAAACAATATAGAAACACATTAGGTCTTTAGAGATTCAATAAACAACAAGGTGCAAAATAATGTACATCTTACAGTGAATAATTAATCAGGTGAATCAGAAAAAGTCACAAGTTTAATCAGAATCAGCTTTATTGGCCAGGTATGTGTGCACAAATACAAGGAATTTGACTTGATCGCCTTTTTGTAGTACCCTCTCATTCTTAAAAGGTCAAAAAAATAGAAATAAATGAATAAACATACATAACTATACATACATAACATAACATAACATAACATAACATAACATAACATAACACATAACATACACATAACATAAATACACATAGACATAAACATAACATAACATAACATAACATAAACATAACATAAACATAACATAACATAACATAACATACATAACATAACATAACATAACATAAAGTGTGAACTATGGAGTGCACTGTGGAGTTTAATGAGTTCATCATGAATTGTTGCTTTTAGGAGTTCAGCTCATCTTAGTTAAGTGTGATTGGTTCAATAAGGAAAAAAACAAAAGCAGTGACGTCAGTGCTTTTGTGAGTGTGGTCAGGACCAGCACACACACCAGCTGCTTGACAGTCAGTCAGTGTGTCTGTCAGCTCCTGTGGACTCTCTCAGACTCTCTCTGTGTCTCTGAGTTTGTCTCTCGGATCTTTTTCATGCTGCTGTCCTCTCTGCTCGGCTGGACTCTCTCCTCATGGACTCTCTGTGTGATGCTGTGGACTCCTGCTGGAGGTAAAGCTGCCGTGTCCTCACATGTTGTGCTGTCATGTCTTTAGATAACAGTGTTCACTCCTCTGTGCTTTGAGAATGACTTTATCAGCTGTTAAAGAAGAAGGAGCAGTTGCCTGCTCCAGTTGAAATGTTGTTTCTTTACTGTAGTATAAAAAGACACGTAGAATAAACCAAATCCAAAGTTCCCAGTTGTAAGTCGTTATTGGAAATCTGCCGAAAAAACTTAGACAGGATACACTGCTGAGTCAGTCATTCAGCTACATCACAACTTCCTTCCTTTGATACTGGAAATAACCCCACACATATTCTGAATTTCTGGTCTTAGTAGTTTTTGATAAACTCACAGTCTGGACTCCTACATTGTAGACTGAAAAAAAGTAATCTGTTGTTTTTTCTTGGTCCAGTATTGACAATGTGCAGCATTTGTACACATTTAATAAAGAATAAAGACTTCCTGTGAGATTTTCAACCCAAATGTAGGATTTTGAAAATGAGGATGTTGATTGATTTATTTTTGCAATAGTGACATTTTTCAATGTACAATGTGCAAATACAAACCCATCATCATGTTGGAGCCTCGCTACTAAATCCCATGTCACTCAGCTACCACAAGACTTCCTTCCACTGTTGCTGGAAGGGAAGTCACCTCCTACACTAAAGCATGAATTAGGGGGAGACCAGCACTTGTTTTCTTGAACTATCTGCCCCCCAGCCAGTCCAGTGGTTTTCCTGTATGTTGTTATTTGTTTTCAGAAATGAAAAAGGACATTTTTTTTTTTATTAAAGAAGACTATGCTACTACTTACTTGAATTCTAATTCTAGTTTGGGATTATTTCAAATTAAAATTATATTTGACATAATGTTGTACTGTTATTCAAGAAGTTGTCAAAATACAGAAAATCAGGCTGAAATGTAACACTTCCTCTCTGTTTTCCAGGTGAGCCTCAGGTGATCGGGTCACTCGGGCCAATCATCGCTGCCCCTCGCGATGATGTCATCCTGCCATGCCACCTGGAGCCACATTTCAACGTGGAGGGTCTGACGGTGGAGTGGTCCAAGCCCGACCTCAAGCCCGACCTCAAGACCTCTCAGATCGTCTGAGCCGGATCATACACCTTTACAGGAACCGACGCCAATAGAAGACCCGGACATGAAGCTCCAGTCGTACTTCGGCAGGACGTCGCTGTTCACAGACGAGCTGAAACGTGGAAACATCTCGCTGAAGATCATGAACGTGACGCTGGCAGACGAAGGGAGATACAAATGTTTGATCCCAAAGCTGAAGAGCACAGTGAAGGAGTCGATCGTTAAACTTGTCATTGGTGAGTCTGTTGATGTTTAAACATAAAGGAGCACTTTGTTCTGGTCTGAAGGTCCAAATAAAGCCTCTTCTAGGATCATGTTGTCAACACATCATGTGACCTGTAATTGTTAGGTTGTTTTTAATACTTGTGTTGATAATCATGATTGTGTTTTTTCAGATCCAAACTATGTGAAAACTGTGACCACACAGACGCCGCTGCATCCCAGAAATCTGCAAACTTCAGATCTGAACAATGAGACAAATGTTGAAGGTGAGAAAACACTGATTCTGAGGAGGAGGGATAAAAGTCTTTGAATGAAGAATTACTGCTGATTTGACAAGACTCTGATTTGTGCTCATATTCGTGTCTCTGTTTGCTTTTTAGTCACATCACGTGATCACATCAGTCAGAGCGTTTCAGTCTCAGCTGTGGTTCTCCTCGTCGTTCTAATCCTGGCTGGTGGAGTCGGATATTTACTGACACACAAGTCATCAAAAAATGATGTAAGTCAGAAATAAACAGAACATATTGTTGCTTCTTGTTGTTGGAATCCAATCAGACATTTTTAATGATTAAACAACAAAGTGTTAATTGTTCAACAGCTTCCAAATGAAGACCCAGCCAAACTACTTCCTGTCTAGGTGCCTTGCTCAAGAGGACGTTGGTCGATGATGTTAAAGGAGATGAGAGCGTCGTAGACTTCGCGGGAGCAATTAGCAATTAGTGAAAATTGCAGAGCATTTTAAGTTAGATGTTGGGGATGAGCGACTGAAGGAGAGCATGAGACAGATTATAAAGGAAAACCTGGTGGAGGTGAGTGTTTTACCATCTGAACAGCATGCTGCAAAAAAACTGACCTTAAAAAACTTTTAGACTGAGCTTCTTCAGGAAGAACTGGAGGCCACAAAGAAAGAAGGTGGAGGAGAGAGGACAGCAGAAAAGAAAAAGGACTGACTCCCAGGAGACGGGCCGCAAGTGTCGGTTCTGTAAACTGGAACTGAAGCAGGGTCCAGACAATCCTCACATTCACTCTGGCTTTCCTGGAGTGGCAGGAAAATACATTTACTGCCCAGCGAAAGTGTTTCCTTATACAGAGATCAGGGGGTGGAGAAGGAAATGACGTGGAAAGAGTCAGGAGTCTGCTTTTTATGAAATGGAAAAAAAGAGATGGGAGGCTGAAAAGAAAAATGAGGGTGAGGGAGGGGTGGTGGTGTTTTGTAATGTACATATAATTTTGTTCTATAGTTCAGTATTAAGTATTGCATTTTATATTTGTATTTTATAATATTACTTGTTTTTGTGTAAATGTCTGTAAACATACTAATAACTTAAGTTCAAGTAGCTCAAATCTGTACAGTGTTTGAAGAAATGTACAGAGTGATATTCCACCACTGATTAGCAGCTATAAATGCATGCATACAAAAGACCAGAGAAAGTATAGACTGTTGTTCTGTTGTTTTGTGACCTTAAACTTTGGGCTCTGTGTTTGTTGAACAGTTAAACTGTTGTGCAGGTTGTTTTAATAAACAACACATTCACTCAGTCATGTGTGAATGTCTTATTAATGTGTGTCTAATGTATAGTGATTAGTAAAAACTCAATAATTGAAATAGTGAGAAAGTCAGTTACTTAATGAGAGATAACTACCATTCTGTTATCTTTCAAGTTTTTAAGGTTTTTTTTCTTTTCTCTTAAGGTATTTAATTAAGGTACTTAATAACTGAAAAATACTGTATCTAAAACATGCTCACTACAGTATATAATGAGAGGAAAAGGTGAACATCAAAGTGAGGATTCACATTTCCTGATTTCCAAATAGTTGAACCCACATCCAGGTGATCATTCTTGAATAGAAAAATGATGGATTGAGGATGAGATTCAGCAACATGGACAGTGTGTCAGTGTGTCAAGAATGCTGCAGTTTCATTGGCTGTCACTCAGTTCCAACTACCGTATTTTTCGGACCATAAGGCCATAAGGCGCACTTTATCCTTTAAATCCTTTAATTTTCTCAAAAATCAATAGTGTGCCTTAAAATGCGGTGCGCCTAATGTATGAATTAATTATGGTTGTGCTTTCTGACCTAGAACCGATTTTATGTGGTACACGGCGCTCAAAAATCTGTCTAAATGTTTTAGCACGGCCTTGGTAAGCCAAGCTACGAAGCTGCGCTGCTTGATGGATTGACTATTACGGCCAGCCACCGTAGTCAGGAGCCTCGCGGAGTAATATGATCTCAGTGCATTTAATGCGCCTTATAACCCGGTGCGCCTTTATAGCCCGAAAAATACGGTATACACAAACTGGCCAAGCCGTGTGTCAACTGGGGATTGAAACCAGAACCCTCTTGCTGTGAGGCGACACAGTGCTAACCACTACACCACCACTGTGCTGCCCTTTGTTGATTTATTTCCTTTCCTCTTTCCAACACAAACTGCCTCAGGCTAAATGTATATATATCTAATATCTCAGGTAATTCCAGCAGATAATCACAATCTGATAACGAGCACCCCCTAAAACTCCCTCCTCATCTCTTCACGTTGACAAAAAGGGTCCAACTCCTTAAACTTGTGATTTTCTCTCATTCATTGTATTATATATATATATAATTATATATGATGCAATGCATATATGTTTGTTAAAACACAATGACTTTGTTTCTCTATTTTTCTGGAGTCTTCTCTTCACATGATCACTTAAAAAAATCATCATCTGGTCGGTCTGGAGTGGAGGCATTGGAGGCGGCTGTGTTTAGTGAAGCTGGTGAGAGCAGCAGACTGACGTTTGAGCAGCATGAAGACTTACTTGAACTGGAGGAGCGCAGATTAAGTCTGAGTAATGTTGGTGTAGGGCAGGTCTCTGCTGGTGCGTATCGTTCTAGCCCTTTTGTGAGCGAGACCCGGATACATTTTTATCTGTTTGAGCGCGTTGCTGAGGGTTGAGGTTGGTCAAATACTGAGCGTACGTTGCTGCGCTCAGTGTGGCTGAAAGTAAACTCTATGCGTCTGTCCAGACTGTTAAAAGCGGGAAAAGTACGCGGCTGGGGAGAGGGCTAAGGAAAGGTTGGCATCAGTGCAGGCAAAAAGGAAGCGACTATATGATCATAAAGCAGATGTTCATAGGTTCAGCTGGGGAGGTCCAGGCTCTTACATTGTTGCCTGTGGTTTGTTCTCCATTTCAAGCTAAATTTCAGGGTCCTTTCATGGTTTTATGTCAGGTCTCTGAGCAGAATTATTTGGTGAAAACTCAACTATGAAAACTAGGAAAACTAACTAATTTGTTAAAACCTTATCACGCTCGTGTGACACGCTCCAGCCAGATGCATATCCCCTGCCTGTGTGGATTGTGTGGATTAGGTGGGCTCAGCCAAAAAAAGTGAGAAAGCCTCGCTTGAACTAACGCCATCTCCCAATTAACCTCAAGTCGTTCCACTAACACATTTCAGCCTCATCTAATCGAGGCTAATTCAAGCGAGGCTTTCACAGTCCGGCTATGTGCGAAAGTGCCCGAGGAACGTAAGAAGCCCTGACGAGTCAATGGGAGAAAAGAGGATGGTGCAAGAGAGAAAAGTAGAGCGAGAGCTTCTTCTCAGCAGCAGAAACACTGCTGCAATTAACAAAGTGAGGGAGAATGCATGAAAAAAAAAAACCATCATATATAATAGCAGACAGATTAAATGTTGCCAAATATTATTGTTTCATGTTACATGTATATTTCACTTTCATCTTATTTCTCTTTGCTCTTTTCTTTTATTTGTTTCAGGTTAAGCATGTTTCTTTGTATGAAATGTGCTGCACAAATAAACTGGCCTTGCTTTGTCAATGTTATTAATAAATTAGCATTCAAATAACGATACAGTGTGACTATATTATCAGTAGTATTAGGCTAGTATTATTAGATTTATATTTAAAATAATGATTTAGAACAACTTAGGAAAACCAACATAACCACAGTGTGTTTAAGCGTTAATCAGCCCAACTGGCTGAGCTGTGTGAACTCACTGACCTGCTAACTCCTGACAAACATTCATTCTTCACTGTCACATCTCAACAGGAGCAAACAGACAGAACAAACCTGGCAGCAGCTTCAAATTAAACACAAGAACATCTGTCAGAGTGGTCAGCGGCCTGTAAAGAAATGTGAAATGTGTTTGTCCAAAGAGGTGCTGAGCTGTAAATGTGTTGCACTGAAGCCACCAAAAAACAGACGGAGGCCTCTGACACTGGAGGGGAACCTCCACCTGAAAATCTCCCACAGCAGAGGAGCTCTGAGCAGCAGGCAGGGACGGACAAAGGAGGAGGGACAGACGGGCGGACCTCCTCAGAATGAATCAGTATGTAGGAGGTTTGTTCCTCTGCTCCTACCTGAGTCAGTCTGTCAGCTGTAATAACTAATGATGAGCCTGTATCTGTCAGTAATGGAGACACCAGATACTGAGGACATGCCTAACACACGTGTGAGGAGTTATTTTGATTTTTTTTAATAAAATACTGTACATCTCATGCTATTCTGTGTTCTCCTACTTGTGCAAAACTGCAGTGTTCCTCTGTTTGCAGTTAAATGGCCCCAAACATTTAAAACCTTCGATGAAGAGACTGAGTCTGCAGACACAGAAATATCAGAGGTCAGGTAAAGGTAAAGAGCTCAGCTGTGTCTCCAGCCTACCTGTTGTATACTAACAGGCCTGATTATCACCCAAACAGCCTGCTGCACATTATACTGCACAGTATTCATATTACTGTTACACCTACATACTCAGTTTGTTTCCCTCCCTCCTGTCGTAGACGATGCAACTGTATTTTCCTGTGTCTGTGGGGTATGTCAGGATCAGTAGATAGATAGATAGATAGATAGATAGATTCACATTTCCAGCAGCTTGAAAGGTGGAAACATAAGGGCATGCAAGTAAATACAGTAAAAAATGCAAAAAGAAACTATAATAAAATAGAAAAAAATCAGTAAAAATACAATGTAAAATAACAATATAAAATAAAAAAAAATTGAAATAAAAAAAATATGAAATATGAAATATGCATCTGGCAGTTCTTGTTCAAAGGTGCAGTTGTGCAAAAAACTGGCAGTGTGTGACATACAGTTGTGCAGCAGTCGGTTTGTACACACTTGAGTCCGTATATAGATGTGTGTGTGTGTGTGTGTGTGTGATAAAGTGTGTGGTGTGAGTGTGTGGTGAGTCCGGAGCTTGTTTTGTGTTATTCGCTCCCCCCGAGAGGTGTTGTAGAGCCGTATGGCGTGGGGGGAGGAACGATCTCCTCAGTCTGTCTGTGGAGCAGGACAGTGACAACAGTCTGTCACTGAAGCTGCTCCTCTGCCTGGAGATGGCGCTGTGCAGTGGATGACTTGGATTGTCTATGATGGACAGGAGCCTGTTCAGCCTGGGTCTCCTAAAGTCCTCCACCATCTCCCTGGTCTTGGTGGTGTTGAGGAGCAGGTGGTTCGAGTCATACAGACATGAGCTGCCAAACGTGTATACTATGTTCTCACTTCTTGGATAAAGTTTCGATTCAAACTTGACAACCACTAACTGCCGACCTAAAACCGGGCAGTAGGTGGCGGTACTGCACTTTCAATATTCTCAAAACAATGAAATGGAATACATAAAAATGCTTTTTTATGACTCAAACATAAAATTTCATAAAACTAAAACAGAATAGTCAGATATACACAAATAAAAGCTGGCTTTACATTTTGACAAATACATGCAGGTCTCAATTAGATGCTGAGTCTGGGTTTCATAGAAGTTCTTTGAATGCATAAAAGCCCACAGGGTCGACAGCTTGAGCTACTTCTAAGCTGCTGAGATTGCACATAAAATATAAATGTTTAAACTTTTGTTAATGTAGACATGCTATATATCCTTAGATTAGTTAGATTCTCTCAAATTCAACTGTTAAGTTCATTTTCTGGAAACCATGAGCTCCAAGTTTTCAAATTCAGATTTACTGGCACTTTAAACAAGAGTCTGAATATGTGTCCATTTCAGAATCAGAATCAGAATACTTTATTTTTCCCAGGGGAAAATTTGGTAATTTGGTTTCTCATTTATTTATACTATAAAAGTTCACGGATTTAAAAAAAATCACAACGGGTTTTCATAAAAATCAATCCCAAGTTGTTGAATTATTGTCATGTGAAGTCCATCACTCACTGCCTGATAACTAACCTGCAAACAGTCCATTGACCCAGGTGTTGACAGCAGGTCTATGGCACAACCTCTCATTGTTTCAACACAAATACACACATAGAAATCTTCTAATGTTCTCATGAATAACTTTCCCATAAATGTGTGAAGAAACCTTCATCCTGCTTTGACTGATCTGAATGATGCAAGGTCTCTAAGGTCATTTGAAAAGGTTGAAATAAATAGTTGCTGAATTAAGATATTAGATATTTCAACTTCAAATAGCTTAATATTCAAATGTAATTGTCAGGTTGCATGTACAATACTTTTACATGTTTAAACATTAACAAGACATCATTTTAACCCACGTTACTCAACAAGTTGTGCCATAGTGTTGCTGTCAACCCTCGATCTGATGAAGTGTTTGCAGGGAATTAAAGTAATTCCTCACTGCTCAGGTGTTCAGTTTATTTATTTATTTATTTGACTTTATTTTTGATTTGTACTTTTATTTTTTTTTTAGCCTTTATTATTGATAGGACAGCTGGAGAGAGACAGGAAATGTGGGAAAAAGGGGGGGTGGGGTGACATGCAGAAAAGGGCCCTTGGGTCAGAATCGAAGCTTGGAAATCCATGCATAACCAACTCAAGAGGATGTGTTGCTTTTATGTTCACCAAAGGAGCAGCCTTCTCAGGAATACCCTTTCAGCGTATACATCGATCACATGTCTTGATTTTATGTTCCACAGCTGCTACCATTTTGGGCCAATAGAGCATTGTCTCAGCATTGTGAATTTCTCTTGAGATTAATAAAGTCATCTATCTATCATTGATGTCCGTCCAGCCAACACAGACGCTAAAAGAAAACACTAAATTACATGACTCAGGGTCATAACAACCAACGAGATCAAGGGCTCTCTCTATGCCCATATGACCCATTTTATTATGCAGACTCTGAAAGACAAGTGGATGCAGTTCTTTTGGTAATGTGGTGCACACCAAAATTGGGTGACACTTTTTTTAATTTCCTTTTTCCTCTAAGACCATGTATTTTCCCTAATAATTTGGGGTGACAACCATTTCGATTTATTTTTCATATATAGTGTGAAAAGAAATGGCAACTATAAGCAACATATAGGTGGAACTTTTGGCACGGGAGCAGTTGCACCCCGGGCTGTCTAAGGTGGGGAGCCTCCACCCACATCTCAGACACAAACTGGATGACAAACTGAACGATCCGTGTCTTCCTTGCTGCTGAACTTTTCTGTATTTTTCAGATTTATCTTTTGTTGCTGTGGTCCCCAAAGTCTGGAACCCCTAACAAATTGTGGGGGCTCGTCCGGCATCACTCACGCCAAGCGGCCGGGAGCTGATCCAGGTGATACTGAATCCTTGGACCTACCTGTGATCTGATGCAACCAGCGAGTGCCACCTGATGAGAGTAGGGGGTCGCCTGTGTCTGAGGCCATCAACTACTACATCTGATGAAGAAGCCGTGTTTCCATCACCTGTGCCACCTGTGATGAGGGGAGAGTAAGGACTGCGTTGTGCTGAAACCACCACTCAGTGAAGGCGGAGACTGAATAAAATTCCTGGACTGAGTGTGACCACGTGCGAGGAAAAGGGAAGCAGCCATGGCGGACGGTGAGAGGAGAAGCTTGGTGTGGGCCATCAAGAAGGACCTGCTCACTCTCTCTACACATGAACTGTTCCAGATTGCCAAATCAATGGGTACCGTGCCAGGATTGGACCAGTCTCGTCTCAAACTAGATGATGAGGAGGGGTGTTTCGAGTACATTTGTAGTTTTATGCACAGTAAACCTTTACTAGAGTCTGAGGATCAAGGTATGGCGCATTTGTTAGAGTTAAAAGATGTTGTTGGTGTAGCTATTCAGGGTCATGTGACTGATGTAACTGGTGATGATGTTTCTCACGCTCTACATGTAGACTCTGAAGCTGATGCCTGTGTTGAGATAATAACATTGGTATCGGTCCAGCTGTGATAAGTGAAAGTGGAACGATTGAAGGTGCTACTGCTAGAGTAGCTCAAAATGTAGCCACAACAGACACTGTTAGTAATGACACAGGACTGCAGAAAATCCTGAGTAATTATGAGGAATTAAGGTAAGCAAATTTTGCAGTATATACCTCTACCCACCTCACAGCCTGCATTTCAGTCACCTGTGAAAACACAATCCATGTCTCATAACAAGAATGTATCAGTCAGATGTGAGACGCAGAGATGAACTGCTTAAGCCTGTAACCCATGAGAAAGTGGTCTCCTTAAGGGATCTTTCCTACCTCCACAGTCGTGACTTCAAAATTCAGGGTGGTCAGATTGGGGACGAGGTTTCAGACATCAGTTACAGCAATGTCTGTGACAAATGGAGGAAGGGTAAAGGAGCAGTTCAGTGAGGCTGAAATTGTGAGAGCTGTTCTCAGGGTTATCAAACCTGGAAATTTCAAAGACATGCTAATGAACAAGGATGACTTAACAATAGAGGAGTTGAAAGGCTTTCTCCATTTCCATTTTGGTGAACAAAGTAACACAGAACTGTTTCAAGAGCTCATGTGCACTAAACAGAGGGACAATGAAACACCACAGCAGTTTCTATACAGAGTTATTGGGCTTAAGCAAAAGATCCTGCTGGCTTCAAAGCATCTGAACAGACGCAAGTACAGCGCCAGCACAGTTCAGGACGTCTTTCTCCACACTGTGTATCAAGGCTTGGGCCACATGACGATGTGCGCAGAGAGCTCAAACCATTGCTTGTTGACAGTCGAGTAAGTGATGAGACAATCCTGAAGCAAATGAAGAAAATAATGAGTGATGAAAGTGAGAGGCAGAGACGCCTGGGTTCAGCCACTCGCCCAAAAAACACACAAATGTGCACAGTGCTCAGCTATCAAATCAAATCAAATTTATTTATTTAAGAACCCAAAATCACAAACATTGAGGTTTGCCTCTGAATGCGGCACCCTCTGTCCTTAGACCCTCAAACCGAACCAGGTCAGGAAAAACTTCAAAAAACCCTTTATGGGAAAAAGAAGAAACCTGAGGAAGAGCCACAGATGAGGGATCCCTCTCCCTGGGAAGGAGGAGAACATGTACAGAGAACATCATCATTAATATACTGAGTTCAAAAAAAAGCTAAAGCTAGAGGTTAATGCGGCTCAGAGTCCTGGTGTTAAGCAGGAGAACCTTGAAAAAAAACTAAAACAGATTTGATCCAACAGCTAAAAGTTGAAAAAGTTGAAAAACACTTATGGAACAGTCTTATGGAAACAGTCTGTACAAACACAAAAGCCGGATGAACATAACCAACCCTGGATAGGAAAAAAAGAAAACAAGAAGAGAGAAAAATCATATGCTTGTGGACAGTGTATTGAACAGAACTGTCATGAATGTACTCACTGTTTTCACTGTGGTGAAGCAGGCCACAGAGCAGTGGGCTGCTTGAAGAGACCAACACGTCTCTCATGTTTAGCAGTTACTGCACTGCTTGACACAGGAGCCCAAGTGAGTATGATTGATAGAGACTGGAAGAGCAAATAGTTACCTGACCCTGATACCACTGTAAAGCCACTCAGTGAAATCGTTGACGATGAAGAAGAAGCTTAAAATCTATGCTGTGAATGGTGACATTGTTCCGTTTGATGGTTGGGTTGCTCTTATAGTCAACCTGCAGGGGAACGAGGATCCTAGCTTGTCACTCACTGTGCCTTTTCTTGTCAGCAGTCTTGTTTTGGAGAGGCCACTGCTTGGATTTAATGTGCTGGAAGAGATGATCAAAGAACAACCTGAAAAACTGATTCCAACGCTCACAAACCTGATCTGTAATGCCATGTCGATCCCAGAGGAAAAGGCAGAAGTCTTAGTGCATTTCATCCAGACAGACAGGTCCTCTGCATTGTGCAGCCACCTACAAACGGGTAAACAAGACACTGTCATCCCTGCAGGTCAAGTGGCCTGGATCAAATGCCAAGTCCCACCTAACATGAACTCATCTGTTAGGTCATAGAAAATCTTTGGAGGGAGTTGAAAGTCCGTGTTGCCCAGCGACAGCCCCAAAACATCACTGCTCTAGAGGAGATCTGCATGGAGGAATGGGCCAAAATACCAGCAACAGTGTGTGAAAACCTTGTGAAGACTTACAGAAAAACGTTTGACCTCTGTCATTGCCAACAAAGGGTATATAACAAAGTATTGAGATGAACTTTTGTTATTGACCAAATATTTATATATTACATTTTATATATTATATTTATATATACAAATGTTTTTCTCATTTTGTCTCTCATAGTTGAAAGGTGTACCTATGATGAAAATTGGAGACCTCTCTCATCTTTTAAGTGGGAGAACTTACTTTTTTGCCCCACTGTAGCTTTGGAATCAAGCTGAGCAATAACTTTCATTCTTTCCTCTTTATTGGTAAATAGAGTCATTTAGATTTTGTCTTTATTTAACTGAAGGGAACAGTAGAAATGTTGGACAGCAGATCTGTTCTCTGTGTTTGTGGTTCTTGTTCTAATAGAAGTTAAAGGATGGTCTCTCTCGTTGGTTCTCTGTGTTCTAAGAAACCTCGTCTGTCTCAGATCTCTGTGAGAGGTTCTGTCGTCTGAGCTGAAACCTGCTGTTCGTCCTGAACAAACAGGTGAGACCAGTTCTGTGTTTTTCTACTTTAATCAGATTACGAGTGGAAAAACAAAAGTATGAACTGTATGTGTGTGTTTTCCTCATTCTTCTAATTCTTCTGGTTTTCCTGCTCACAGCACTTCAGAGATAATAAAAGTGATTAAAAATAATAAAATAAGGTGGGTGCGTTGAGCGTCTTTCATAAATTAAAGTTTCAGTGATTTATAAGCATCCAGGAGCTGCTGTCCACATCTTTTAGCCGATAAAACAAGAACATCAGCAGATGAATGTAAAGCAAAGCAGAGAGCAAGCAGCAAAGCGTCTGCACTGTGAGAAGTCCTCACAAAGACTAAAGGCCTCGAATCATTTGAAGAGTAACAGGGACTCTTTAGGAAAAACATGTTGAATTATTTTATATAATTGTTAAATAAGGTGAGCAGCATGAACCTGAAATGAAAATAAGACTGTTCTAATGGAGAAACAAGGAAGAGACACAAAGGGCCTTGGCGAGATGATTTAGTTTTGACTTTCAGTGCCAACGACGGCTTCACTGCAATCGCTGAAGCTGAATTTCTGGCAGGTTTGTTTGTCTGAGTGTTCCCGCTCAGATTCACTGAACTCTGCTCGCTCAACAAACTTGTGACAGATCGCTTGTTTCAACCTAACCTGCTCATGAGGAGGGTCAAACCCAGCAGACAACACAAAACACATTTAGCAGCCAGCGGTCGTATTAGAGGCCCTGAAATGACGACGGACAATATTTAATGTCTGTAACTACGGTGGCCCTGAGGGTGTGTTTGAACCAGTTTGTCTGTGTGTGTGTGTGTTTGTGTGTGTGTTCATGAGTGTGTGGAAATGTGTGACTCGCTGCCTCAGTGAATCATTGTTGGTGTCTCTGAGGACGACGAGCCACACACACACACACACACACACACACACACACACACACACACACACACACACACAGGACACACGCAGACACACACACCCTTCACATGAACACACTCGGAGCTGGATGGAAAACTTCAAGCCAGTTGAGAACCAGCTCCATGGTTATTTAGGTCATTGGTAATCAATTAATTGAATGCTAATTTACAACTATTCAGTTTATAATCAGTTATTCATATCAATTATATGTCCAGCAAATACTCCCAGGTTCTCAGATGTGAAAATTTGCCAATTTTCTTCCGCCTGTAATGTACGAAATTTAATATTTTTGGGAGTTGGTTGTTCAGACAAACCTAGACATTTAATGAGGTCATCATATGTTTTGAACTGTTTTCTAATGTCTTATAGACAAGTGAGTCATTGATTCATTAAGAATGTCATAGATAGATTTATTGAACCCGAAATTAATCACGAGATGGAGCCTAGTGGAAGAGATCCAGTTAAAGTGGCTTTGTGATTCAGGCCCCAGATAAGAAGGAGCAGATAGAAATTATCTAAATTAAATGTCTAAATGTGACAACAGACTGATTAGATTAGATAATTAATTAATACTTTATTAATTAAGATTTTTATGATTCATTCATGCTTGAATTCCACATCTGATCATGTTTATCTGATTAATAAAGATACAGAACTTTAGATGCTCTGCTGGTGCTGTTATTCTCTTTCACACTTGCAGTAATATTAATATTACAATGTGCACCTGGTAACAAACATCCAGCTGTGGTTCCTCTCTCCTCCACATGTTAAAGTGAATGAACATCCTGGATGATGGAGGACCAAGGACGGGAGGAAGCAGAATTATCAGACTGGAAGACACCCAGAGACCACATGAAGACTTTGAAGTCAAGGGTTAAGTGACGAACATAATCCGGTGTAGTCAGGTGAAGACTGACATAAAAACTAAAGGAAACAATAAATAAGTAATAAATAAATAAATAAGAAATAAGAAATACTCTTTATTGCATTGGTAAAACAAAATAAAGAGTACTGCTGTGAATGATGCCCAACAAGCAAAGATACAAAAATAACTCCATTATATTAATGTAAATTCACAGCTGTTCCACTGGTAAAACAAATTCAAAGAAAATACAAGAGAAACAAATACCTGCGATCTATAATAACTAAAAGAGCAACTACAAGTGTTGGTAACAAAACCACAAAAGGAAAATACAAATTACAAAACAAATCAACCTTTCCCAGTCCCAAAAGTTTGAGTTAACATCCAAATCACAATGGGGCTGGTTGTGAATCTGAGGTGCCTTTTCCAAGCTGGCTGGGCTGAGAGGAGGCAGCTGCAGGTTGGTTTACTGGACTGGTGACGTCAGAGTGAGGGGAAAAGGTTCAAACCAGGTTGGAGCCAATCTGAAAACTCCCAACCAATCCAGACAGGGAAACCACCAGAAACATGGACCAATCTGAGGCAAGAGGCTGCAAAATTCTTCAAAATGTGAAGAGAAAACAGTCCAAAACTACAATGTTATTACGCAGGCACCAATGACAAATAGACCCAAATGCTGGACAGACTCGGCAGTAGAGTGGTTTTAAAGGTTTTAATAATAAAAGAATCTTACAAACAGACTTGAAGTTCGTGGTAGTTCTTCTTGAGTAAAGGCTAGATCTATGAACGCTTCAGAGGCTACACTAGCTCTCTTGGAAGGCAAATGACAATCTGGCAACGAGACAGGGGAGATGCGGACAATATATATATACACATGAGGAAAGGGGCAACAGGTGGAGACAATCAGGGCGGGGCAGACAATCAAAACGGTGGTAAACACACAATGGGAGGAAGTCAAGGGACCTGCAAACGAAAGGAGAGTTACGGGATTTCAAAATAAAAGACACGCCAGAACAGGAAATGAACACAAGACAGACATGAAATTTAACAAACTTGACGAGACATAACAAATTTACTGATCAATAATAATCAGCACTGATCCATAGTAAGTTAAGTCAGAGTAATTACAAAGCTGACAAAGCGTTCTTCTCCCTTCCGTCATCTATCAGGTGCTTCACTTACAATTTCTCTCTGATCGGACCAATAATCAAAGACTGATCAACAGACCGATCAAACTGATTGATCACCCATCAGAGGAGCTGGATCAGTGGAGCTGCTTCTGTCCCTGATTCTCTCTGCAGAGGAGACAGAGGACAGTCAGACAGAGACAACAAACCAACCAGAGACAAACACAAAGACCTCTGACCTCTGACCTTTATCTTCATACTGACCTTTGACTTTGAGCTCCACTGTTTTCCTTCTCAGGATGTTTCCCTTCCTGTTGTAAACGAAGCAGCTGTATGTTCCTGTGTCTCTGTCTGTGGGGTATTTCAGGATCAGACTGAGGTCTCCAGTTTGTAGCAGGTCTTCCTTCATCTCTGTTCGGTCTCTGTAAAACTCATCTTGTTCTTCAGGTCGGTCAGAGCCGTTCTGATAAACATGAACCTTCCTGTCGTCTTCTGTCCGTCCACTCCACTCTGACGTCTTCAGACAGGTCAGCTGTGGTTTTGCAGGGCAGCTGGACAGACTTTGCTCCTGAATCCTCGACCTCCACCTGATAGACTGAGAGGACAACAAACCACAACATCAGCTGTGGACAACAGCAGGAAATTTCTTTTTGTCCATTTGATAGACAGTGTTATCTTTGGTGTCTGTACAAAGCACAGACTGTTTATTCAAAAACCTCTTATGAAATCTGTCTTTGAGTGTTGCTGAAACACAGCTACTGTTACCTCAATTACCTCTGACATGTATCTACTGTTCTCTTATAGTCAATTTGTCAGTTTGTTTGTTTGTTAATGAGATCTGGGAATATCAGGGGACTTGAACTCACCTGACATCTGTCTCATCTCTGACAGAAACCAGTGGAAACTAGTTTGTGACTGAAGAAATATTTTTATCATTCATTACATTTGGAGAAGTTAATTTCTGGAATAAGTGAGTGACAGTCTGCCAGAAAAGTAAAGATGATAGCCACTGGCATGATGGGTAATGTAGTAGGAGTGACATACCTGACAAGAAATAGAGCCGGTAATGTATCAAAAGACCGCCAGCAAGAAGACCAACAACAAGGAAAACTGGGAGAACCACAAGAATTTGAGTCCAGGAGAGAAATCGTTCTGTGGCAACAACAACAAACATTAAGAACATGACTGTTGATCACTAACCTGTATATGAAGAAATATTTATTTTTTTATTACATTTGGATCAGTTACCAAAGAATGAATCAGAAACATCTCAGGAATGAATGATGTGAATGAATCAGAGAGATGGAGCTCCTGAATAACTGGCTTGGGCATCCTCTCGATATGAAGGAGCAGCGGCTTCCTACTCCGAGCTCCTCCCGAATGTGACCGAGCTTCTCACCCTATATCTCTAAGGGAGCGCCCAGCCACCCTGCGTTACGGAGGAAACTCATTTCGGCTGCTTGTATCCGCGATCTTGTCCTTTCGGTCATTACCCAAAGTTCATGACCATAGGTGAGGATGGGAGCGTAGATTGACCGGTAAATTGAGAGCTTCGCCGACTTTCAGACTCAGCTCCTTCTTCACCACGACGGTCCGGTACACCGACCGCATAACTGCGGACGCTGCACCAATCCGCCTGTCAATCTCACGCTCCATCTTTCCCTCACTCGTGAACAAGACCCCGAGATACTTGAACTCCTCCACTTGAGGCAGGACCTCTCCACCCACCCAGGAGAGGGCACGCCACCCTTTTCCAGTCGAGAACCATGGCCTCGGATTTGGAGGTGCTGATTCTCATCCCAGCCGCTTCACACTCGGCTGCAAACCGCTCCAGTACATGCTGAAGGTCCTGGCCTGATGAAGCCATCAGGACAACATCATCTGCAAAAAGCAGAGATGAAATCCTGTGGTTCCCAAACCGGACTCCCTCCGGCCCCTGGCTACGCCTAGAAATCCTGTCCATAAAGATTATGAACAGGACCGGTGACAAAGGGCAGCCCTGCCGGAGTCCAACATGTACTGGGAACAGGTCTGACTTACTGCCGGCAATGCGAAACCAAGCTCCTGCTCCGGTCGTACAGAGACCGAACAGCCCTTAGCAAAGCAAAGCCCCCGGACCCCATACTCTCGAGAGAGCACTCCCCACAGAATACCACGAGGGACACGGTCGAATGCCTTCTCCAGATCCACAAAGCACATGTGGACTGGTTGGGCAAACTCCCATAAACCCTCAAGCACCCTGTGGAGGGTATAGAGCTGGTCCAGTGTTCCACGACCAGGGACGAAAACCGCATTGTTCCTCCTGAATCCGAGGGTCGACTATATCGGCTGAATTCTCCTCTCCAGTGCAATAGTTTCTGTTCTTGTCCCCTCTTAAATAAATCTTCACTGTTTCAAACTGAAAAGAAGCTGCTGAGATTTTACAGAGAATCCACAAAAAGTTTGCCAAAAGGGAAACCAGAGATAATGACAGAAAGTGATCTTCTATACATTCCTCCATTGAGAGTCATCAGGAGCTGGTTATTGGTGATTGGTTCATTCTCAGGTTGTTCCTGATTGGTTCCTCACTCGTGCTTTAATAACTAAATCATCCTATAATGTGCTGCAGACATGATGAAGAACAGAAAAGACAGATTGTGATGGAGCCTCCACAGTCGGCCATGTTTCACACACATCAGCACAGTCCATGAAGAGCTGTGTCTGCTCTGTTCTCAACAATCAAGTTTGTTCAAATGTTTCTCAGCAGCATTCGACCAGATGACTGAGCACAACTCAACACAGAACATTTACTTTGACAAACATTTTACTGTTTAACAATGTTGGAGAATTGATTTGTAGTCATGAATAAATGATGTTTGAAGGAGGATTTGTGACTTTTGGAACAAACCTGGAGGTTTCTCGTCAGCACTCTGCATCTGTTGTTTTTAACTCTTAACTATTTAAGTTTCTGGAAGAAGTGAGCGACAGTCTGCCAGAACAGTACAGATGATAACCACTGGCATACTGGGTAATGTAGTAGACGTGACTTACCTAACATGAAAAAGTGCCGTTTGTGTATCAAAAGACCACCGCCAGCAACAAGACCATCAACAAGGAGAACCAGGAGAACAAGAACAAACACAATAATTTGGGCCTGGGAAAGAAATTTCTCTGTGGGAAAAACAACAAACATACACAGGTCATGACCTCTGACCTGTACCTACTGTTATTCATAGTCTCAGACCTCACTGTCCCATCATCTCTTATTACACTGAGTATTCACACAGAAGTAAATCAGACAGTTTGAAGGAGGTTTTGTGACTTTTGGAACAAACCTGGAGGTTTCTCGACAGCTCTCTGCATCTGCTGTTTATAACTCTCAACTGTTTTAATTTCTGGAATATGTGAGTGACAATCTGCCAGAAAAGTAAAGATGATAACCACTGGAGTGATGGGTAATATAGTTGTAGTGACTTACCTGACATGAAACAGCAACGATGATGAATAAAAACAAACTGGGCAACAAAATTTAAAAAAAAGAAGGCCAGGAAAATCACAAGAATATCAGCCCAGGCATGAAATTGTCCTGTGGAAACAACAACAGACATAAAGAACATGACCTCTGACCTGTATAATCAGTCTGATATATGATCTGTATCTACTGTATCTACTGTTCTCTTATACTCTCAGACCTCACCATCCCATCATCTCTTTTTACACTGAGTATTTAGACAGAAATAAATCAGACAGTTTGTTTCAGACCTGGAAACCACCAGGAGACCTGAGCTCATCTAACATCTGTCTCATCTCTGACAGAAACCAGTGGAAACTAGTTTGTGACTGAAGAAATATTTTATTGTTTATTACATTTGGAGCAGTTTCTAAAGAACGAGTCAGAAACATCTCAGGAATGAATGATGTGACTGAATCAGAGAGATGGAGCTCCTGAATAACTCTGAATGAGACTCTATAGTAGATCATGATCAGTTTAATTATTAGTTATAGATATCTGTCAACCTAATTATTGACTATTTCGTTAATAAGTCTGAATCAGCTGCTGACTGACACTAAACTAATAACTAATCAATAATTTTTAATTGTTTACAGATTAGTTTCTGTTCTTGTTTCCTCTCCAGTTCAAAAAATCTTCATTGTTTCAAACTGAAAGGAAGCTGCTGAGATTTTACTGAGAATCCACAAAAAGTTTGCCAAAAGGGAAACCAGAGATAATGACAGAAAGTGATCATTGACTTCTATACATTCCTCCATTGAGAGTCATCAGGAGCTGGTTATTAGGTGATTGGTTCATTCTCAGGTTGTTCCTGATTGGTTCCTCACTCGTTCTTTGATAACTAAAGCGTCCTATAATGTGCTGCAGACATGATGAAGAACAGAAAAGACAGATTGTGATGGAGCCTCCACAGTTGGCCATGTTTCACACACACATCAGCACAGTCCATGAAGAGCTGTGTCTGCTCTGTTCTCAACAATCAAGTTTGTTCAAATGTTTCTCAGCAGCATTCGACCAGATGACTGAGCACAACTCAACACAGAACATTTACTTTGACAAAACTGTTACTGTCTAATAAATTTATGTTGGGGAGTTGATCTTTGTTCATGAATAAGTGATGTTTGAAGGAGGGTTTGTGACTTTTGTTTTTAACTCTCAACTGTTTAAGTTTCTGGAAGAAGTGAGTGACAGTCTGCAAGAAAAGTAAAGATGACAACCACTGGCATGATGAGTAATAAGTAGTAAGAGTGACATACCTGATATGAAATAGTGCTGATAAAGTCTGAAATGACCAGCAGCAACAAGACCAAGAACCAGGAGAACCAGGAGAAGCAAAGGAATTTGAGCCCAGGAAGGGAACCGTTCTGTGGGAACGAGAACATACATTATGGACTTGACCTCTGACCTGCATGTAAAGACTGACCTCTGACCTGTATCTACTGTATCTACTGTTCTCTTATAGTCTCAGACCTCACTGTCCCATCATCTCTTACTACACTGAGTATTCAGACAGAAATAAATCAGACAGTTTGTTTCAGACCTGGAACCACCAGGAGACCTGAGCTCATCTGACATCTGTCTCATCTCTGACAGAAACCAGTGGAAACTAGTTTGTGACTGAAGAAATATTTTATTGTTCATTACATTCAGAGCAGTTACCAAAGAACGAGTCAGAAACAACTCAGGAATAAATATTGTGAATGAATCATAAAGATGGAGCTCGTGAATAACTCTGAATGAGACTGTAGAGTAGATCATATCAGTTTATTTGTTAGTTATAGATATCTGTCGATCTACATACTGACCACTTTGTTACTGAGTCTGAATCAGCTGTGTTTTCCTCTTGTGTAAAATAAACATTCACTGTTTCAATCTGAAAAGAAGCTGCTGAGATTTTACTGAGAATCCACAAAAAGATAAGTCCTCCATTGAGAGTCATCAGGAGCTGGTTATTGGTGATTGGTTCATTCTCAGGTTGTTCCTGATTGATTCCTCACTCGTTCTTTGATAACTAAAGCATCCTATAATGTGCTGCAGACATGATGAAGAACAGAAAAGACAGATTGTGATGGAGCCTCCACAGTCGGCCATGTTTCACACACACATCAGCACAGTCCATGAAGAGCTGTGTCTGCTCTGTTCTCAACAATCAAGTTTGTTGAAATGTTTCTCAGCTGCATTCGACCACATGACTGAGCACAACTCAACAAAGAACATTTATTTTTACGAATATAAATGAGCGACAGTTGGCCATAACAGATAAGATGATAACCAGTGGCATGATGGGTAATGTAGAAGGAGTGACATACCTGACATGAAATTGCTCCAATACCGTCTGAAAAGACACATAGCAACAAGAGCAACAACCGAGTAGACCAAAATAGGCAGATTAGGCACAACAATTTGGTGCCAGGAAACTGATCGCTCTGTGGGAACAAGAACAAACAAAGGACATGATCTCTGATCCCTGACATGTATCTACAGTACAGACCTTTGACCTGTAACTACAGACTGACCTTTGACCTGTATCTATAAACTGATCTCTGACCTGAATGTACAGACTGACCTTTGGCCTGTATCTACTGTTCTCTACTATTCTCTTATAGTCCCAGTCCTTACTTTCCCATCATCTCTCACTGCATTGAGTGTTATGACTCTGAGTCATAATTTAGTATGCCTTTGAGTGTCTGTGTTGTTGTCCTTCCCTGCCTGTGGGAGGGAGGAACTGTGCTCTTCCCTTATGCTCAGTTCAGGTGGTGGCTGCTGATTGGACGAAGACTGATAAGATCTGCTTCAAAAAGGAACTCACCCATACCGGCAGGCCCCTGTTCTCTGCCTGACTCCAACCTGGACCAAGCTCTGCTGTGCATTAGTACAACACATAAAAGTGTTTTTTTTTTTTTATCAAGTGTCAAACAAGCAGTCCAGGTAATTGTAAGGGTGAGAAGCCTTTTTTGTTTTTATTAGTTTTCTCCTGTTTATTTTAGGGAAGCAGATAAGGTGCCTTTAATTTCTTTTGTCTTTGAATTAGGTAAGTTAATGGGTTTTGGTTTACAAGATTGTTTTGTTTATTATTTTGGCTGTGCTCCTCTCAACGCCTGTACTATTCTAATGTATGAATAAATCTTTTTATTTGGACTGCACTTGTGGTTGCATGGGTAATCCCTGGGAGTGGGGAAACAAGGTAGTCACCTTTTATGCTGTGGTCTGGTTTCCCCTAGGCTGGCAAATCATGAAGTGTTCAGACAGAAGGAACTCAAACAGTTTGTTTCAGACCTGGAACCACCAGGAGACCTGAGCTCATCTGACATCTGTCTCATCTCTGACAGAAACCAGTGGAAACTAGTTTGTGACTGAAGAAATATTTTACTGTTCATTACATCTGGAGCAGTTACCAAAGAACGAGTCAGAAACAGCTCAGGAATAAATGGTGTGAATGAATCAGAAATATTTAGCTCCTGAATAACTGAGACTGTATAGTAGATCATGATCAGTTTATTAGTTATAGATGTCTGTCGATCTATGTACTGACAATTTTGTTAATGAGTCTGAAACAGCTGCTCACTGACACTGGCCTAATAACTAATCATTGTTTTTTAATTGTTTACAGATTAGTTTCTGTTCTTGTTTCCTCTCACGTAAAATAAATCTTCATTGTTTAAAATGAAAAGGAAGAAGCTGCTGAGATTTTACTGAGAATCCACAAAAAGTTCCTCAAGAGAAACCAGAGATAATGACAGAAAGTGATCATTGACTTCTATACAGTCCTCCATTGAGAGTCATCAGGAGCCGGTTATTGGTGATTAGTTCATTCTCAGGTTGTTCCTGATTGGTTCCTCACTTGTTCTTTGATAACTACTCAAATTGTGGTGTAAAGTGCAGCAGACATATGAACCAATGCATAATGTGTAATGTAATAGTAGTTACATACCTGAATTGAAATTGTACCAAGAATATATCGCAGCACCCAAGGCAACGAGGGAAAAAAACAGTAAAACCAGGACATCAACAAAATGTAGAAGAAACACAAGAATTTTGGCCCAGGAAGGAGATTGTTCTGTGTGAGAAAAAAACATAAAGTGTTATGTCCCATCAAGTTTGTTATTTTCATGTCTGTCACGTCTTTCCTCTGATTTTGCCCAAATCTTGTATTTAAAGACACACTCCTGACTTGTAGCTTCCTGGTGCCCAAGCCATTGTTAAAACATATGACTCTGATCCAGCTGTGTCGGTACAGCCTGACCTTTGACCTGTATCTACCTTTGACCTGTATCTATCCTTTCCTCTGATGTTCTCTTATATCTGACAGAAATCAGTGGGAACTGGTTTTGGACTGAAGAAATATTTTTTTTATTACATCTGGAGCAGTTACCAAAGAACGAGTCAAAAATAAGTTATAGATATGTTAACCTACTTACTGACCACTTTGTCGATGAGTCTGAATCAGCTGCTGACTGACACTAAACTGAAAACTAATCATTAATTTTTAATTGTTTACAGATTAGTTTCTGTTCTTGTCCCCTCTTAAATAAAATAAATCTTCACTGTTTCAAACTGAAAAGAAGCTGCTGAGATTTTACAGAGAATCCACAAAAAGTTTGCCAAAAGGGAAACCAGAGATAATGACAGAAAGTGATCTTCTATACATTCCTCCATTGAGAGTCATCAGGAGCTGGTTATTGGTGATTGGTTCATTCTCAGGTTGTTCCTGATTGGTTCCTCACTCGTTCTTTGATAACTAAAGCATCCTATAATGTGCTGCAGACATGATGAAGAACAGAAAAGACAGATTGTGATGGAGCCTCCACAGTCGGCCATGTTTCACACACATCAGCACAGTCCATGAAGAGCTGTGTCTGCTCTGTTCTCAACAATCAAGTTTGTTTAAATGTTTCTCAGCAGCATTCGACCAGATGACTGAGCACAACTCAACAAAGAACATTTACTTTTAACCTTTTAATAAAGTTATGTTGGAGAGTTGACTTTCTAAACTGGTTAAAGTGGTTAAATTGGTTAAAAGTTAAAGTTAAAGTGGTTAATGTGAATACTCTTATGTCCTGTAAAGTGCATGTTACTGCCGGAGCCCCGGTCCTCTTTGTTCTCTCCAGTCTTGCAGGTTCCTCACTGATTCTGGTTGTGGTCCATCTGTCTGAGGTTCACTGGCCTGGTGGGGACATGATCTGTGTCTGTGTTGTGGAGAGAAGGTCGAGTGGCCCAGAGCTCCATATGAGGACATCTAGAGATGCACCTGGACTCATGGACTCATTTCCATTACCTGTGATATCCTTCATACATGGACTAAACCAATGAACTCAGTATAGCTACAGTTTATTACGACCCATGTTTAAGTCCATATATGACTGATGATGATGTTCTCTGTACATGTGGCATCTATTGCACGTCTGTCCGTCCCAGGGAGAGGGATCCCTCATCTGTGGCTCTTCCTCAGGTTTCTTCTTTTTTCCCATAAAGGGTTTTTTGAAGTTTTTCCTGACTCGGTTCGAGGGTCTAAGGACAGAGGGTGTCACAACTGTACAGATTGTAAAGCCCTCAGAGGCAAACTTGATGTTTGTGATTTTGGGCTTTAAATAAATTAAAAAATAAAATTTAAATCTTTCTTCACATATAAGTGGGTTTGACTTTTGGAACAAACCTGGTAGTTTCTTATTTGTTCTCTACATCTGTTGTTTTTAACCCTCAACTGTTTTAATTTTTCTGTCTCAACATTAAATATGATAACCACTGGCATGATGGTTAAAATAGAAGGAGTGACATACCTGACATGAAACGGTGGCGATTAAGTATAAAAACAAAAAGACCAACAACCAGGAGAACCAGGAGAACCAAAAGAGCTTTGACCCAGGAAGGAAATCGTTCTGTGGGAACAACAACAAACATAAAAAACATGATCTTTGACTCCTGACTTGTATTTAAAGTACTGATCTCTGACATGTATCAGCAGTAGATTTTAGGGTTTGTTGCTGACTTATGATCTGCAGTTGTATGTCGTCGTTCACTCTCCGTTGTCCTCCTAACGCTCTGACGGTGCAGGTGTAGGTGCCGCTGTCAGAGAGGAGGAGCTTTGTCAGAATGAGGCTGAGGTCTCCAGTCTCCAGAGCGTCAGTCCTCATTGATGTTCGGCCGCTGTAAAGCTGGTTTTGGTCTTTGAGTTCGTCACCTTTCTGCAGACGCTGGTGGACTGTTGGAGGATTGAGATCGGAGCGTCTCCACACCACTGTGGGGTCGTCCAGGTTAAAAGTCTGATACTCACAGGGCAGCAGGACAAACTCCTCCCCCTCATACAGCTCCACAGCTGAGGCATGCTGGGAAACTGTGAGGTCACACAGACAGAGAGGTTCAGTAACAGCAGCCTTATTTCTTATTCTGATATGTCTTATTCCTCCTGGAGCCTCAGGTGACCCACAAATCAACCTGGTCCTGTTTGTGATTGGACGCTGCAGCTGATCAGGACATCATCAGCTCAGTTTAATACCAACAACACCTGACAGGTAAGAACCAACTCAGCTGTCATGTTACTCTCACTGTTTAGACTGACTTTGTTCTCTGTGAACTACAGCACTGACCTCTGACCTGTATCTACAGTATGTAGTGTAGTGTTAGTGTTAGGGTTTGTTGCTGACCTTTGACCTTCAGCTGTACATCTTTCACTCTCTGTTGGCCTTGTGATGTTCTGACGGTGCAGGTGTAGGTTGCCGCTGTCAGAGAGGAGGAGCTTTGTCAGAATGAGGCTGAGGTCTCCAGTCTCCAGAGCGTCAGGTCCTCATTGATGTTCGGCCGCTGTAAAGCTGGTTTTGGTCTTTGAGTTCGTCACCTTTCTGCAGACGCTGGTGGACTGTTGGAAGGATTGAGATTGGAGCGGCTCCACACCACTGTGGGGTCGTCCAGGTCAAAAGTCTGATACTCACAGGGCAGCAGGACAAACTCCTCCCCCTCATACAGCTCCACAGCTGAGGCATGCTGGGAAACTGTGAGGTCACACAGACAGAGAGGTTCAGTAACAGCAGCCTTATTTCTTATTCTGATATGTCTTATTCCTCCTGGAGTCCTCAGGTGACCCAGAAATCAACCTGGTCCTGTTTGTGATTGGACGCTGCAGCTGATCAGGACATCATCAGCTCAGTTTAATACCAACAACACCTGACAGGTAAGAACCAACTCAGCTGTCATGTTACTCTCACTGTTTAGACTGACTTTGTTCTCTGTGAGCTACAGCACTGATCTCTGACCTGTATCTACAGTATGTAGTGTAGTGTTAGGGTTTGTTGCTGACCTTTGACCTTCAGCTGTATGTCTTTCACTCTCTGTTGGCCTTGTGATGTTCTGACGGTGCAGGTGTAGGTGCCGCTGTCAGAGAGGTGGAGCTTTGTCAGATTGAGGCTGAGGTCTCCAGTCTCCAGAGCGTCAGTCCTCATTGATGTTCGGCCGCTGTAAAGCTGGTTTTGGTATGTAAGATCATCACCATCCCGGTGACGCTGGTGGACTGTTGGAGGATTGAGATTGGAGCGTCTCCACAACCACTGTGGGGTCGTCCAGGTTAAAAGTCTGATACTCACAGGGCAGCAGGACAAACTCCTCCCCCTCATACAGCTCCACAGCTGAGGCATGCTGGGAAACTGTGAGGTCACACAGACAGAGAGGTTCAGTAACAGCAGCCTTATTTCTTATTCTTTATATGTCTTATTCCTCCTGGAGCCTCAGGTGACCCAGAAATCAACCTGGTCCTGTTTGTGATTGTACAGTGCTCAAACCACATACTGTTAAATAATGGGACCTGACAAATAAGATTCAATTCAGTATCTACATTCATCTTTATTTAAAGAAACACTGAACGTATTGAAGGTTCTTTTGGAGAAAAACAACTGAGCCCTTGTGAAAGTAGAATCTGTACTTATAGAAAATAGTCACACGTGTCACAAAGAAAAATGCTTTCAGAGTTGCTGTCTTTAAGGTCCTATGGCAAACACTTGCGAAGGACACTAAAATGGACGAACTTCCTTGCAGGACATGAACAAAAGGAGAATTCTACCAGGAAACTTTGTTAAAGAACAGATACTGGATTCCAATGCAACCATCCGTGCTGGCTTTCAACAGTTCAGGAGGAGAAAGGAGAAAGGAGAAGAAAGGAGGCGGGCGTGCTGTGCTTGTGACAGGTGGTGCACCCTGGACCCTGGAAATCTGTCAAAGAGCTTTCTGCAGCCCAGACATCAATCTCACTGCTGTCAGACTTCCTCCATATTATCTGTAGACGTGGCATGTGGAGTTACCGCTCTGTTACTGTGGGTCTAAAAGAAAATGTCCTAAAGCCTTTATCACAATCACAGGTGACTTTAAACTTTCTCTCTCTCCTCCACTTCCCACCTTCTACCAGTTTGTTAAATGAACTCCACACAAAAATGCTCTTGATCTGTTGTCCGCAAATGTTAAAGATGCCTACAGCTCCACTGCGCTCACGCCCACTGGGTAGGTCAGATCACTCCTCACACCATCATACAAGCCTGTCATTCAGCAGCAACCAGTGACAGTGACAGTGAAGTGAGGACAATAGTTTTCCAAAGAGGATGCTTGAAGGGGCAGCACAGTGGTTGGTGGTTAGCAATGTTGCCTCACAACAAGAGGGTTCTGGGTTCAATCCCTGGTTGAAGCAGGCAGGCCCTTCTGTGTGGAGTTTGCATGTTCTCCCTGTGCCTGTGTGGGTTCTCTCTGGGTACTCCAGCTTCCTCCCACAATCCAAAGACATGCAGGTTAATTGTTGGCAACTCTAAATTGCCCCTAGGTGCAAATGGTTATCTTTCTTCAGTGTCAGCCCTGCAACTGGCTGGTGTACCTTCCTGCAACTGACAGGGTACACCAGTCAAGGTACCCTCTGGACTGGACGCCAGTCAGTCAGCAGAGCTGACACTGAAGACAGACAACCAGGGACAGGCTCCAGCACCCTGTGGCCCTGTGCTCTGTGCTGTGCTCAGGATAATGGTACGCTTGAAGCCACTGACTGGACTATTGTGACTATTTTCTACAAACTCCACTGTTACAAGTGCTCAGTTGCTCCAATAAAACCATCATATTTTCTTTTTCTTGGAAATAATATTCTGTCTGAATCAGGATCATTAGTTTCAAGAAAATACCATAATGGAGCTCTAAACACAGGCTGAGGAAATACACATGAAAGAAATGAGGTTGGACTGAAGGGATCAGAAGCTGGAAGCTGAAGCATCATCAGATCAGAGGGAAGAAGAAGCTCATCTTACTTCACTGTGCACAAGGATCACAAACAGCACAAACATCTTCATCTTCATCTGGAAAAACTACAACAACCTTCAAAAACAGTCCTCTTTAATCTGAAAAACTACAACAACCTCTCAAAGTCCTCTTTAATCTGCTTCTCACTAAACCAACACTTCGAAAAACAGCTTCAGGACATCAGTTCACAGCCAGCTCCTTCTCCAGCCACTCAGACTTCCTTCTCCTGATGATCAACTGACACTGAGAAAACTTTACTTTCAAATTTAAGTTATTGTTTAATTGTTATTGTTTTAACACTGTCCAAAGTCCAGGTTGGGCAACTTTCACACAACACTAATGTGGAGAAGTATTTAAAGCTGCAGTCGGGAGGATTTAAAAGAGAAGTGGACTTGACTTTAAAAATTATTTTTATACAGTTATGTTGGTTATATAAGAATAAAAATCACAAGTTGATTCAATCAGACATCTTTTTTAAGACTTCCTTTACATAAAGTTTTACAAGTTTTCATGTTTGTCATGTTTGTCATGTTTCTGTTTCCTGTTCTGGCTTGTCTTTTATTTTGAAATCCCTAACTCTCCTCTTGTTTCAGGTCCCTTAACTTCCTCCCATTGTGTGCTTCCCACGTGCCGTTGTGATTGTCTGCCCCTCGCCCTGATTGTTTCCACCTGTTACCCATTACCTCGTGTGTGTATATATTGTCTGCGTGTTGCCAGATTGTAACTAACCTTGTGTGTGTTATGTCAAGCTGTGAATCAAGCATCCAAGCCTCAACTCTTGTAAGATTATCTTTATTAAAATCTTTAAAACTTTCCTGCCTTGTCTGTCCTGCATTTGGGTCCACTTGCCTTGTGTCCAACTGTAACATGACTGTTGTTACCTCACACAAACACACACACACACACACACACTGACCTCTCTTAGACTCTCGAGTTGGGTCGTTGACCTTTGACAGTTGTTGGGGTCACATGTGGATCGTGAGACCCCACAACGACCCCACAAGTCTTGAAATTCAGGCAGCTTCTACCAGACAGTCAGAACTGAAGAAGCCTCTTGATGAGAGCTGAAACGTCTTCAAGAGCTTCAAACAAGTCCAGCTTTGAAGCACGTTTACTCAAAAAGAGGAAACATCACTTCATCACTTCATAAATTTCAACTCCTGTTTGAGTTAACCTGATTTTTTCAGATCTCTAAAACCTACAAAAGTGTGGTCCTCACAAGTGACGATCACAAAGATGGTCCCCATTACAGATAAAAACCAATATGTGTGGGTGTTTGTTAGTTTAGTCTGTGAGCATTGTGTGTTTTCTGTGTGTGTCTTTACGGGTGTGTTTCGAACTCCTGAAGCATTTTTCTCAGTGACTTCAAATTTACAGCATGTGTGACGATTTTCTACAAATTTCACTGTCAGGAAAGGGGAGCGCGACGGCTGGCTGTGAACTGATGTCCTGAAGCTGTTTTCGAAGTGTTAGTTTAGTGAGAAGCAGATTAAAGAGGACTTTGAGGTTGTTGTAGTTTTTCCAGATGAAGATGAAGATGTTTGTGCTGTTTGTGATCCTTGTGCACGGTAAGATGAGCTTCTTCCCTCTGATCTGATGATGCTTCAGTCCAACCTCATTTCTTTCATGTGTATTTCCTCAGCCTGTGTTTAGTGCTCCATTATGGTATTTTCTTGAAACTAATTATCCTGATTCAGACAGAATATTACCAAGAAAAAGAAAATATGATGGTTTTATTGGAGCAACTGAGCACTTGTGACAGTGGAGTTTGTAGAAAATAGTCACACATGCTGTAAATTTGAAGTCAACGAGAAAAATGCTTCAGGAGTTGGAAACTTTTCTCTCCAACAAACAAACACAACAGTTACACTTTGTCAAACTCTATATTGGGGTGATACGAGTAAAATTAACAAGTTAGCCCCTGGTAAAATTTTTATTCCAATATCAGAAATGTTGGAGTATTTCAGACAGAGACCAACAACATGGTGCTCCGTCAGCTCTTATCACAACAGTACAGCTGCTGCAGGAGTGAAAGTGTCCCCACCCAAACATGATATATTCAGATGATTGACACGTTACTTGATGGTGTTTCTGTCTGTAGGAGTCACTTAAAATTGATTTTCTAAATGTTTCATCATCACCTTCATGTTAAAAGTAATTTATAATTAATCTAATGTTACACCATGTGTCCCCTATTGTTGTTTTACATTTTCTGTGGACTTTAAACTATTCTTATTCCTCCTGGGTCACCTGAGGCTCCAGGAGGAATAAGACATATAGAATAAGAAATAAGGCTGCTGTTACTGAACCTCTCTGTCTGTGTGACCTCACAGTTTCCCAGCATGCCTCAGCTGTGGAGCTGTATGAGGGGGAGGAGTTTGTCCTGCTGCCCTGTGAGTATCAGACTTTTAACCTGGACGACCCCACAGTGGTTTGGAGACGCTACGATCTCAATCCTCCAACAGTCCACCAGCGTCTGCAAAGGTGACGAACTCAAAGACCAAAACCAGCTTTACAGCGGCCGAACATCAATGAGGACTGACGCTCTCTGGAGACTGGAGACCTCAGCCTCAATTCTGACAAAGCTCCTCCTCTCTGACAGCGGCACCTACACCTGCACCGTCAGAGTGTTCGGAGGACAACGGAGAGTGAACGACATACAGCTGAAGGTCAAAGGTCAGCAACAAACCCTAAAACCTACTGTAGATACAGGTCAGAGGTCAGTGCTGTAGTTCACAGAGAACAAAGTCAGTCTAAACAGTGAGAGTAACATGACAGCTGAGTTGGTTCTTACTTGTCAGGTGTTGTTGGTATTAAATACGTTATAAATATGTTGCACTGAAGCCACCAAAAAACAGACAGATCATGCCACATTAGTTTGTTAAAACCTTACCACACTCGTGGTATTAAGAACTATCTGTGTTTGTTTGGTGATGTTCCAACTCGTATTCACATTTAACAGAACATGACATTGATGATTTATGAGTGTCTGAGGAAAAGCTCAAAATAATGGAAAAAGAAATAAATTACAAAATCAACAGGGTCACTAAGCCAGATGCGTATCCCCTGCCATGAATAGAGGATTGTGTGGTGGATTAGGCGGACTCAGCCAATTTTGTCAGTAAATTTGATTTACTCAAGGAGTATTGGCAAGTACCGCTGTCTCAAAGAGCTAAGGACATTTTAGCCTCATCTAATCGAGGCTAATTCAAGCGAGGCTTTCACAGTCCGGCTATGTGCGAGTGCCTGAGAAACGTAAGAAGCCCTGACGAGTCGACTGGAGAAAAAAGGATGGTGCAAGAGGAAAGTAGAGCGAGAGCTTCTTCTCAGCAGCAGAAACACTGCTGCAATTAACAAAGTGAGGGAGATCACATGGAAAAAAAAGAAAAAAAAACATATAATAGCCGACTTTGACAGAGTAAATGCGCAAGTTGTACAAGCCTAATACTATTGTTTCATTCTTTTTTTTTTTTACTATTGTTTCATGTTACATGTTTATTTCACTTTCATCTTATTTCTCTTTGCTCTTTTCTTTTATTTCTTTTATTTAAAGCATGTTGAATTGTCTGTGTGAAATGTTGCTGCACAAATAAACTGACCCTTGCTTTGTCAATTTATTAATAAATGAACATTCAGATCACTGTACTGTGTGACTATATTATCAGTAGTATTTGGCTAGTACTATTATTAGATTTATATTTAAAACAATGGTATAGAACAATCACTGTCACATCTCAACAGGAGCAAACAGACAGAACAAACCTGGCAGCAGCTTCAAATTAAACACAAGAACATCTGTCAGAGTGGTCAGCAGCCTGTAAAGAAATGTGAAATGTGTTTGTCCAAAGAAGGTGCTGAGCTGTAAATATGTTGCACTGAAGCCACCAAAAAACAGATGGAGGCCTCTGACACTGGAGGGGAACCTCCACCTGAAAATCTCCCACAGCAGAGGAGCTCTGAGCAGCAGGCAGGGACGGACAAAGGAGGAGGGACAGACGGCGGACCTCGTCAGAATTAATTCCCTAAAATGCTCGGGAGGTTTTGCCCTCTGTTTTCTGTCCACAGCTGAACTACATGAGTGAATTAATTAATAAAACAAATTCAACACAAGTTTATCATACACATGTTCATAAAAATTGCACAGTAGATGCAAAGTTGTTTTTTATAAGCACATTTTTATTAGTTTTTTTCATTATGGAGGAGATTTTTTTTTTCTCAGATTTTTTTTAATCAATCATGATTTTTTTTTATATTTAATTCAATGTTCAGTACCTAGTTGCAATTGATGTGTGAATTATGCCATTTTACTGAGGTTTCAGATTGATTACTGATTGATTGTGGAGACAGTGAAAGTAGGGAGTAAGTTTTTTAAATTTTTTTTTTTACAAGATATGAGTGGCGTGAGCGCAGAAGTCTACCAGGTGAAACTTTCTTTCTGGATTCTGTTTCTGCCCTCAAACACTCTTTGACACACATAACAAAGGAATTTATTAGCCAGAAAATAAGCTATCAGTCGACTCCTGATTCCTCCCTGAGCCGGGCCGTGACATGTTTTTATTATTGCTGTTGTTGTTGTCACTCATGCACTTTCTCTCAAACAGTCTGTCTTCTGTGTTTCATAAATGCAGTGACCCCCGTACACAATGTACATTTCTGACTTGTTCTGTCCATACAGAAGCTTAAAATCTCTACTGGAAGTTCCCAACCTTATATGAAGGGAGGCACTAAACTTTGGTGTTGAAACACCTGAAATTTTATAAACCCTCAGTTCCATTCCTTCACCTTGCCAAACTCATGTTTTGTTTTATTGTTATTTCACTTAATTAAGCATACTGTACTGATTCTTCGAGGCAGCTGATGTTGAAACTTTATCCTGTTGTGTGGCTCCCTCTAGTGTTGCAAAAGTGACACTAACCAATCTCATGTACAAAGAGTACTTCCAACATGATAAGATGAGTGAGGTGTTCTCTTCGCTGCTTGAGCATTAAAAAAGCTTGTGTTCAGTGTGTGCACACATCCTAGAGAATACACACATTTTGCATTTGGTAATTGAGCATTTGGATTGAGGGATGGAAAATAATCAGAAAAAAAGTGAGAAAATAATCAGTTATGGTATCTACAAATGAATCTGAATCTGAAGGAATAAATGAAGTAATGTGTTTTCTAGATATTAAACATAATTTCTAGATTAGATTGTTTAATATTTAAATTTCAGCCATATTAATGATCTGATCTAATTCTTTGTATATCAGGTATTATAAACAAATTGCTTCTGTACACTTTCAGTCAGTCAGCGATGAAGTACAGCAGACAGCAGGGTGAGCAAAAGATGGATCACATGTGTACAGTTCACAGCAATCTGAGCTGATTTTGTTTTTATATCTGTAACCTGTATTACATAAAAAACCTACAGGGAAACACTAACGTCACAAAATTTTGAAAACTTTATTGTAACAAACTTACAAAACATCAATTTTGACACAAAATTTTAGTTGTGAAATATTAAAAAATGGCATGAACTGACATTAAAACTGAAGATATTGCCCATATTTTGGAAGCGGTCAATATGGGAGTGTCTTAAATTCTTGGGGAGGAAGTTTGCGAATCCACCAAAATATTTGATGAATGAAATTGGTGACTGATTGCTGATGATGGCACTTATGGAAAAATCAGGAGAATCTTTTTGCCTTCCTGATGGGAAGAACAATGTCACAGTTCATCACAAGCCATCTGTTGATGTACCGTTTGCTTTGATCAGTCATCCACACGACATCCAAGGCTCGGTTTGGTTTTCTCTCTGAAACCTCTGAAGTTCTTCTCTAAGTTGATGAACTTCATTTCGCAAACGTTCATTTTCCTGCTGCAGATGTTTCCACTTTCTCCTGGAGCATAAACCCATCAGTTTCATCAGTCTGTTCTGTGAAAGAAAATTAAGTTCTGTCAGATCCTCTCTAGTAACCACTGTCACACATACAGGCACATTATCACTGGTGGAGACAGACAGTAAACAACACATAATCAATATAAAACTGAATTACCTGTTTTCATAGTCTTTCTTTCACACCGAAGTCTCAGCCCTGGTAGTGTTTTAAAAAGGTGGGAAAAAACTATTTGTGGTATGGACATGATGCTTTGACCCCCCTGTTAGAATCAATTTGTATTTGTGGTGATATTTGTCATGTACAGAAGCTAAATGACTTACCATATAAAGTACATCAGAAGCCAGCGCAATTAAAAACATTAGACATGATGTGACTATTGCAGCTATTGCATTCTTCGAAACTACTTCCCGGTGGACATCTGAAAAACATAAAAACTAACATGAACTGATGATGGATGTGTAGGTTTGCTTGTTGATCCAATTGATGGTAATTCATATGTTGTATTATGTATATTTAAACTGGTGGTGTGTTTTTCCAAGCAAACCTTTGACTAAAATTCTGTGGACAAAATTAGCTTCTCTTGAGGAACAGTTGATTATCTTACGGGATTTTTTTTTTTTAACTTTTTTATATCTGCAGATTAGACAAACATCTCTGCACACAGACTTGAGCCTCATTTCATCTAATGTCACTCTCAGAAAAAAGTTAAAAATTGAACTACTTCTTAACAATAGAACAATTAAATCCTTTAAAACAAGATTTTGAAGTTGAAGCCCTTGTTAGGCTTGTTAGTTCAGCAGAGAGCAGCTTGTTTGCATGTTAATGAACATATGTTGGTTGTTAAATACATCTGAGGCTGACAGGATTCAGTGTCAAGTTTTAAAGGTTCTTGTCATGAAGTAAACTAAAGGAGACTTGCAGGGGAAAGTATAGTGTGCCTCCCTGGACTGTCCAATGTCCTGTTGTCGGACTGTGCAGGTGTAAGTGTTGTTGGCCATCATCTTCACTGTGATTCTGCTGTAGACAAAGAAGTGCTCGGCCTCTGGCTCTGTATTATTGTCGAAAGGAGGGATGATATTTCCCTCCTTATCACTCCACTCTATCTCAGGCTTTGGGTACCAGTCTTTAGCATCACACCTAAGAACTGCTTCAGTTTCTTCAGTTTTTTCATGAGATATCACTGGCTTAGAAACGGCACCTAGAGAAAACAGTTAGAAAATTAAAATGTGTTGTATTTAATCTGTTGATTTAAGTGCAATAAAGACATTGCGAAAGCTATTCTGCAGGCTTACCAACAATGACCTGGATGGAAGTTTCCAACTCTTTGGAAACCAGTTTGCATATGTACGTCCCGTTGTCAGAGAGTTTAAGGTCACTCAGTTTTAACGACATGTTGCCGTTCTTTAGTTCTTGTTCAAACAAACTAGTCCTTTGTTGGAAAGATGGGTTTTGCTCATCATACAGCAACCGCCCTTCACGGAAAATATGAACAAAACTGGGATTCAGGTCAGCTTTCGTCCACTCCACTGTCTTCTCAGTAGCACTCTCTGCAGGTTGCAGGCTGCATGGCAGGATGACATGATGACCAACTAGTCCTACTATTCGCTCCAATGATCCGATTAACTTAGGCTCACCTGAAAGAGCACGTAATCCAAGTAGGTCAATGATGACTTCAACAATTGCTGCTTCTCAAAATTTCAAAGATTATTCCAGAGCCTTAATATTGCACCATGAAGTTGTTTCAGCCTTTATAGATTAGTTAAAACAAAGAGTATGCAGTCATCATAGCACTTTGAGCTCAGTGCTAATGTCTACATGTTTGCTGTTAGCATGACAATGCCTGAACTTTACCTAATTTTGATCTGATGAGGAATCAGCAGAATTTATCCTCCAGAGAAAATTAATGTCTGAACCAAATTTCATGGTAAATACCATCAAAGCAAAGAGTTGTTGAGATTTTTCAGTGAACATCCGTGTCAGCACGGTGGTGGTGCAGGGAAGGTAAGGTGTCAGTAGTTTGTAGCATTGATTTTTGTGGATAAAGAAAGATCAAAATCCTCTTTTACTTCTCATGTGTTGAACTCCAGTGATTCCTTTACCTCCAATACTGCAACTTATTCTTGTCTTTTTCTTAGACCATTCTGTCTGTTTGTAAAAAATTGAGATCCCCAGTTTGTACCCTTGGCTTTTTGGATAAAAACGTGTTGTGGAGATAAACCAGAAGACATCACTCAGTGGACAAATCAGCTTCATTAGGCTCTTAGGGAGATTTTCCTTTGGAAGTTTCAGATTTCACAGTGAGCACGTGGATGGACAGCAAGGAACTGAAGTTGTACTGTGGGAATGGTTTTTGATTTATTATAGATGTTCTGACACTTTAGTGACAGATACTGTAAATACTTGTCACTGTTGGAATCCATTTTATGTTGTTTAGTGTAGTTTCATAGTTCCAGTTATCAGACACCAGTTGTGTATGAGACTTACTGAATATGACTAATCTTCCTTTCTAAAATAGTTTGTGGTTCATCATCAACCTGCTTTACTTGATCTTTCTTCAAGGTTGAGTTTCAGATTTCATTCCTGTTGTCATGTTGTAGTGAGGGCACACAAACTACACAGCTGATCATCATTCTGCTTTGGGAAATCAAAGCATGAAGAGAGGACTAAAGTTCTGGTGTTTTTACATTATTACATTATCTCTGTAACCCTCAGACCACTTAATCTGTTACTCCACCACATGAGGTAAACTATAGATGAACTATGTGTTTGTCACAGAAAAAGCAGTTCTTCTTTTTTTGGGAAGTTGAGGTTTGATGACCTTGAAGGGCAAAACCACCACAATTTGTTGGTAAAGCAAATGCAGTTTTAGGACTCTCCGGGCTGATAAAACATATTTCTATCAGACAACCAAAGTTTTCTTATGATTATATGAATTTAAATACTGTATGAACATGATTTATGAACTATGCTGTACAGGAAAAGAAGTTAGCAGATGCATTATGTATAACTTGTCTCGAACCATTCGTAACCATTCGTTCTTTGCACTCCCTGAGATATTCTTTGCACTCCCTGAGATATTATATATATTTCTCATATGTATACTCTCAGGCATACACTCCCTCTGTACTATGTACAGGTATTACTACAGTTATAGTTATAATTATTTATCTTGGATTATTTTACCTTTTATTTCATTTTATTTTATTTTATTTTATTTTATCCTATATCATTCTGATTGTTTCCCACTATGTGTCTTCGCTGCTGTTATGCTGTGAATTTCCTCCGCTGTGGGACTAATAAAGGAAATCTGAATCTGAATCTGAATCTGAAAAGCTAAAAAAACCCATACATCCAAACATACGCAATCAACACAATCAAACACTAGGATGAACTTTCACATATAAAATATATGTTTTTATAAGTATTTATAAAAAAGGAAGACAAAGAGCAGAAGATCTGAAGGATGATACATATCACTCGTTCTTACCTTTGGTAGCAGAAAGGAAATTTGTGAAGAAGATAAGCCCAACCACAAAACACCCTCCTCTTAAGGTCATCCTTTTTCTCTGTGCTGTGAGCAAGCCTGAGAGTAAGTGGTGGATAAAAGTGATCCGCAACACAGACTCAAACTGTTGCCTCTTCCACCTTGTTGCCTTGTAATTCACCAGTATGTGGCCCATAATGTGCCCTCTCTGTGTGTTTCTATCTGGTATTGTTGGCATTGCTGGACCTGTGTGTCAGCATTACAAGTTAAAGGTGTGGCTTTTGGTATGAGAACTATTTTGCCTGTTTTAATGCCAAGCCATTGCTCAGAGACATTGTGTGTCATTTATTTGTCTCTAATGTAGCACTTGAAGCATTGTGAAGTTGATATTGCTTGTATTATTGATGGTCGCACATGACTTGAATGCATTTATTGCATCAGCTAAATAAATGTAGTGTGATCTATTTCAGTCTAGTTACGCCGATGATGAAGCATATTTTGAGACAAATGTGATGTTTTGTGCATGACAAAGAAAAAGCTGATGTCGAAACTGGTAAGAAGATTTCCTTTAAGTTTCAGATCTTCCATCTTAAACGTTCCACTTTATACCACACTGTGGCTGAAAGCATGGTTTCAGTTATGAGACTCAAATGTGACAGATCAGCAGTTGTGTATGAGGACTTCCTGGGTATGACAAATCTTCCTTTTTTAAATAGCTTGTGGTTTAGACCATCAACGTGCTTTACCTGAGCTCAGCTTTTTCTTTTTTGGGTGGGTTTCATGTTTTGTTCCTGTTGTCGTGTTGAAGTGAGGCGAACAGATATCAGATGCATCATTCTGATAACTGACTTCATTCTGCATAAAATAATTATTGACCTATACTGACAGCTGTGTGGTCTGTGCTACATGATCTTGCAAGACTATCCACTAAATTGTCGCTCGTCTGGTTTTTGTAAATTGATAAGTTGCACATTTTACTGTCAGCTTCATTGTTAAAAGTGAGTGAGAGGTTGTCCCCGGAAGGTAGTCCGCTGTTACAATGACCCAGAAAGAGCAGCTTGTGTACCACTAAGCAGAGGAAGTGGTGATCGTACCATGTATAAATCAGCCATTTGCTAGTCAGCAGCAAGAGAGGATGAAGATCTGTGTTTTATACCTCAGCATTTGTGAGTACCCATGTCTTATCTCACAGAAAGTCTTAATGGCAACAGATATCAAGCGATATCCTGAATCTTCTCAATTCTCTCTTCTCTTCTTTCTTTGCTATGTGTTGTTCTCAGGTGTGTTTCACACACTTGCCTCAACTAATACCAAAACAGAAGGTAAATGTGCTTTTTTATGCTCAGATATCATTCACTTTGGTGACCTTTAAGTATAAAACTTGATTCATATTAAGACTTTTATTTCCTAAAAATATGTAAACTTCCACCTGACTCCAGTGCATTTAGGTTGTACTGATATATAGAGATCTCCAAAGGCAAATTAGGTGCACTTTTTTACATTACATTAGCACTGATTTTTTACATTAGTTCACAGATTTAAATTCTTAACTTTAAAAATCCAAATGTTAGGGCTCATTAAGGTGTTTTTGTTTTCAAAGTTTTATCAGTGTTGTTCTCCAATTGTTTCTCTATATTGTCCTCACAGTCTTTATACGAAGTACTCCCAGCAGATCTCAGTTCCTTCAGTATGAACACGTGAGTCTGACCTGTGAGGTGTCGGCTGGAGGAAGTCGGCTGAGAAGAAATACCACCACCAGAGGAAGTGAGTCCTGCCCGTACGGCTGGGGAAAACTGAACGGCTCCACCTGCACCATCACCACAATGTACCCCACAGATACCGGACTCTACTGGTGTGAGTCCAGTTCAGGAGAGCAAAGCCAGACTGTACACATCCAAGTTACAGGTATGGACAGAAAAGTTCATCGTAATCTTCACTTCCTTCATAATTTATGTCTTTGTTATCAGATGTCATTGTGGCTTTTTTCTCTGTACTTTACATCTACTGTGTTCTGGGAGATGGATCCCTCCTCAGTTGCTCTTCATGATGTGGGGGGGGGGTTCTCATCCGGACTGATGGTCCAGAAGGACAGACAGTGTTGTATGTTGTAGAGATTATAAAGCCCCTTGAGGCAAACTGTGATTTGTGATTTTGGGCTATATAAATAAAAGTGACATGACTTGGTTTGACTGCATACCTCTGCATGACATGTTGCCTTCTGGTGGATCCATATATATTATAAAATAACTTAAATTCAAATTTAGATCAGTTAATTAATGCAAATGATGGTGCTAAAAAAATCGACCCAAACCTCTTGAAAGAAGTGGATGTCTTCCTGCTTCCTATCAAAAGCAGTTTGTGGTCTGATAGCAAAAAGGACCAACTGAAGTTTGTGAAATTAAGTATGTAATTTTATGAATTCAAGAAATGTGTGTAAGCTTCCAGTTAAAACAGAGATGTTAATTAATGAACTTTAGAGGTTCTGGTAGGAAGATCTTGTGAGGTTTGGGTAGAACCAGATGAGCTGTTTTCCTCTGTTTCAAGTTTATGCTAAGTTTATGCTCTTTATGCTAAGCTAAGCTAACCAGCTGTTTGTCATATGCCTGTCCTGCTGGCTGTTGCTGCAGTGTCAGTCAGCAGGTTCTGCTCTTTGGTCCAAGTCTATTTGATTGATTATCATGACATTTTGTCAGGATGAACTGTAATAACTGTGGTGATCCTTTAACTTCATCCAGCGCCATCATCAGGGTCATAATTTGTCAAAGACTTGGATTTATGTTATGTTGTGTTGTGTCATCACTCAGCTGGTCCGGTGATCCTGGAGAGTCCAGCTCTTTCCTGTGATGGAGGGACTCAATGTGACGCTGCGCTGTAGAAACAAGAAACCTTCCTCTGAACTTTCAGCAGATTTCTATAAAAACAGCATCCTCATCAGGAGCAGTTTTTCAGAAAACATGACCATCCACAGTGTATCAAAGTCTGATGAAGGACTCTACAAGTGCAGAATATCTGACGTTGGAGAATCAGCAGAGAGCCGGCTGGAGGTCAGAGGTCAGATCATAACGTTCGCCTTTCTGCTTCATTTTCCTGCTAACGCCCAGAGAAAGATCTGATGTGATGTAAAACTTACATATGCTGAATACTCTTGTCTTCTTCTTTCTGCTTTGCGTGTTTTTTCCAGGTGTGTTTCAAA
>CM041532.1:3659227-4024227 GCA_023238725.1 Scortum barcoo
ATCAGCTGAACTGTTGCTCACTGATAAACTATGGAACCATTTACCATTTTTTATCTGATTTCAGGTGTAGCAAACACATATTAGAAAGGAGAAATCTGGGCAGGGATGCTTTGGTCTGCTTAGTTATGTGGTTCTATGGGATAGGTTTAAATGGGACAAGATTTTAGCCTGGTTTATTAGTTGAAAGGGTTCAAACATAATATATAATAATGTTATTCTCATTGTTATTCTGTCACTAATCCTGACAGTGATATTAAAAATGTTTTTTGATGGTTCGATGTACACTGAGGGAACGTAAGTCACTATCGGACCGGTCAGCACTGGGTCATGCATGTTTACAAGGTCAAGATGGGCAGCTGGACAAAGGAGCAGAGGAAATTCTTTAAAAGTTACAGGAAATTAAGACTTTCAATAGAGTAATGGGTCTGCCGGTCAGTAAACCCCCTCACGTCAGCTGACATCCTTCTCCTGTGTGGTGTGTTCGGCTTTTCTTTTCCTTGAAAAGTACATTTTTTCAGTGGGGCTGTATGTAATTATTTATATGTATGAATAATTTTTTACTTTTTTTTAAAAACATAATTAAAAAAATGAGATCTTCCACAACGTTCTCTGTTTACTTTGACACCCTGTAAACTGATTTCTATGTAAATAACTCAGGAACATCCCGAGTGTCTTTCTTCTCTTCAGCGCCACTACAGCACTAACAGTGAGCAACAGTGATTTATAAAGCCTAGCTTACAAGCGATCAACATTTAATGTAAAAGCAATCATGAAACCTGTCAATCATATTCCTTCAATGCATCCTCTCTATGTTACATACAGACCCTTTAAAATTGTGCCATTAACTTTGACAATGATCTGACAGATTTTTAAACATTTAAAAAACTTAAAAAAAAAAAAAAAAACTGAAAATGTTTTTCTAGACCGAGTCAAAGTGACCTTAGAAAACACCTCACAGCTCTGTTCATTATCACCAATCAGACCAGTTGGTGGAGTTTAAAATAAGGGTTTTTTTGAGCAATACAAGTGTCCTCACAAAACCTACACAACATTTGGCTTTGTTTCACAAAGAATTACATTATAAAAACTCAGAAATCATCAAGGAATCCAGATGTGATTGTTCTCGGGATGATTTTAAAAAAAGGAGTCGTGTGCGTTTGAAGTTTGTGGATGAGCAGAGGAAGAGAGCAAGAGGCATATTATTGATAAAAAGTTAGGTTACTTTAAGCAGAGTGATGTGATCTCCATCTTGTATTGTCAGTCTTCCTGTATGTCTGTAGGTTTTATCGTGTTTACCACATCCTGCATAAAGACAGGAAATCATGTTAGGTGAACATATCACACACGACTTAAACAACCATTGATCTGCAGTGAAATTTACATATTTTGCAAACTTGCTTGATCTAAAAGTGTTTTTTTAAGATATGGACCCTTACAGCCTTTAACAAATGTCAGAGTTTATTTAATTGTGAAAACGTGCTTTGCAAAGTGATGCTTTTATTCTATGCTGTAGGTACATTTTCACTACAAGTTCCCGCAGGACATGTTTCACAGTTTGCTGATGATCTTTTACTTATCAGTCCCACTTGCTGCTGAAAGATCTCACCTATATTTCACATGAGAATAGTTTATTTTTACCACAACCACAGAACCAAACCTGCCACAAGAGTCTTTCATTGTTTTATCACAGGATCACAGAAAAACCACATAAACAGCAGAGTTGGTGAGAAAGACTGGAAACTATTTGTAGGGTACATCCCATCCAAATGCATAGACAGTAATGCATTACAGTGGAAGTAAAAATACATAATGAATACAGCTGGGAAACACTTTATGTCCTATCAAAACCCCTTTCAACTTATTTTGAAATGTGACTTACAGATATCCAACTTCAGAAACACCTTCCTGTCCCAGCTGTTATCCTCACAGCCCTCATAAGAATGTAATGCCCGCACATAAGAAGTGTATTTCCCCAAATATTGAACAATTCCTTTTACCAAAAGTTTCAGTTTCCATTCTTAACTATGTTATTTCTACATATTATAACCCCTTCCAGATCATGCCAGTGTAATCAAATGATGACTGTTGTTCCAGGGCAGTGTGTCAAAGTGCAAAAATAACTGTAAGTTTATATAAGTTATAAGTAAGTCTGCTGAAAAAAAGTACCAAACAATGGTATGGTAAACTTTTTTAAAGGCGAAACCAAACTAATTCACAAATGGACTAAACAGCCCAAGACTCCTCAGGGTTAGATGTAATTTAAGCTTTTGCATATTCCTTCATATCATCATTGTCTGTTTATCCAGTCAAATTATCACAGCCCAACACCATCAAACTTCATCGAAGGAACACACTAACTGATGTGACAGATGATGTGACAGATGGAGCAGACCATCTTTTCATTTCTTGATTTCGTTTCATTATTTAAGAGAATTAGGTTTGACGTCTACACTACATCAGACTGCTTCCCTGTTTTCACCCTCTGCAGTGTAATTACAAAATTATTATCCTATGTAATTAGTACAATCAATCAATCAATCAATCAATAAACATAGCTTTAACAAGGATGAGAACCACAGAGGACATGAGAAACTGATTCATGAGCACTTCTATCAGCTTAAATAAGCTTCTATCAGTCAGGATGTAGGTAAAGACTGCCATCTACCGGTAAGTTGGAAGAACATCAACGTTTACGGGAAGTCCTTGAGAGAGTAAACAGTTAAAGTAAGTAATAAGAACTATATTGACGAAACAAAACACAACACAAAATATTTAATGAGAAAGAAAACCTTCCTGAATAATTTGGATTATAAAAATAATGTCAGGCAAAAACAAAGCTCAGGGATCAGTGGAGAAAAATAAAGGTTTATGTTTTTTCACTCAGATAGATGTTGGATGAGTTTCAGAGACGTTCAGTTTTCAGTAGAAAACGAAGAACATACACTTAGTGTCCACTTTATTATGTAAACATGTACACCATAATGTCCAATAACAGCTCCGGGCCATAAAGAGTACTTTTAGTGTTTTTTTATCCAGATCTCAGTGACATCCCAAAGAGAGTGTGAATGAACATCACATGCATCTTAAAACAGCGTTTGACTGCACAGGTGTACCTTATAAAGTGGAAATTAAGTCCAAGTATGTCAGTATCTGTAATCTCAGTTTTTTTCATTTAAAATTTGTATGTGCATATTTGAAATTTCTGAATAACTGGTCCAAAAAAAAAAAACAGAGGTAAATGATGAGACAGCAAGTTTGATTCAGATAAAAAACTGGTCCGTCAGTCCTGCAGGCTCCCAGAGGTGATGGATGAAAGGTTTACTGTACATAACAAAGTGTTGATGGAGGTCCACAGAGGCCTCCATTATACATAAAGTATGGTGTGTTTTCATTGTAATTACTTTGCAGAATTTTTTTCATCCTGTTGTTAGCATCAACTCATTAATGAAATGTATTTTTTGGATTTGGTTTGTGACCTGATTCTAAAGGTTAACTGATAAAATGAAAATACTTTTTTCCTTCTAGTGCGTGCCCTGCCCCCCCTAAGGGGAGGGCTTACAAAAATGAAAGTATCCACGGAGCAGTCTTGTGTGGCCTTTCACTTCACACAACAAGATTTTTTTTTTTTTAACATACATGAAGTGTAAAACAAACCTCAGCCTCTTCTTTGTGCAGCAAACAGGATGAAGTTTGAGCTTTTGGTGTTGCTGTTCTCTCTGGTGGACGCTCCGGGTTAGTTTTTTTCTTACTTGTCTGAACCAGTTTATGAGGAAACTGCAGTTCTCGAGTCTTAATTGAAGACTAAGCCCTTAATTTGGCCCCCGGTTATGTTAGAAATCACGTAAATTTAAACTAACTTGTAGCCTGAAAGAAGTTTAGAAAGGAGTCAGTTTGAAACAACCATGAATAGGAAAAACTAAAACATGTGTGTGTCTGAAGAGAGCTGATGTATCAACAAAGACATCAGTTTAAAATGTGCAGCTTCAGCACTTCATCACTGACTCAGTCTTATAATGTAACTGCATCTTTTACTACATTTGAAAGTTAAACAAATCTCAAAATGGAGCAACAATTTCAAATATTTTGTCTTCAAATGTGACAGTTGTTTTTAAATGCTCCATGCGTGGGTGGGCATGAAAAATCTGCTCCACAAGAAACTGGCAAAAACAGTTTTTTTTTCCTTCTCCATTTAAAGTTATGATTGATTTTGCTCATCGAATAAAGATGAATTACATTATAATCTGTAAAGCTTCTCTTTTTTATTTAAATGCCTCTTGTTGCTGTTGAAGCGGCTCCAGTTGGAGCTAGTTTGAACTACTTTATTAGATATTTAGTTAGATAGTTTTGGTCAGTGGTTCCCAACTTGGGGCTCAAGGCCTCCAAAAGGTCACTAGTAAATCTAAAGGTGCTCATGAGGTTAATGTGACAGGAAAAAGGAAAAAAAACGAAAAGTTGGAACTTGGCCACAGTTTCGGCTTTTGTACTTCGTAGTAGTGAAAACGTTTTAAAGAAAGGAAGGAAGTCTAAATAAAGTGTTTGTTTTCCCCGAAGACGTGATCGGCTCACACGAACCAGTTCATGTACGAGTCGGTGATGACGCCATCCTGCCATGCCACCTGGAGCCTCCGTTCAATGTGAATAATCTGACAGTTGAATGGAAATGGCAATGGAAAGTTTGTGCACATCCTTCGAAGTAGGGAGCCTGATTTAGTTAACCAGGACGAGAACTTCAAAGGTAGAACGTCTCTCTTCCCGATGAGGAAATGGAGAAAGGAAATATTTCACTGAAAGTGACCAACGTTACCTGAAGTTCACGCAGGAAATTACACCTGCTTTGTTCCCCAGCTGCACAGTCAGGTCAGGAGAGGAAAAGTGATTCTTATTGTTGGTGAGTACAGCTAATTGAAGTCACATTCAAATGAAATAAGAGAACTGTTCACAATTTACACAATTTTCATATGATTTTTTTCAACAGATCCAGTGGAGAAAAGCAAGAATGGAAGTCAGATTGACAGTGGCAGTAAGCAAACATCTAGTAAACTGTTGGTATCTGTTAACTATCAGCTGCTCTCACCTTCAGTCAGAATGATCTCAAGTGTTTTAATATTTTATTTCAGATTCTTCCACAACTGCAGTCCCACACCCACCTGAAGGGTAAGTAAGAAAGCACTAATGTCCTTATTGTACTCTTTAATGTCCACAGATGAAAATTCTCCTTTTATTTGTCCTTCATCATAAGAAGCTGAATCTTTAAGCTGTCAGGTGTCAGAGCATGTGGGTTCATTATATGTTATACTGGTGTCCTGCTACCACTTCAGAGACTCGAGCTATTTGGGCAGTTTGTGAATACTTTACTCTGACATGTTGTACTGGAACAGCTGAGGTCATCTGATCACACCACCATGATCAGAGTTAAATGAAGGATTGAATTAATAACTCCTCTCATTACTTAAAGACTTGTGGCTAACATACATTTGCTGTCCGGTCTTGGTGATCGGTCTCTCTCTGGAGGTCTGATCAGCATTTTAAATGTCATTACAAAACCTAGTTATTCCCATATCCTACACTCCATATCTTATATTCCCATAACTGTCCGACCTGCTGAGCATCAAACAGCAGAAAGACTCAGTCGGAGAGCAGCTGGTGAACTTCTGGTGAAGAAGTGAAGAATTTAGCAGCTAAAGAGACAGATATTTCCCTCAAGAGCTGGTGGAGACCAAAAACTAAAAGAGAGACAATAATTGGACTGGCATTCATCAGGAGACACAAACTCGACTCCACATGAATAAAAATGCTGCTCTGTAACTGTTTGCCAAAAAGTTCAACAGATAAACTTTAATTAAGATGATAAGTCATTCTTGTTTTCAGAACCACAGTTATCACAGCTTTTATTTTTAATTGAAAAATGTTCTTTGCAGTTCAACTGAACAAAGTATTTGCTCATTTCAACAAGCTGACTCAGTATTTTTCTTATTATACAGTATGTTTTTAAAAACAGTATGCAGGAGAAAAGGGATGTTGTCTTGGGAGCCCACAGTAAAGAACAAATCCTGATATCTTTCTTCTGTTCCTTCAGATGGTGGTATGAGCTCTGGTGCTATATTTGGCATTGTTTTTGGCTGTGTTGCTGTTCTCATTGCTGTTGTAGTTTTCACACTGTGGAAATGTGGAGTGATCGGTAAGTGATACGTTTCCTTTAACTTCATTCCCCACTCTCAAAAAAATCAGTTCTCAAGTCCTCAAATGATAGTCGGGGCCGATATGAACAAGGCAACAAGCTTTTGATTATTCATCCAATTAAAAGGTCTCTCACTAATGCACTCATAATGTAAAAGATGAGAAATCAACAGTCCTTAATTTGTACAAAACCTTTTATTTAAAACAGATATGAAACTGAGTAACACAGTTAGTTACCTTCCTCATCTTTAATATTTAGATACATAGACCAATGATACAGGAGCTGTGCTTGCAATGATTTTTTAAATTACGTTATCTCAACATCACAAGTTAATTATGTCGTTATCTCTGAATATCAAAGCTGTTTTTCTGGTGATAACTGGATAATTGTGTTGAACTCCAAAATGAGTGTGTGGTTCATTTGAGCACAGCTGATTTCAACCTTCAAGATCACTGTGATGACTGTCAGGGAGGATCCATAACTGATCAATAATTAAGGCCTAAATGTGGAGTTTGCTTTGCTGCAGTTTCTTCATTGGAGCAGACAATCTGGTTTTATAGTCTCCAAAGATGAGAGGTTGACCCATCTCTCTGCTTCAGCCAGCAGCTGCTCAAATAAAGCCGTTATATATATTATATAGAAATAATGAAGACATTATTAAGCTCATCCACTGTACATAATGACCCCCACAGCATCTCCACAGAGCCTACAGACACCTGCTGATGGAAACTAACTGGAGATAAACACACAAACATCACAAGGAACAAGAGGAAACACACTCTGATTTCTAAAGATAACAGCTTCATTATCTCGGGAAAGCCTTTTTTCCATAAATAACAAGATAATAGATTTGGGATCTCGAGAGAGAATAAAAAATGCAAGTGCAGCCGTTCTCGGCTTCCGTACAGTGAAATAGTTAATAGTTGTATAAATGCATGTCAATCAATATTTTTATCAGGTTTTCTTTCATTTAAATACACACTTTAAAACATCCTCTATCCTTACACTTTCCACTGGGACAAGGAAACCTCTCCCCCCCAAATAAACCCATTAACAGTTAAAAAAATGAGAAGAAACATCAGGAGGAGCAACAAAAGAGAGATCAGATAAAGACATGATTGACTATTTCAGCTAGCAGCTATGTCATCAACACCTAAAGAGGAGAATGTTTAACGACATATGAATGAATATATGAACAATGAGCAATCTATTAACCAATAACTAGGTTTATTAAATGATTAGCTATAACTATCTCTAGTAAGATCCTGTCTCTTTAACTACAAAGATACTTAATTATTTCAATACAAGTACTCTACTGTAATAGATTATTTTCAACAGTTTTAATCACAGTACATGAACCAGTTATCAAATAAAATGTTAAAAAAAGTAAATCTGTCTCTGAGGGGCCCTCCTGTTTAAACTGAGCACACTGAAATAACTGAATAAATGCATTTATATTTGTATTATATTAACACTTTTCTACCTGCTGAAGCTCACAGACAGTCCAGCCTGAGGTTAAAGGATGACAGACTTTACCTCCTGAGCCACAGTTTTACTCGTCTAAACTTGTTGATCAGAGTGCTGAAAGGACTCCTGAGCCATGTTGGAAAGCTCTGACTGATGACCTGTTTGTGTCTTGCAGGGAGGTGTGAAGGAGGAAACAATGAACAAGGCGCATTTGATCTAGTACCACCAAAATAAAAAACTACATCAATTCAATTCAATTCAAACAAGATAAGGGACAGAACAATACAGATAATAAACTACACACATTTATTAATGTATTATAAAGAGGCAGCTGTGCCAATGTCTCCACAACTGGGATTGTTAGTGATTAGTGCTGAAACCACTGAAGAAATGAAGGAAAGGATGCAGATTTTTATTCCATTCAAATATTTCTCAGTAAAACATCCTGACAGATGGACAGCACCGGTACATGAGGCTGTAAACTGTTTGTTTGATCATTGAATGTGTTTTTGTGTTATTGTGCTTCTCTGATTGTAGAAATAGTCTTTTTTATGTTTTTACCACAATGTGAGGAACTTAACAAACCACTGTTCATGAAATGTGTTAATATTATTATAGTAAAACCTCTTGATTTGGCTCGTACTCGCTGTGTGAGCTGCGAAACATCTGGACACTAAGAGGCTGAGATGTGTCAATAAAACTGTGAGTGTGGTTGTGAATATTTATGTATATATTTGAAACCTTTTGTTGTTTCTTTGACTTTCATATTATGAATTTCATATTATATATTATATTATTACTGTAGATCATTTCTGTTCAGATATTTGCGTTTTTCTATTTTTTCCATTTAGTTTTTTGCACCTCCATATCAAGGTAAATAAACCTGATTCTGACTGTCTAACAACAATACAAAAATATATTTAGTTATCTATATGCTATAGACATTTTAACATATGTACATATACACACTTTAGGATTTCATATATGTTACTAGGGTGGCACAGTGGTGTAGTGGTTAGCACTGTCACCTCACACAGCAAGAGGGTTCTGGCATGTTCTGCCTGGTTCTGCCCCTCGGACACACGGGCCCTTCTGTGTGGAGTTTGCATGTTCTCCCTGTGCCTGTGTGTGGGTTCTCTCTGGGTACTCCAGCTTCCTCCCACAATCCAAAGACATGGAGGTTAATTGACAACTCTAAATTGCCCCTAGGTATTAACGTGAGTGTGAGTGGTTGTCTGTCTTTCTATTGCCCTTTTCCACTAGTAAAAGTAAAAGACTAGCCTTCGCCTCGGTTTGTACGCGTTTCCATCACGTGTTAGTACCTGGTACCAGGTACTTTTCTAGTTCCCTACTCGGCCGGTTCCAAGCGAGCTGAGTCGGCCGAAAATGTGACATCAGCAGACAGCAGGCCGCTGATTGGCCAGGGCCTGAGCGTCACTAGATGCGCGTCGGGAGAGCGACTTCGTTCATAAGAGTCAACCGCGCCATTTTTAAAACCCAATAACAACAACGAACACGATCAGAGATGGCTGCACAGAAATCAACCCCGTGGAGCAACGACGAGGTGCAGACATTTCTTTGTCTGGTGGCCTCCATTGCTCCGTAGTCGTTCCGTGTTTGTGTCGCATAACAAATGACGTCGCTGGAGTTTCGGCCGCGTTGCCACGGACGACCCCACCCACGCTGAGGTGGTACTCTGTTGTGATGGAAAAGCGACCGAAACTGAGCCGAGTCGAAGTCGAGTCGAGTAGGTACTAGTGGAAAAGGGCCATAAGTCAGCCCTGCGACTGACTGGCTGGCGTCCAGTCCAGGATGTACCCTGCCTCTCGCCCAAAATAGCTGGGACAGGCTCCAGCACCCCTGCAACCCTGTGTGTGTCAGGATAAGCAGGTTAGAAGATGGATGAAGATAATTCCAGCAGATAATCACAATCTGATAACGAGCGCCCCCTAAAACTCCTCCTCGTCTCTTCATGTTGACAAAAAGGGTCCAACTCCTTAAACTTGTGATTTTCTCTCATTCATTGTATGATATATTTTATTATTATATATGATGTAATGCATATGTTTGTTAAAACACAAGGACTTTTTTTCTCTATTTTTCTGGAGTCTTCTCTTCACAAATTCACTTAAAAAAATCATCATGATATAATTATTACTGTGTTGTATGTGATTCAGCATGTTCAGTAAAAACAGGATAAAATCTAGAATATTCTTCTTTAGTAAACTAAATCAGCTATTTCATTTCTAAATTCTGTCCAGTCATGTATCTCACCCACATTTTTCATGTCCTGTCATGTCCTCTGTTGGAGGAAACAGCGCCCCCTAAAGATCCCTTCTCTTCACTTCACTTCCACACTGGTTCAAACAGGCAGCAGCTCTGCAGAAACCTCCAGACCCCAGAATCACAGACGGCTCTAGTTTTATAATAAATACATATTTTCATCATCATATTGTCTCCAGGTGTAGAACAGATATTAAATTTAAACCAAATGTAAGTAAAGGTTGAAGAATTAAATGAGATGAAGAAAATCCCAAAGTCACATCTTTCATCATTATTTTAACAGCAATGAAAAACAGCAAAAAGCAGCAAACATCACATAACAGACTATGTTAAGACATATTTCCCCTTCTTTACATGAGAGTTTGAACTTCACAGCAGTGCAGTGTAAACTCACCTCTGAGACTCTCTCTGACTACCAGCTCAGATTTGAGTCATCTCTTCCTTCCTGTGGTCAAACTGTTAGGTAACATCCCAAGCTGCCATGTGTTTGTTGTTTCTTCCTGGAAGCCATGGTTACAGTCATCTAAACAACTGACAGGAGATCTCAGCTCCACCCTGACAGATTACTCACTAACTTCTGACACTGACCGAGTTTCTATTTTTAACTCTGGAGTGAGTTAAATACTTTCTCAGGAACTCTCGCAGACAGAGAAATACAGTCAGGTGTGAACGGGCCAAACGTAAACTTTGTCCTGCTTTGTGTTATAAAAGTGACTTTACCAATCTAGTAAAGTAACACGAGATGTTGAGATCTATAGGAGGCCTACAGAAACAATATAGAAACACATTAAGTCTTTAGAGATTTAATAAACAACAAGGTGCAAAATAATGTACATCTTACAGTGAATAATTAATCAGGTGAATCAGAAAAAGTCACAAGTTTAATCAGAATCAGCTTTATTGGCCAGGTATGTGTGCACATACAAGGAATTTGACTCCGTTTTTTTGTAGTACCCTCTCATACTTAAAAGGTAAAAAAAATAGAAATAAATGAATAAACATAACATAACATAACATAACATAACATAACATAACATAACATAACATAACATAACATAACATAACATAACATAACATAACATAACATAATATAACATAAACATAAACATAAACATAAACATAACATAACATAACATAAACATAAACATAACATAACATATAACATAACATAACATAACATAACATAACATAACATAAACATAACATAACATAACATAACATAACATAACATAAACATAACATATAACATAACATAAATATAATATATGTAAATATAATATAATATAAACATATAACATAACATAACATAACATAACATAACATAACATAACATAACATAACATAACATAACATAACATAACATAACATAACATAACATAACATAACATAACATAACATACATAACATACATAACATAACATAAAGTGTGAACTATGGAGTGCACTGTGGAGTTTAATGAGTTCATCTTGAATTGTTGCTTTTAGGAGTTCAGCTCATCTTAGTTAAGTGTGATTGGTTCAATAAGGAAAAAAACAAAAGCAGTGACGTCAGTGCTTTTGTGAGTGTGGTCAGGACCAGCACACAAACAAGCTGCTTGACAGTCAGTCAGTGTGTCTGTCAGCTCCTGTGGACTCTCTCAGACTCTCTCTGTGTCTCTGAGTTTGTCTCTCGGATCTTTTTCATGCTGCTGTCCTCTCTGCTCGGCTGGACTCTCTCCTCATGGACTCTCTGTGTGATGCTGTGGACTCCTGCTGGAGGTAAAGCTGCCGTGTCCTCACATGTTGTGCTGTCATGTCTTTAGATAACAGTGTTCACTCCTCTGTGCTTTGAGAATGACTTTATCAGCTGTTAAAGAAGAAGGAGCAGTTGCCTGCTCCAGTTGAAATGTTGTTTCCTTACTGTAGTATAAAAAGACACGTAGAATAAACCAAATCCAAAGTTCCCAGTTGTAAGTCGTTATTGGAAATCTGCCGAAAAAACTTAGACAGGATACACTGCTGAGTCAGTCATTCAGCTACATCACAACTTCCTTCCTTTATTACTGGAAATCACCCCCTACATATTCTGAATTTCTGGTCTTAGTAGTTTTTGATAAACTCACAGTCTGGACTCCTACATTGTAGACTGAAAAAAGTAATCTGTTGTTTTTTCTTGGTCCAGTATTGACAATGTGCAGCATTTGTACACATTTAATAAAGAATAAAGACTTCCTGTGAGATTTTCAACCCAAATGTAGGATTCTGAAAATGAGGATGTTGATTCATTTATCTTTGCAATAGTGACATTTTTCAATGTACAATGCGGAAATACAAACCCATCATCATGTTGGAGCCTCGCTAATAAATCCCATGTCACTCAGCTACCACAAGACTTCCTTCCACTGTTGCTAGAAGGGAAGTCACCTCCTACACTAAAGCATGAATTAGGGGGAGACCAGCACTTGTTTTCTTGAACTATCTGCCCCCCAGCCATTGAGTCCAGTGGTTTTCCTGTATGTTGTTGTTTGTTTTTAGAAATGAAAAAGACATTTTTTTTATTAAAGAAGACTATGCTACTACTTACTTGAATTCTAATTCTAGTTTGGGATTATTTCAAATTAAAATTATATTTGACATAATGTTGTACTGTTATTCAAGAAGTTGTGAAAATACAGAAAATCAGGCTGAAATGTAACACTTCCTCTCTGTTTTCCAGGTGAGCCTCAGGTGATCGGGTCACTCGGGCCAATCATCGCTGCTCCAGGTGATGTTGTCATCCTGCCGTGCCACCTGGAGCCACATTTCAACGTGGAGGGTCTGACGGTGGAGTGGTCCAAGCCCGACCTCAAGCCCAACCTCTCAGATCGTCTGAGCCGGATCATACACCTTTACAGGAACCGACGCGAAGACCCGGACATGAAGCTCCGGTCGTACTTCGGCAGGACGTTGCTGTTCACAGACGAGCTGAAACGTGGAAACATCTCGCTGAAGATTATGAACGTGACGCTGGCAGACGAAGGGAGATACAAATGTTTGATCCCAAAGCTGAAGAGCACAGTGAAGGAGTCGATCGTTAAACTTGTCGTTGGTGAGTCTGTTGATGTTTAAACATAAAGGAGCACTTTGTTCTGGTCTGAAGGTCCAAATGAAGCCTCTTTAAAACTTCTAGGATCATGTTGTCAACACATCATGTGACCTGTAATTGTTGGTTGTTTTTAATACTGTGTTGATAATCATGATTGTGTTTTTTCAGATCCAAACTATGTGAAAACTGTGACCACAGAGACGCCGCTGCATCCCAGAAATCTGCAAACTCCAAATCCGAATGATGAGACAAATGTTGAAGGTGAGAAAACACTGATTCTGAGGAGGAGAGAAAAAGTGTCTTTGAATGAAGAATTACTCCTGATTTGGATAAAACAAGACTCTGATTTGTGCTCATATTCGTGTCTCTGTTTGCTTTTTAGTCACATCACGTGATCAGATCATTCAGAGCGTTTCAATCTCAGCTGTGGTTCTCCTCGTCGTTCTAATCCTGGCTGGTGTTGGAGTCGGATATTTACTGAAACACAAGTCATCAAAAACTGATGTAAGTCAGAAATAAACAGAACATGTTGTTGCTTCTTGTTGTTGGAATCCCATCAGACATTTTTAATGATTAAACTTGTCTTAATTGTTCAACAGCTTCCAAATGAAGACCCAGCCAAACTACTTCCTGTCTAGGTGCCTTGCTCAAGAGGACGTTGGTCGATGATGTTAAAGGAGATGAGAGCGTCGTACACTTTCTCTCTTGGATCTTCTCATTAGATTCATCAAAATTACCTGCAGCCTGAAGAGGAGTCACCAGATCAGCAGGACTGAGATCTTCATGGTGGACTCCATCAGAAAGACTGTAAGTCTGATTTAAACACCTCTTTGACCTCCTCCTTCATCAACTCATTTATTATTCAAAATCAATGATAATGATGTGATGAAATGAGTTGATCCATCACTCGAACAGACTTAAACCACGAGCAGGAAACTTTGTGAAACTTTTTTGAAAGAGTTTGTGTCTCTTCTACATTATTTTTCAGTCTGGTTGTCTGTTTGGAAATATTCAAAAATCTTTGAAACCACTTTAAATTTTTATGCATAAATTTGAATCTTCTGTAGATTCTGGTTTGATCTCCGTTTGAGTTGGAGGTGCAGTCAAATGAAACATCTGATCCTGAAGCTTTTAGTTTTTTCTTTGTTCAGTTCAGTTTTATTACATGCCCAGTAGGAAGTGGTTATGTTAACCTGGAGGTCTTCTGTAGCCTCAACAACTAATGTTCTCTGTTTTCTTTATCCACAGCTCACCTGCAGATCTTAGATGTGGCTGAATCAAACACTGGATGAATCTGTTCTTATTGGAAAAACTTCAGCGGCGACACCAATTAAAAGTTTTTTCTTCCTGAACTTGTTTCCAGCCTGCAGATGAACCGCGCCAGAACTGAAAATCCTCTCATGGACTCAACACGACCTGCAGAAGGATTAATTAATTTATTTATTTTTTACAAAGAGAGAGACACCAAATTGCATGGCAGGACAACAGTTTTTAATTTAACACCCTGTCAGATATTTTCAACTCCAAAGATGACAGCTGGTTCACCTTTTATTTATTACCAAACTCCTGCTCGTCCTCATACTTTCAGCGGAGGACAATTTTTATTGACCAGGTTTTTGTTGTCTTGTTTTTAAGTTGAACGTGAACGTAGTAGACCACATGTGAGGTAACTCAGACTCTCTCTAACATCATCAATCCATCCATCCAGTTTCGCTGGGACAGCAGGCTAAGCAAGGTAGTTCAGACGTCCCTCTTCCCAGCAACGAATTCCAGCTCATCTGAGGGGATCCTGAGGTGTTCCCAAACCAAATATGATATATATAATCCCTTCAGCATGTTCTGGGTCTGCCCCCGGGGCCTCTAACACATTGGACGTGCCCAAAAAGACCTCCAAAGGAAGGTGCCCAGGAGGATCCTGATCAGATGTTGAACCACCTCAGCTGGTTCCCTTCGATGATCCGAGTTTTCTCCAGATGTCCGAGCTCTTCAATGTTTCTAATTCTGAGCCTGGCCGGCCAACACCCTTTTATCTGTGATCTCATTCTTTCGCTCGTCACTACCAAAGCTGGTGACCATATTTGATGGCTGGGACGTAGATCGACTGGTAAATGGAAAGCTTCACCTTCCAGCTCAGCTTTCTATTCCACACAATGTTCCCATAGAACAGCTGCATCATACTAAAAGCAAAGTAAACATACTAAATGTTCACTTTGTGTTTTATCATGGCTAAATTAAAACAGGCTGCACCACACAAAGTAGAGATTAGTGCTTTCTAAATATTTACCCACTAACATTTGACTAAATGAGTTAATAACATCCATTAGCTGAGCATGTAAACACATATGTTCCTCTGCATGATGAGCTCTGAAGCTCCTTGTATTCCTCCACGTATGCAGACATTAGTTAAACAAAATCTATGATTTGCACATATAAAGCATCTTTTTTTTGTAAATTGTGAACCTTTCTGAAAATGGTGCAACCAGATTTAGTGAATCGTGGTTTGATTCTGTCTCAGTACTTACCAAGAACTGACGAAGGACTTTATATTAAAGTTTCCAGTTTAAGAGCTGGTGTGACCCAGCGCAGAGCTCTTTTTTTGTGTATTAAGGCAACCAGAGGAGACGTAAAGATGAAAACATAGCTGAGGTGATTCACAGCTCTTTAGACTGATGCAATCACAGTTAATAGTGCTAAAACAGTGTGACTCAGAGCAGGACTCTGAGGGTTTTAGGGCATTGGCCCTTTTTTAGTTGTTTTTCATGACTGATTATGAGCCCACAGCGAGGTTGTGTCGGGGCATGTGTGCTCTGCTAAATCAGTTTTCTGGCACATCTGATTCAAATCTAAATGTACGTTTATAAAAACGAAAATGTTCCGTTGAAATCGAAGCGCTCTCAACTTCCTTAACATCTACTTTGAATGTGCCTTTGAGCAGGACACGCTAGTTATTGTTTTTATATATGTTCATGTTATACAATATTAAATGTTTCAATAAGATGTGACCCTGTTTTCAAAAATACCTCTTCGCATTATTTTGTGGGTTTTACTTCTTATGTGATGTTGGATTTAATTATAAAAACACTGAAGTTAAAAGTATTTCAGTTAAAAACATGAATGTATAACAATATTTAATGAATGTGCAGTATGATACTTGTACTAGCTTTTGCACTTTATTACTCCCAATGTTACCTGAATTATCATATTGGAAGATTGTTTATTTTTGGGTGAATAAATGAAGTAGATTTTTAAATGAATATTGGAAGATTGCTTTCTCACATCACTTTATTTTTGGGTTTAATCCAACAAACTGAATAAATGAAGCAAATTTAAAACCTTACTTTCACTTAGATTTTTAAATTAATTGTGTTGACTTCTTTGTGCTGTGAATTTAATGAGTCTGCTTTCTCACATCACTTTCCAGATTCTTCTGTTTCGGTCATAAATGAGGAGTTTAATCCAACAAATTGAGGATTCTACAAACCTCAGAACTTCTCAGTTTGAGATGTGCTTTAATATCCAACCAAAGCAAGACCTGAAAATAAAATATTAGATAAGTGTTGGATTAATTAGATTGTAATGATCTTTTAACCTTGATTATAAAAGTTTTCATTCACTTCAACGTGGTTTCTTTTTGAAAGCTCTTGTTGAAGCCCGACCCCTCAGATCATCTTGTTTAGAGATTTCATCTTGGTGTTCAGAGATTTCATCTTGGTGTTTAGAGATTTCACTCTCTGCTAGACGTCAGATGGCTGGTGACACCACTCGAAATGAATTTGCGTTTTACAATTACTCACGGCTTAGTCACACCATCAGTTTCTCTGATACTGCAGTTTCTTTCATCATCTTGTTCAGGAATGTACAAATGAGACTGTATCATAGATAAAAGTCTGGTCCTTCCTCTAAAACTCATTTTGTAAAAACAGAGAGAAAAATGCTTCACATTTCTTTTTAAGTTGTTCTCATACAGAGAAATGTTGGAGATCTTCATTGCCAACGTTTTTTTTTCTTTTAAAGGTTTGCTTTGATTTTTAGACGAAGACTTAGAGAAAATGTGCTGAATACCACATTCACAAACGTAAATTTAATATCTGTAAAACTCTTTAATGTCTTTATCAAATGTTGACGGAGGTAACAGGCAGCCTTCAGGACTCCTCTCTGAAGTTGGTGTTGTGTTACGTATGGCGTCATTTAGCTGTCATAATCATGAGAGCGCAAATACAAATTAAACGAGCACAGGATCAGGAACTGAGGGCGTAAAAACATAAAACTGAGAGGTGAAAAATAATCTTGTGGCGAATAAAGTTTTTGTCTCGAGTGTGTAAATTGTAACAGAGCGCAGATATGAAGCTGCAGCTGCTCGCTCTCTGTTTGAAACTTTTCCTCACTCTCCATATTTTTCACAACCGGAAATACGTCATGGGTGTAAGGCTTCGACAAGACGATTGCCGATCGAAGTGGCCTGTGCAGAGAGCTGCTTTAACCCTCAGGCATCAGTTTAATTTACTGCCCTCTGAAGTCATTAACGACATAAATGTCCACTTCCACAAAACTGCTATAAATTCATTCATTCAGATTCATATTTTTCTCCGCTTTTTTCTGCATAAATCTCTTAAACAACTTCAGCCTGGCTCAAAACTACCAAACATTCAATCATTTTGAGGATTTTAACCCCTTTAAATGCCAGTTTGATTACATGATGTCACTGTTGTTATTTATGAAAAAAAAAAAAAAGTGGTATTTTCCATATAACTAATTTGAGGGGGCCGGGGGATTTTCTTTTAAATCAGTCTTGGATATTGATGCATCATTAGTTTTTGTGTAGCATCAGATTTAAAATGTACTACCCTCTTAAGTCAGGAAGGACAAAAATGTCCACTTCCAAAAACTGCTAGAAAAATAGTACAGATGAATATTTTTTCTGCTTTTTTGAGTCAAGTCTTTTGATCAACTTCAGTCCTGATCAAACAAATATGTAATAATTATCATTATAATCATTATAAAAACATGAATGTGTTAAGTTTTTATAGCAGTTTTGTGGAAGTGGACATTTGTGTCCTTAATGACTTCAGAGGGTAGTAAATTAAACTGATGCCTGAGGTTAGTTAATGCAGCTCTCTGCACAGGCCACTTCGATCGGCAAACGTCTTGTCGAGCCTTACACACATGACATATTTCCGGTTGTGGAAAATATTGAGAGCGAGGAAAAGTTTGAAGTGAGAGCGAGCAGCTTTAATATCTGCACTCTGTCACGATTTATACGATCGAGACAAAAACTTTATTCGCCACAAGATTATTTTTCACCTCTCAGTTTTATGTTTTTACGCCCTCAGTTCCTGATCCTGTGCTCGTTTAATTTGTATTTGCACTCTCATGATTATGACAGCTAAATACGGCCTCTGCCTAGGGGAATCTAAGGCACAACATAAAGGGTGTGACTCCCTCTCTCCCTGCTAAAAGGATGACCAGATACAGAAATTGCAGTCCAACAAATATTTATTATCAACAAAAAAACTGGGTTATAGGCCAAAATAATAAACAAAACTCTCTAGAAACAAACGAAATCCACTAACTTACCTCATCATAATAAAAATAAAATACAGGTATCTACAGGTATCTTACCTGCCTCCCTAAAAGAGGGAAGGAGGGGAAGGACAAAGAAAACAGCACCTCCCTCAGGCAGGGAGAGACAACACACACTGAGGAAGATACAGACACAGACACACTGAACATAATCTTATGACCACGGGTCATAACAGTTGTGAGACTTTTCTCAGATCTCATTGTTATAATTATTGTTCAGACTGAAAGTTTATTTAGTTGGTTCTCACAGTATCACAGACTGGCTTTTAACTTTAGTCAGATAGTCAGCCAATGAGTCAGTCAGATAGTCAGCCAATGAGTCAGTCAGATAGTCAGTCAGTCAGTGTGTCTGTTAGCTCCTGAGGACTCTCTCAGACTCTCTCAGACTCCTTTTGGGTCTCTTAGTTTGTCTCTCAGGTCTTTTTCATGTTGGTGTCCTCTCTGCTCGGCTGGACTCTCTGTGTCTGTGCGATGCTGTGGACGCCTGTTGGAGGTAAGCTCACAGATTCATGATGATCATCTTCTCATTCATTCAGTTGGTGCTCCCCTCACCTTAGCTTCAGTTAAGTGGAGACAGCACATGTTCTACTGATGGTGTGATCAAATGTTGAAATGATGTGTGTATTCATCAGTTCATTAACAACAGAAAACAAACAGGCATTTCACAAAAGAACAGATTATATCAATGATCATTTAGAATTTGGATTCAGATTGGTGAACTTCAGCTGGACAAGGACAGTTCCACTTAATTAACAGTGAAAATCCTGAAAAAAAACTTTCTAAGCAAACCACATTTGTGACAGTAATTTATGAAGCACATGTGACATGTGGAAGTAGACAGGAAGCCGCCATGCAGTGTTCCCAGGCTGCCATGTGATTAATGGTTAAAGATGATTAAAACCCTGAAACTGAATCTTTACTCTCCCGAGAAGGTTGGTACAGAACCTGCAAACTGTTTTTCTTTCAATCGGTCCTCAGAAATCTTTCAAAAGCCTCCAGCACACCACAGGACAGAGACACAGACTAAATGACAACATCTGATGACAGGTGAATTACTGAAAAGGCATTTCCACTTTACTCAGAATACTTTCTTTATCTCAGGGGGAAATTTGGTGTTCCAGTTGCTCTGATACAGAGAACACAATAGAAATGAAAAACACTATGAAGAGAATATGTACAGAATATACACGATAAATAGAATAAAGATAAAAGATAAATTATTTGGGGCTAAATTACAAAGAAGTTATGTTGGACATTCAGCTTTTTCTGGCCATAGGAGGAGAAAAGAGATACTGAGAGATACAAGATTACAGATTTAAACAGATAAGTTTGGATTAAACATATAAAACAATACATTTATAAATCACTAAAATGTTTTTGCTTAGACAGGGCAGTGTGTGTTAAAAATGTTTAAAAGTGGATTTGCAGGGCTTAATAGGGACGTTTACCCAAATTTTTTATGATACTTCTTTCATATTAATCTCATAGTTATGTGTGACAGCTTCTTTTAACAGATATCATCAGTTAATAATGGGGACTTCCAGATAAAATCACCCAACAGTGAGCTCCATTTCACATGAATGCACTTCCTTTGACTAACTTTGCCAAAGAAATGTACTGTCTATTCTTTAGAATGAGGATGTGAACCTCTATCAGTTCACAACACCTTTGAAATATCAGTATCAGTTATCATCTGTTAGTTTTACATTGAGTCATGCTGTCACTGAAAGCACTATTTTTTTTTCATTCAAATATTTTGGTTCTCATCCAACATCCCAGATAAGACAACTGGTTGAACTGAAGTTACGCCATAAACAGCAAGTGGTCATTGAGAAAGACACAACCAGACTACAAACTACAAGAAATAAATCTGATAACCCAGCCTCTCAATTGTTCGATCTGCAGTGCTGCTTTTCTGAAATATCTGACTTTTTAATAAACTCAATATCTTCTGGGTTTTAGTCGTAAAAAACTGTCACAGTCCACCTTCGTGTCGCCTCGTCCTGTCTAGCCATGTTTCTGGGTCATCATACCTTTTCTTGCCATTCTCCATCCATCCACCAGATGGCCCCACCTGCACCTCATTCCCTCATCAGCCACTCTCACTACATAAACCAGCCCAGATCCAGCACTCTTTTCTTTTTCCTTCATGCTTGTCTACCTGCCAGAAAGACCCCATTAAAGTTTATTTTGGTCCTCTGGCTACACAAAGTGAATAATCATGAAGTAACTGAGGATTAATCAGTGATGGAGTTAGTTGTTGGTTTGCAGCTCTAGTTCTAAATTCTGCACACGAGCTTCTTTATCAGCACAGCTACTGTAAAATACAATCATCGGAAATTTGTGACATTTTGAAATTACTTTGATAATAAAGTTAATAATAAAATAAAATTTTGACATAATATCTTTTCTACTGTTTTTCAAAATACAGAAAATCAGGCTGAAATGTAACACTTCCTCTCTGTTTTCCAGGTGAGCCTCAGGTGATCGGGTCACTCGGGCCAATCATCGCTGCTCCAGGTGATGATGTCATCCTGCCGTGCCACCTGGAGCCACATTTCAACGTGGAGGGTCTGACGGTGGAGTGGTCCAAGCCCGACCTCAAGCCCGACCCCTCAGATCGTCTGAGCCGGGTCGACTACGTGCACCTTTACAGGAACCGACGCGAAGACCCGGACATGAAGCTCCGGTCGTACTTCGGCAGGACGTCGCTGTTCACAGACGAGCTGAAACGTGGAAACATCTCGCTGAAGATCATGAACGTGACGCTGGCAGACGAAGGGAGATACAAATGTTTGATCCCAAAGCTGAAGAGCACAGTGAAGGAGTCGATCGTTCAACTTGTCGTTGGTGAGTCTGTTGATGTTTAAACATAAAGGAGCACTTTGTTCTGAAACCTCCGGATCGTGTCATCAACAGATGGAATCGTTGGTTCTTTCTTGTGTTTCTTCAGATCCAAACTATGTAAAAACTGTGACAACAGAAACGCCGCCTCCTTTCCAAACTCCAAAAGATGAGACGAATGTTGAAGGTGAGAAAACACTTTGACTCTGATAAGAGAAAAAAGTCTTTGAATGAAGAATTGTTGCTGCTTTGCATTTAACAAACTCTGATTTGTGTCTCTGTTTGCTTTCAGTCACATCAGGTGATCGGAGCATTTGGATCACAGCTGTGGTTCTCTTCGTCGTTCTGTGGGTGATGATAGAGCTGGATATTTACTGAAACTCAAGTCATCCAAAAATTACGTAAGTTGGAGGTAAACAGAACATATCGTTGCTTCTTTAAGTCGTAACAGAAACTTCTAATGACAAAACGTGTGTTAATATTGTTCTACCAGCTTCTACAAGATGACCCAACCAAATTACTTCCAGTCTGGGTGCCTTGCTCAAGAGCACGTTGGTCATTGATGTTAAAGGAGATGAGAGCATCGTACACTTCCTCTCTTGAATCTTCTCATCAGATTCAAACCACCAAAAGCACCTCGAGAGGAATTACCGGATCAGCAGGACTAAAATCTTCATGACAGATAAAACCTTTGACCTCCTTCATTTTTTGAATAATAATGATATGATCAGTATGACTATGATAGTGAGAAGTGAAACCTTGTCAATCAACTGTTACTTTTCTTCTTTTCTGTCAGTGTAGTCAGCTTTGGTTCATCTTGAGTCATCAAAGATCTTCAGTTTGATCTTGAATCCACTTTTAGTTGTTTTAAAGTGTTTTTTTATATGTCATCTGATCAGCTGGGTTGCAGTTTATGAAGAGGTTGTATTCAGCTAAGCTTCTCCACTAATGTACTCTGCTCTGTTTTCTTTATTCCCAGGTCACTATTAAGTTGGAGGTGTAGTCAAATGAAAAGTCTGATTTAGTTTTTTATTTGTTCAGTTCAGTTTTATTACATGCCCAGTAAGAAGTGGTTATGTTAACCTGGAGGTCTTATGTAGCCTCAACAACTAATGTACTCTGTTTTTCTTTATTCCCAGCTCACCTGCAGATCTTAGATGTGGATGAATCTGGTCTTACTGGAGAAACCTCAACAGCGACACCGATCAAAAGGATTTTCTCCCTGAACATGTTTCCAGCCTGCAGATGACCCGCGCCAGAACCGTGAATCCTCTTCTGAACTCAGACTGACACATTAACCTGATGAATGCTGTTTCATAATTACGTCAATCTTGAAGGTTTTAAATTGCATTTAATAAAAATGACTAAAAAACCTTGTGATACAAAACATTATGTCAATAACATAAGACTAAATGAGTTAATAACGTCCATTAGCTTAGCATATACACACATATACTCCTCTCAATCTAAACTGTATGAATATTACTAGCTCCGAAACACACTGCATTTCCACATGTATGCATATTAAAATATAAAATGTAAATCTACAAAAATGTATTGTTTGTACACCTAAAACTGTCTTTTCTTTTGTAAATTTTGGACCTTTCTGAAGCTGTAATGGTGCAACCTGATCTTGTAAATTCTGGTTTGAATCTGTCTCAGTAGTTTAGTGTTGAAGATCTGGCAGATTTCTAAACTAGGTGAACATGAGTAACATTTATTTTGTGTTTTAAGGCTCAACATTACGACCAGAGGAGACGTAAAGATGGAAATGTGGCTAAAGAAAAATCTCTCAGTTCGTTAGACTGATACAAACAGCTCTCCACTCCCTTAACATAGACTGTGAACGTGCCTTTGAGCTTGGCAGCAATGGTTGTTTTTAGAAATCTTCATGTTTTGTTACATGAAATTTTGTTCAAATAAAAGTTGGCAAGGTTTTCTGGTCTTGAGCATTTGAGTATTTCTTGTATTTGAATTTTGTTCTTTAGAGATGTTATGATGCAGTCCAGTGTATTGAAGGTATTAAGAATACCACCTCTGGTAGTTTAGTTTGAGTACAGTGGGAGCAAGTTAACAAATAAATTTACATTTTCTAATAACTGCAGTGTGTTGACTTCATTGTGATGTGTGTTTTCTCTTTGCATTGAAAGAACTTTCACTGTAAAGTGAACATCACTGTGTTGTATCTGCTGGATTTATCTGTCATCACACAGATTTTATAAAATATATGTAATTTATATAATCCGTCCTCATCTTGATGGAATGAGATGAACAGAGGTTGGAGGATGTTGTCCTACAGATGTCAGCGCTCTGACCCCCTGTCTAATCATCATCGGTGATCAGGCCGATGACGATGTCGTGTCGTCAGCAGATCTGATGATGGTGTTCGCCGGTGTTCAGAGTCAGGGTGGAGGATGTGGTGGGGTCTGCCCATCAAGAAGTTCAGGATCCAATCACACAGGTCAATGAGCTTGGTGACGAGCTTAGAGGGCACGATGGTGTTGAACACTTAGATGTAGTCAATGAACGACGATGATAATTTGGGTCTGTATTCAAACTGAGGCAAGTCCAGTGAATCAGGGAGGTCATGAAGGTTTGACTACATCCTCATTGTTAGGTATGTTTGTGTGCAGGAAACACAAAGTGACGTGAATGTGTGTAATGCACAGTATGGACTGAATGTCAGTGTTTATAAGGGAATAATATGCTTGTGACAAAATTAATGGTAGAAAAGGCTATTTTTATTTTCACATCTCGCTTTGTTTTTAGATTAAAGTACAAACAGCAACAGATATTTATAATACAATATAATACAATAAATATATATGATACAACAAACAACACTGACCACGTCTCCCCTTTGCAAGATAACACACTGTATGTACATTAGTTTAGACTGTTAGTGTCACTTTTACAACACTAGAGGGAGCCACACAACAAGACAAGTTTTCAAGTTTTAACCTTTAAAAAGTGCATATTCAAAGTTTTGACTGACAGTGATTGAAGATCTCAAACTTTTTGTCAGACTTGAAAAACACATTAACTCCTGACACTCTGTGAGAGGCATTGGTCAAAATACTGGACTGACATTTAAAATATTTGAGATGCCCCAAAAGTTTCTGAGCACCTTCAGAATAATCTGGATCTCCCTTCATCTGCCAGCGTCACCTTCAAGATCTCTCACCGGTTCACATGAAGGTGCAGGTAGTCGACACAGTTCAGCCAATCTGAGGGGTCGGGCTATCACCTGGAAAACAGAGGAAATGTTGTGTTTGATTGGGATTTAGTTTATTTTACAAACTTTTTGAAAATGAATAGTAATGACATCACTTTAAATTTTATTTTACTTATAAATATGAATAAGAATAATAAAAAATCACTAGTTAATCACTGGGTGTAGAACATGGTAAAGGCATCGTAGGCAATTAAATTCTTAAATCGCAGTCTCCTTAAAACAATGCTAAAAAATATTAACAAGAACAACAACAAACAAAAAAATAGATTAAAGAAATAAAAATATGAAAATAAATAATGGTACTAGAGTAATAATAAAATAAATATAGACCTAAAATATAAATTATACAACTAAAATAAACATTTCACAGTAGTAAATATACAACTGAACAGATATAGAGAGATATAGAATAAAATATACAATAGAAAGTGGTGCTGTGAGTCTTATGGCCTGAGGGATGAAGCTTCCCTGAGCTGGATTAAAGATCACACTTTCCACAGGTGAACAGAGATCAAACACTTTCATTTGATTGCACCTACATCTGAAAACTTCAAAACTCTTTCATAAACATTTTTCAAAGTTTAATCATATTATTCATCATTTCATCATATTATTATCATATAAAATATGAAGGAGGAGGTCGAAGTCGGTGTTCAAATCAGACTTACAGTCTTTCTGATGGAGTCCACCATGAAGATCTCAGTCCTGCTGATCTGGTGGCTCCTCTTCAGGCTGGAGGTAATTTTGATAAATTTGATGAGAAGATTCAAGAGAGAAAGTGTACGACGCTCTCATCTCCTTTAACATCATCGACCAATGTCCTCTTGAGCAAGGCACCTAGACAGGAAGTAGTTTGGCTGGGTCTTCTTTTGGAAGCTGTTGAACAATTAACACAAGTTTAATCATTAAAAATGTCTGATGGGATTCCAACAACAAGAAGCAACAACATGTTCTGTTTATTTCTGACTTACATCAGTTTTTGATGACTTGTGTTTCAGTAAATATCCGACTCCAACACCAGCCAGGATTAGAACGACGAGGAGAACCACAGCTGAGATTGAAACGCTCTGAATGATCTGATCATGTGATGTGACTAAAAAGCAAACAGAGACACGAATATGAGCACAAATCAGAGTCTTGTTAGAGCCAAATCAGCAGTAATTCTTCATTCAAAGACACTTTTTCTCTCCTCCTCAGAATCTCACTCGTTTTCTCACCTTCAACATTTGTCTCATTATTCAGATCTGGAGTTTGCAGATTTCTGGGATGCAGCGGCGTCTCTGTGGTCACAGTTTTCACATAGTTTCGATCTGAAAAAACACAATCATGATTATCAACACAATATTCAAAAGAATAGAAAGAAAAAAAAAACTATTACAGGATGACGGTCACATGATCTGTTGACAACAAGATTTAAAGAAGTTTCATTTGGACCTTTGATAAAACTACAGAGTCGACAGCTGAGCCACAGATTTAAAATTCAAACTAACAACAACAAAAAGGTCCTACATGTCTTGACAAGTTACGTTCAAAATAAAACCGAATGTGCAATGTGCTGCTGTTTTCATGCACAAAAGCACAAAAGTTATAAAAAGGTTCAAAAGGTTTTTCACCATATTCTCAATATAAAGGCAACTTTATGATTATATTTAATTATGACACATTTAAAAATATTTACTTTTTCCTTTTTATTTCCAAAGTAAGAGATGATCAGGTTATTGATCACGTGAACAGATCCATTAACCACGAATGAACAGAAGAACCATCAAGAGGAGCAATGAGGACTATGTGCTGTTTGACTAATTCTGCAGATTGATTTAAGCTCATTTTGTATTGATTATTGATTATTGATGACTGGGAGACCTGAATCTTCAGTTCTGATAATGTAAAGTTCATCTGTTGAAAACTGCACAGACCGTTAACATTAAATCCTGTAAACCTGCAGGTGATGTGACAGATTGTACGAGTGTGAACAAACTCACCAACAACGAGCTCGACGTCTGAATCGCTCGCCAGCTGGTGGACGACACATCGGTATCTGCCGCCATCAGAGAGCTTCACAGAGCTGATCCTGAGCGAAATGTTGCTGTGTTTCAGGTCACCTCTGATCAGCGCCGTCCTCCCAGAGTATGACGACATCTTCATGACCTCTGCATCCTGGTTGTCACGGTAACGGTGAACATACATGCCTCCAGCATCTCCGGGGTCAGGCGGGATGTCGGGCCTCCACCAGTCCACACTCATTTTCTCCAGGTCAACCAGAGGCTCTACGTGACACGGCAGGATGACGTCATCACCCAGAGCGGCGACGATTGTCTGAGTCGAACAGATCAGCTGAGGCCGACCTGGAACAAAGAGGGAACGTTCAAATTCAGAAAACAGGGAAAAGTCCTGAATCTGATCTGATCAGTTAACCTCTAAATAATCCACTTACTTTCACCACCAAATTTCCAAGAACAATCTGACATCAGTGGTGCTAATAAAGACGACTGTACGTTAAAAGTTGGGCTGCAGCTCACAACTGATTTCATCACTGATTATCTGCCAATTATTTTATTGATTAAAGATTTTATTAAACAACACAAAGAGAAGCAGCAGATAGCACCATCAATACTAATGTGCACCCCCTGCACCTTTATAATATTTACACATCCACCGTCAGCAGTATTACCTGTGTTAGATTGTATATCTCTGTTTAGTTATACATTTTATTTTAGCTGTATCATTTAGATTTTACTTATTGTTTTATTTAAGACCTTTAAGTGATTATCAGAATAGTTGATTATTTGCAATGGATGGACTGATTGATTAATCGACTGATTGCTTCAGCTTTCAGTTGAAATCTCTGCTGCATCGTTGGACCTGCACTTTGTTGTTTTGGAGTCAGCCAACATGTCAGCTTAATGTAACGGTGCTCAGACCTGCAGCTGACAGAGAAATGCAGGCAGATAACAATGGGCCAAACTTAAACTGTCCTGTGTGTCGTGAAAGTAAAAAAAAAATCCTTGTATGAGCTCAGTTCAACTTTATTATGAGTTATAAAGCAAAAAAAAACATGAAACAATAAAGAGCAAAAAAAAAGAGATTTTATTAACCAACACAAAGAAAAGCAGGAACTGAAAGTTAATTGTGAAAGACTTTAAAAAGGTCCTGAATAAGACATTTAACAGGACATACAACAGTTAACAGTTGTTTGCTATGTGAAGCTGTGGTGGAGTAATGATTCCTGATCTGAGATCTGAGGTTGTTCTTTGTTTTGAAGGCAGAACAGCCGAATGTTCATGTGACTGCAGACGAGCCTGAACCACCTTTATGAAGAGAGCGACAGACGTGTAAAAAAAGACGTGGTGAGAGCAGTTTAACACGTTCAGCTCCAATCAAGAATCAGCAGGTGTGAATGAGTTTGTTTGTCTGGAGACTCCTCCAGTCTTTTCCTCTCTCCTCTGTACAAATATGGACAAAGAGAGACGAATTACATTCATGGTCATTCATACATGGTGGAGCTCGACACCTCTGCGGCTCTCTGCTGCAGGTCGAGAAGTGAGAGTGAAATAAATCCACTTTTTAATCCCAAAGGTTTGGCTGATAAACAGCTCTGGGTGTCTGCCAACACAACATTCTGCAAAGCCCCACGATGTGAACAAATCTTTCACTGAAGAAGAATATTTACCATTACTTTTCTTTTACAGATTATTTATAGATGATTTGGTCACTTTTAGCTTGTTTCTGTTGAGTTTGGTTGAATTGTGTCCATTTGTTTTGAGGCGCTCTCGTGTGACGTCTGCTGGTTCTGAATGTTGTATTTAGGATTAGGATGATTATCAAAATACTCAAAATAGTCAATCGACCAATCAACTGATTTTTTCAGCTTTACTTGCATCTGAAAATTAGAGATTAGAGATACATACACATCAACAGCATGACAAACATTATCAGTATATATACCGTCACAGTATGTTGGTTTTGGGCATTTTTCCAATTTGATGAATGAAAATCATCACATTTTTACACTTTAATGATGCAAATCTTACACTGGATCAAAGTATGACATGTTATGTGGAATAGCCTTGCATTTCCAGACATCAGTTGAACAGTCCTCTGTTACATAAGAGTCAAACTGAGACCTACAGACAGGTGGACTGATACTGTAAAAAATGAGGGAAGTTTGTCATGGAAAGGTTTCTGACAAACACTGAGCCCCTTATGTGAATATCAGCTCATATCTTATCATCATTAACAACAGCTGAACTGTGTCTGTAAATTAAACCTGATTGAATGTGAGGAATTAAAACATCAGGAATAAAGTTTATTACTATTACTTATTACTAAGTTTATTATTACTGTTAATCTGAATTATTACTCATATTAATGCTTTAAACAAACACGAAAGTATTCCCTTTCTTTGAGCTGTCACATGTTTTTTCTTGGTTTATATTCTTTTATTCTTTATTTAAAATAAAAATTATACACATAATTACCACCCACCTTATTCTACATGTCTTGTCATATTATAGTGAAGAAGAAGAATATTATAGATACCTCCATGAAGCTTTACCTCCAGCAGGAGTCCACAGCATCACACAGAGAGTCCATGAGGAGAGAGTCCAGCCGAGCAGAGAGGACAGCAGCATGAAAAAGATCCGAGAGACAAACTCAGAGACACAGAGAGAGTCTGAGAGAGTCCACAGGAGCTGACAGACAGACACACTGACTCTCAGACAGACACACTGACAGACAGACAGACTGACTGTCTGACTGTTTCCGTGTTCAAACTGCTTCTTTCTGTCGGGAGAGGGTTTGTATACCCGAGAGGCCACGCCCACACATGACGTCATGGAGGGTGACATCATGGTCAGAGTTTCCACGTGTAGTTTCATTTGTTGATTGATCTCCTTGGTATTTCCAACACAAACACGCTAAATGTGTTTTTTTTTTATTCCAGCAGATACTGATCATCATGATCACTTCAAATCAATAATCAATCAAATTCTATCCAGCTAAAAACTGTGTTAAAAATAAAATTAAAGAGAGACATTGATTTGAACTGTAATGTCTGTGGGGATGTTCATAAACTGTTTTTTTCATTTATTTATGAAAATATTAAAATATTGGTCTCTTTGGAAATTATACACAGAAAAACACTTATTACAAATATTACAAATACATCATTAATATTTTTATTAAAATGGACAAATTCTATTAATTCACGAATAAAAATTTACCGGTAATAAACCATGATTTATTCATTCATATATTATTTAGCTCTTTGATGTTTTCTAAAGACTTTGTGTTTCTATATTTTTCTGGAAGCTTCTCTTCACTTGATCACTTAAAAAAAATCATTATATAATTATTTAGTGTTGTAATGTGTGAGTCAGTATCTTTGTGACTCAGCAAGTTTAGGATAAACGGGATAAAATCTGGAATATTCTTCTTGATTAAAGTAATATCAACAAAGTTTACATGAATAAAATCCTGGTAAAGTGTCATAGTCATATAACTTTAATTACAAAAAGCACCTTCACACCACATTTCGGTTTATTGACTTCCCAGTCTCTAAAAGTCACAAAGCTGTCAAATTTAAAAATAAACCAAAAGTGAGAAACAGGCTTTAGATCACTGATTTTTTTTTTTTTTTTTTTTTGGGGGGTGTCCCCATTTATAAAAAGGCAGTATTGGGGGAAACAGCGCCCCCTAAAACTCCCTCCTCGTCTCTTCACATTGACAAAAAGGGTCCAACTCCTTAAACTTGTGATTTTCTCTCATTCATTGTATGATATATTTTATTACTGTATATGATGTAATGCATATATGTTTGTTAAAACACAAAGACTTTGTTTCTCTATTTTTCTGGAGGCTTCTCTTCACATGATCACTTAAAAAAATCATCATGATATAATTATTACTGTGTTGTGTGTGATTCAGCATGTTCAGTAAAAACAGGATAAAATCTAGAATATTCTTCTTTAGTGAACTAAATCAGCTATTTCCTTTCTAAATTCTGTCCAGTCATGTATCTCACCCACATTTTTCATGTCCTGTCATGTCCTCTGTTGGAGGAAACAGCGCCCCCTAAAGATCCCTTCTCTTCACTTCACTTCCACACTGGTTCAAACAGGCAGCAGCTCTGCAGAAACCTCCAGACCCCAGAATCACAGACGGCTCTAGTTTTATAATAAATACATATTTTCATCATCATATTGTCTCCAGGTGTAGAACAGATATTAAATTTAAACCAAATGTAAGTAAAGGTTGAAGAATTAAATGAGATGAAGTAAATCCCAAAGTCACATCTTTCATCATTATTTTAACAGCAATGAAAAACAGCAAAAAGCAGCAAACATCACATAACAGACATTATGTTAAAACATATTTTCTTTCATTAATAAATGACAATTAATTATATATGTATGTGTGCATATGTGATGCTCTTTAAAGTACATAAATATTCATGTTTTTTATTTCCCTGATGAAGGATAGGTGGAGTGTTTTTAAATATATATATGTTATCTTCAGTGTTTGAAGGGACAATGAAGAAGCAGAACTCTCTTTATTCACATGTTGGTGTTTGTATCAGCTAACAAATTCTGCTTTTTTGGGCAAATAAACTTGAAGATACTTCAGTTATAAGAGTAAAGACAACTGATCATGTTCACTGACTTTAGTCTGCAGTGTGGTGAAGTTATCAGGGTGAGATAATCTCACTTCTTTGTCTTTCCACTGAAGTCCCTGAAGTTTGGTATGTGTGGTCTTTAGTGTGTCGCAGTCTTGGTTGAACAGGATTTCACTTTCTCTGCAGTGTCTTCTGACTCATACTTTGCTCATTTGGAGTCAGGCCAACATGCTGATATAAGGTTGCTCCGACTTACTGCTGACAGAACAGTAAACAAGTAGTGCACCCTGGGTAATGTAGTTAATTTGGGACCATAATAAATCAGATATGGAGAGGACAGACCCTTGATTTAGACAAGGAAAAACTCAAACAGAGACAATGACAGGAAACGGTTTTGTCTTTATTCATCAGCATTCATAAAGTTTAGGCTGATGCACATTTCAGAGAGCTGTGATCAAAGAAACTGATGACCACAGATGATAAGAAGCTTTTCATTCACACGACTTCTTTGCTTTGTCGTCCAAAAGCTTCTCACAGCAAAAACACTTTCTGCAGTGTGCTCCAGGTTTTCATCAATATTCACCTGAAACATGTGGATTTAAATGTTTAAACATCGGGCGTTGTGTTGCAGGTAATGTCAACCACGACTTTGGAAACAGGACGGATCAAAGTGTGTTTTCCTCATCATCAAGAAATAAAGTCTTACTGGATGAAGGAAACTCTCCACAGCCCCCCCAATAACTTATGGACTTGAATGAAACTGACCTGACATGATCGAGAAAATAAATATTAATAAAATCAGACACTGTGTGCACCTCATCTGTCTGCACTCATAGTAAAACTTTGTTGAAAAAAAACTGTCAAAATAAAGTTAAGTCAAGAAATATTTAATCTAAGTCAATAAGAATATAAAGTTTTTAGTGGATACTTTCATATTTTGAGGACTGAGGTTCAGTACTGAGACTGAGGCTTCAGCTGAACAAGCTTACTGTTAAAATAAAATTAGATTTATCAGTTATTAACAGATTGCTCTCATGAGGAGGATGAAGTCTTAGTGAATGAAACTGCAGACTCAGGTGTTACCTACATCACTACGACTGATACATCTCACAAACATGTTTATAGCATCATGGGAGCAGTTTACATCACATGATCTGTCTGCTAATTATTTATAATCATTATCTTCATGGGAAGGTCTTTGGCATGACATCAGGAATGTACCTTCCACACAAAATACATGTGTAGATACTATTTACAGCTAATGAAACAGGTACTTCCTGTTTTACTTCTTCTTTACTTCACTGGAGGTCAATGAATGAATGAATTTATTCTTAGTACAGTAAACACACCTGAACGTGGACGCTGACGACAGTAAACACTGAGTCACGTGATGATTTATTGCTTTAAAGACGTATAAAAATCTAAATTTAAACTGGGCTGAATCATCTTTAAAGAGGTGTGCTGGCCGGCGGGGGAAGGTTATGACAATATTTCAGTTTACGCTGAGAAGCTGCAGCACAGTGAAATCTGCTCTTTAATGTGCTCTTTGTCTCAAGATAAATTCTGGGGAAATAACAGAAGCCTCATCTGTCTCATTAACACCTTGTGACGCCAGAACACTGCGTGGGTTCTCTCTGGGTACTCCAGCTTTCCTCCCACAATCCACTAAAACATGCAGGTTAGGTTAACTGGCAACTCTAAATTGCCCCTAGGTATGAATGTGAGTGTGAATGGTTGTATGTCCTTCAGTGTTAGCCCTGCAACTGACTGGCGTCCAGTCCAGGGTGTACCACGCCTCTCGCCCAAAGATAGCTGGGACAGCTGCTGAAGACCCTGTGTGTGCTCAGGATAAGCAGGTTTAGAAAATGGATGGATGGATAACAGAAAAACCCACCTAACTCCACTGCATCAAGAAACTCAAACAAAAGGAAAGCAAGAAATCAAATGAGCAGATATAACTGAATCAAACAAATAAAAACAAAATACAAGTAATCCAAAAAGGGCGTTGTAACTCCACTCTTCATTCACTTTTAAAACAACTGGTGTCTGGATCAGACAGCAGCGGTCCAACTGAGATGATCAGTGTCACCTAATAAGAATATGTCAGTTACTACAGATCCAGGGTGACCTGAAATAAACTGGAAATGATGCAGCTGCAAGCTACGTACCTCCTGACAGAAGCTGATACTCACGAGGGAGGAAGAGAGGGACCCAAAGCAGCCATCAGTTACCTGCGACCACACCTGTGTTACCTACAGAACAGCACGTGGAAACACAGAGGAGAGGACGCCTTACCGGAACAATGACAGGGCCAAATAACACACACACACACAAACAGCTGCTGTAACAAAACACAGGCCTCAAGCACCACAAAGACACCAAACTACCAATGAATGAAGCAGCAGGCGGCCATACCTGCCGAGGACAGACACCTCCAACCCGGAAGTGACGTCAGTCAGGAGCGTAAGAGGTAGAGACAGGTGGAGGACGGAGACTCTTAAACCCTGCCTCCCCATCATACTCACAGCAGCACCACAAAACATAGAAAACAACATTTCTATGCTGCTACAAAGGACCTCCTCAGCCTGACCGTAAGGAGGAACCACGACACAGAATCATTTAAGGCGTGAGTTAAAGAAGAAGCACAACTGTGTTCATTGAGTCGAAGCTTTGAAACTATTATGAAACTATTTAATGGTGACATCTGCTGGTAAAGTTTAAGTATTACATTTGTATGGAAAGATTTCAAGACCTCATGAAAACAGTGAAAACCACAAATGAACTTTCAGATAAGATCTACGATTCTGTTAAAGGAGGAAATTAGAAATGATTAATAAAACTCTAAGAAGAAAATCAGACAACAGTGAGAAACACAAGTATTGTGTGTGTGTGTATGTGTGTGTGTGTGTGTCCATGACATGACATGCATGTGGTGGTAAATTTGCCAACACGCATCAGTTAAGATTCATAATAATCCCACTAGGTGGCGTAGAACAACATAAGATGGATATTAATGAAGCTGATCTCAGAGCTGCTCGCTAACATTAACAGTGAAAGTGCTTTAAACAGCTGCACATTTATAGATGCCTGAGAAAATGAGAAGTTTTAAACGATAAGTTTAATGGTCTGAAAGGAGAAAATACAAGTAAAGTCATGACTGATAATGCAGCTACGTCTCTGAAACATCACGTCAGGAGAAAGTGAAGATTTCTCTCAGTAAAAACAAAAAGAAAACTCTGAGAGACTATTAAAAACAACAAACTAATCAGAGGGAACTAGAATGACAAAACATTCAAACTTCTCATTAATGAACCATGAAAATATCACTTTCAAGACTATTCCAGGCAGCTTTGTTAAAACAATTTTCCTCGTGCTCATCGGTTTCCTGTCTCCATCACTAACCTGTTTATTGTTTATCAGACTTGTGGGGTTTCACTACTTCCTTATTTAAAACAGTTGTATGGGAAGATTCTCTCTCAAGACCTTATGAGACAAAAGTCCTTTCCATTCAAAAATAATAAAAAACTTCTCTTTTATTACAAAACAGATTGTGATGCTTTACAATAAAAAATGACATGTACAAAGTGATCTTTACAGGAAAACAGACAAAATGAACATGAAAAATAATAATAAACATAAGAATAAAGATGAAAATGAAATATATATGGTGCATAAAAAATAAGATAAAAATAAGGATGAAAACAGAAGACATAGAATGTGTAATATAAGATAGAGAGTAAAACCCACTGCACTAATAAAATCTAACATTTTAAAGTACAGCAGTGCAAATATGTGAAGCAAAGGTAAAGAAAACACAATAATTTTAATAAAGCTATAATATAGAAAACATCAAACGCATAAAATCTAATAAAATCTTTTATTTGCAGTGAACCTTCTTTTCTCTTTCATATCTCTGGTGCATTGAGGTTGATTTTCTTTAGTTAGTTTAGTTTGTTGGCGTCTGGAAAGATGCCTGTTTGATATAATTTATAAACCTGCTTGAAAATGCTGTCGGTCAGACCAGGAGGTGGAGGATATAACACAGCACTGCTCCTCTTTTACTTCACTTCATGACTCCAGTAGGACGTGATTCGAAACGCTCCTCTTTGCATCAGCTCGAGCTGCAGGAAAACCAGAGCAGAGAAAGTCTGTAGCTTTGGGAGTTATTAACCATTAAGCCCACATAGGCTGCATTTGACAAAATAAAATAAGATCTTTTATTGATCCCACAGTGGGGAAATTTTCCCATTAGAGCAGCTCTACAACTATTTAAAAGAGACATTAAATAATAAAAACAATATAAACACAAAAACACAAAAAACAGTATGTACAATAAATAGTAAATAGTAATAATAAGAGAAAAAGAAAGAAACAGTATTTACATACACAGCCTCAGCCCAGTTAGATGTGCAGTGGTGAGGCGTTATTGCACAGGTGAATATGGATATGAGTATTGCTGCACAGATGTTGATAACGGATATGAATTCCCCAGTGTATAAGTAAATGAGTGGAATGAAAAAGAGACCATAAAGTGCATAGCTGAGGACCTCATTAAACATCAGTGCATTGATGAACATCAGAAAACATCAGTCCTACTGTGATGTAGAAGTGCTGGTTACAATGACAGACTCATAGTGCAACATTATACAGGAACAACTTCTTTATATCGCTGCAGGAGTGTGACGCTGTTCTTTCATTTCCTGATTAACTTCAGTCTGGTAGCGTCACCTTATTCAGGCCTGCTGTCCAACAAACACTGCGCCACACACGCAGACCATTGATTGAAAAGACTATGCTAATGCTAAAAAAGCTAACAATGTTCCTGAGGTTTAGTGAACATCACTTTGATTTTGGAAACTAAGACTTGAAATCAAGATCACAAGTTCTGAAATGTTTTTTAATTTTAAAGATCCCCTCCTGACATATAAAGCTACTCTGCTGTGCTTGGTTTAGTTAAATGACCTCCCTATAAGACTCATTTCTGAGTAGAGGGACTTAAAGTTGACAAATCAAATTATGTTGAGGCAACAGAAAAGCTGAATTAACTAAACTGACTCTATGAGTGTGCTGTAGTGCTCCATCTTCCCTTCTTGCTTTTATCTATGTTATAATCAGTACCAACAGAAAGTCTGCCTTCTGCATGTTGGGTGGACGAACGTTTGTGAGGAAACGACAACACGTGACACGACCACACACATCAGCTCAGTCTGCTGCAGCAGCGGCTCAATGTTTCTCTGAAAGGTGTGAAAAGTATCAGGAAGTCTGATGAGCCTCTAAACTAAACCAGGTGATTTTTACTTAGTTGGTCCAGAAGCTGATTAATCAAAAAGTAAAACACACCAACTATAACATCACACATATTATCAGTCACGCTGGATTTATTGGCTTGTTACACAATAGACAGACAAACTGGACTATCCACAGTTTGCTTCTGATGAAAATATACGAAAATGCATTTTGAATGTCTTCTTAGACAACTTCTGTCATGATATATTGTTATAAACACATAATAAAACACAAAAACTGACATTAAATGGTCACCATGACTTTACGAGCAGCTGATCCCAGAGCTGTGCAGAACTGATGGAATGAACAGTGTTTGTCAGACTGCCCATCCTTCCTTATTTTATAAAATATTTGCTAAAACACAATATCACACACTCCAACTATCAGTGTAGACAGAAACTTAAAACATAAAATAGCAGTGACCAAGAGGATAAATACACAGATACTCTATTTTATTAGGATGGTCTTACCTTTGGCCCACTTCCTGTACATGTACATACAGATGATGAGGATGATGGTGTACAGGATGAAGAGCAAGATGGTGGAAATCATGTTGGGCAGAGTCAGGAGAGGAGGAGGAGTGGTCGGCTGAACTCTGTCTGTGAAGAGGAAAATCAAGAGTTTAAAAAGTTTAAAACATTTCATCAACAGCTCTGTTTTCACTCAGAACAAACATTTTCCAAAAGGTTTCCCATTAGTGCCACGTTAACACTCTCAACAGCTACGACAACACGAGGAAGAGAGAGTCACATCCAAATAACCACTTTTCAAAGTAAGGTGGCATTTTAGTCATTTGAATGGACAAATGTGTCCTTTCTGTGCACACACTTCCAATTATCGTTAATGTAAAAGTCATTTAAAAGCATAAATTAGATGTTTGTTCACAACAGAATTAGACTGGGGCTGAGATACTGTGACCAAATCCCCTCCAACATTCATATTTCATTTATTCAGTTGACTGTTTTTCTGTGAATCTTCCTGCCTAAAATTAAAGTCTAAATGCTGTTTCAAAGCTTTGCTGAAGATAATACTTAATTGTTGTCTTATTCAAATTTATTGAGACAAAAACTACAGGGAGCAGCCTATAAATCTGAATGTATTGATGTGATTGATTCGAATATACAACTGTAAAGTTAAAATACACAGTTTAAAGACCCAACAAATCATGGACATGATCTCAGATTCCTCAGTGGCAGCTACACTTCCTGTTTGTAGGTGTTTATATCTTCTAATGTGATTATTTCAACTAAAACCGCCAATCACACAAGTTGTAAACACTTCACCTCTCACTGCCAGCCAGCTCTGCTCTGACTTTCCTTTACTGGGGTGTTCACACCTGTAGTGGCCTTCATCAGACTTGGACACCGATTCGAGGATCATCTCTCCTTTAGCCACATTACCGATGAAAACGTCATCTTTGTAGAACACAGCAGTGAAATCTGATGTAGATTCATGTTCGTCTTCTTCCCTGTAGAGGCAGGGAAGTGTGACAGTATCTCCCTCTGTCACAGGAAGTGCAGGACTTCCCAGGATCACAACACCAGCTGGAATACAGAAGGATAAAGCTCAGAATAAAAGCCCAGACTTCATGACTAGCAGAGTTTGCAAAGCCTTAAAAAGCCCTAAAAGCCTTTAATGACAAAAATGATTCCTATGCACATTTGGTATTACCTGTCACTTAAGATGTTGACGGTGTTGCTGCACCCTCCCTTCTTAGACTCACACCAGTACGCTCCAGTGTCTGATGGGTAGGCGGTCTCAATGATGCAGGAGGACTCACCTGGGATCGCCCAGCCATATGCGCATACCTGAGCCGTCTTATAGGAGGTGTTTCTCCACACACTCCAGCCGGTGGAGTTTCCCGGCGTCACACACTTCAGAGTGATGCGGTCGTACCGAAAGAACTGAGATAATTTGGGAGTGATGCTCAGTGTGGCTGCTGTGGGGGGTCAAGTCAGAGTCAGAATCAAAGATTTAGAAAAAGGTTTATGGCTAAGAAGGTTTACACATGAAAGAAATTTGCAAAAATAATAAATAAAAAAAATACCATAAAAATGAAAAAATATTACAAAAAAGAAATATACAGGATGCATGTTATTTAGATGCAGGAGACAAACATTTCCATACAGGGATCAGGGGCTATCAAGGGAGGAAAATCACAGGGAATCCAGTTTTTCATTGCTCTCATGCAAAAATTTACAGTAATCTTCAATTTCTTAGTGTAAACTCAAATATTTGAAGTTAATATCTGGGCTTTCAGTGAGGTTTGCAGTTAAGTGCTGTCTAGCAGGAAAAGATGGCAACAACATCAACTGTAAAATAACTAACAAGTAAAATTAATTGAATAATGAGATTCAAGATACATACACAATACACAATGGCTGAGATCTGCATTTCCATCGAGTGATGTACTGAGCAGGTTTTACCAGCGTTCCACATGATGTTTAATGGGGGGTAGATATATAGTTGACTCCCATACTGAAGGAACAAAGGTTAAAACTGAATCAAGCTAACTGTCATTGCACCAGCCAGAACTTCTTTCGTTCATGTTTGATGCAAATGGTTTCTTGTTCTCAAAAACGACAACTGTGTCATGCTGGCAATTGCAGTAAATGTTGCTAAGTTAACAACCCAGATAGAAGAGTGATTACTGTTTACGGAGGAAGATGTTGAATAGACAGTAACTCAGCCCATGAGGAAGAGGTTTAGGGCTTCAAATTTGCCTTCCTCTAAGTGAGGTAAATGTTACTGTGTCAGCAGCATGCAGACGACTCTGAACGTGAGATTGTACTGATGTGAAACACATCCAGGAAATGATACAACAGACAGGAATGTCACCATTTAGTCTCTGAGACAGTGAAATCAGCTGAACTGTTGCTCACTGATAAACCATGGAACCATTTACCATTTTTTTTAATCTGATTTTAGGTGTAGCAAACACATATTAGAAAGGAGAAATCTGGGCAGGGATGCTTTGGTCTGCTTAGTTATGTGGTTCTATGGGGTAGGTTTAAAGAATGGGACAAGATTTTAGCCTGGTTTATTAGTTGAAAGGGTTCAAACATAATATATAATAATGTTATTCTCATTGTTATTCTGTCACTAATCCTGACAGTGATATTAAAAATGTTTTTTGATGGTTCGATGTACACTGAGGGAACGTAAGTAACTATCGGACCGGTCAGCACTGGGTCATGCATGTTTACCAGGTCAAGATGGGCAGCTGGACAAAGGAGCAGAGAAATTCTTTAAAAGTTACAGGAAATTAAGACTTTCAATAGAGTAATGGGTCTGCCGGTCAGTAAACCCCCTCACGTCAGCTGACATCCTTCTCCTGTGTGGTGTGTTCGGCTTTTCTTTTCCTTGAAAAGTACATTTTTTCAGTGGGGCTGTATGTAATTATTTATATGTATGAATAATTTTTTACCTTTTTTTAAAAACATAATTAAAAAAATGAGATCTTCCACAACGTTCTCTGTTTACTTTGACACCCTGTAAACTGATTTCTATGTAAATAACTCAGGAACATCCCGAGTGTCTTTCTTCTCTTCAGCGCCACTACAGCACTAACAGTGAGCAACAGTGATTTATAAAGCTAGCTTACAAGCGATCAACATTTAATGTAAAAGCAATCATGAAACCTGTCAATCATATCCTTCAATGCATCCTCTCTATGTTACATACAGACCCTTTAAAATTGTGCCATTAACTTTGACAATGATCTGACAGATTTTTAAACATTTAAAAAACTTAAAAATGAAAAAAAAAAAAAAAAACTGAAAATGTTTTTCTAGACCGAGTCAAAGTGACCTTAGAAAACACCTCACAGCTCTGTTCATTATCACCAATCAGACCAGTTGGTGGAGTTTAAAATAAGGGTTTTTTTGAGCAATACAAGTGTCCTCACAAAACCTACACAACATTTGGCTTTGTTTCACAAAGAATTACATTATAAACAACTCAGAAATCATCAAGGAATCCAGATGTGATTGTTCTCGGGATGATTTTAAAAAAAGGAGTCGTGTGCGTTTGAAGTTTGTGGATGAGCAGAGGAAGAGAGCAAGAGGCATATTATTGATAAAAAGTTAGGTTACTTTAAGCAGAGTGATGTGATCTCCATCTTGTATTGTCAGTCTTCCTGTATGTCTGTAGGTTTTATCGTGTTTACCACATCCTGCATAAAGACAGGAAATCATGTAGGTGAACATATCACACACGACTTAAACAACCATTGATCTGCAGTGAAATTTACATATTTTGCAAACTTGCTTGATCTAAAAGTGTTTTTTTAAGATATGGACCCTTACAGCCTTTAACAAATGTCAGAGTTTATTTAATTGTGAAAACGTGCTTTGCAAAGTGATGCTTTTATTCTATGCTGTAGGTACATTTTTTACTACAAGTTCCCGCAGGACATGTTTCACAGTTTGCTGATGATCTTTTACTTATCAGTCCCACTTGCTGCTGAAAGATCTCACCTATATTTCACATGAGAATAGTTTATTTTTACCACAACCACAGAACCAAACCTGCCACAAGAGTCTTTCATTGTTTTATCACAGGATCACAGAAAAACCACATAAACAGCAGAGTTGGTGAGAAAGACTGGAAACTATTTGTAGGGTACATCCCATCCAAATGCATAGACAGTAATGCATTACAGTGGAAGTAAAAATACATAATGAATACAGCTGGGAAACACTTTATGTCCTATCAAAACCCCTTTCAACTTATTTTGAAATGTGACTTACAGATATCCAACTTCAGAAACACCTTCCTGTCCCAGCTGTATCCTCACAGCCCTCATAAGAATGTAATGCCCGCACATAAGAAGTGTATTTCCCCAAATATTGAACAATTCCTTTTACCAAAAGTTTCAGTTTCCATTCTTAACTATGTTATTTCTACATATTTAACCCTTCCAGATCATGCCAGTGTAATCAAATGATGACTGTTGTTCCAGGGCAGTGTGTCAAAGTGCAAAAATAACTGTAAGTTTATATAAGTTATAAGTAAGTTTATATAAGTAAACAATGGCATGGTAAACATTTTTAAAGGCGAAACCAAACAAATTCACAAATGGCCTAAACAGCCCAAGACTCCTCAGGGTTAGATGTAATTTAAGCTTTTGCATATTCCTTCAATATCATCATTGTCTGTTTATCCAGTCAAATTATCACAGCCCAACACCATCAAACTTCATCGAAGGAACACACTAACTGATGTGACAATGATGTGACAGATGGAGCAGACCATCTTTTCACTTCTTGATTTCGTTTCTTTATTTAAGAGAATTAGGTTTGACGTCTACACTACATCAGACTGCTTCCCTGTTTTCACCCTCTGCAGTGTAATTACAAAATTATTATCCTATGTAATTAGTACAATCAATCAATCAATCAATCAATAAACATAGCTTTAACAAGGATGAGAACCACAGAGGACATGAGAAACTGATTCATGAGCACTTCTATCAGCTTAAATAAGCTTCTATCAGTCAGGATGTAGGTAAAGACTGCCATCTACCGGTAAGTTGGAAGAACATCAACGTTTACGGGAAGTCCTTGAGAGAGTAAACAGTTACAGTAAGTAATAAGAACTATATTGACGAAACAAAACACAACACAAAATATTTAATGAGAAAGAAAACCTTCCTGAATAATTTGGATTATAAAAATAATGTCAGGCAAAAACAAAGCTCAGGGATCAGTGGAGAAAAATAAAGGTTTATGTTTTTTCACTCAGATAGATGTTGGATGAGTTTCAGAGACGTTCAGTTTTCAGTAGAAAACGAAGAACATACACTTAGTGTCCACTTTATTATGTAAACATGTACACCATAATGTCCAATAAAGCTCCGGGCCATAAAGAGTACTTTTAGTGTTTTTTTATCCAGATCTCAGTGACATCCCAAAGAGAGTGTGAATGAACATCACATGCATCTTAAAACAGCGTTTGACTGCACAGGTGTACCTTATAAAGTGGAAATTAAGTCCAAGTATGTCAGTATCTGTAATCTCAGTTTTTTTCATTTAAAATTTGTATGTGCATATTTGAAATTTCTGAATAACTGGTCCAAAAAAAAAAAACAGAGGTAAATGATGAGACAGCAAGTTTGATTCAGATAAAAAACTGGTCCGTCAGTCCTGCAGGCTCCCAGAGGTGATGGATGAAAGGTTTACTGTACATAACAAAGTGTTGATGGAGGTTCCACAGAGGCCTCCATTATACATAAAGTATGGTGTGTTTTCATTGTAATTACTTTGCAGAATTTTTTTCATCCTGTTGTTAGCATCAACTCATTAATGAAATGTATTTTTTGGATTTGGTTTGTGACCTGATTCTAAAGGTTAACTGATAAAATGAAAATACTTTTTTCCTTCTAGTGCGTGCCCTGCCCCCCCTAAGGGGAGGGCTTACAAAAATGAAAGTATCCACGGAGCAGTCTTGTGTGGCCTTTCACTTCACACAACAAGATTTTTTGTTTTTTTAACATACATGAAGTGTAAAACAAACCTCAGCCTCTTCTTTGTGCAGCAAACAGGATGAAGTTTGAGCTTTTGGTGTTGCTGTTCTCTCTGGTGGACGCTCCGGGTTAGTTTTTTTCTTACTTGTATGAACCAGTTTATGAGGAAACTGCAGTTCTCGAGTCTTAATTGAAGACTAAGCCCTTAATTTGGCCCCCGGTTATGTTAGAAATCACGTAAATTTAAACTAACTTATAGCCTGAAAGAGTTTAGAAAGGAGTCAGTTTGAAACAACATGAATAGGAAAAACTAAAATGTGTGTGTGTCTGAAGAGAGCTGATGTATCAACAAAGACATCAGTTTAAAATGTGCAGCTTCAGCACTTCATCACTGACTCAGTCTTATAATGTTACTGCATCTTTTACTACATTTGAAAGTTAAACAAATCTCAAAATGGAGCAACAATTTCAAATATTTTGTCTTCAAATGTGACAGTTGTTTTTAAATGCTCCATGCGTGGGTGGGCATGAAAAATCTGCTCCACAAGAAACTGGCAAAAACAGTTTTTTTTTCCTTCTCCATTTAAAGTTATGATTGATTTTGCTCATCGAATAAAATGAATTACATTATAATCTGTAAAGCTTCTCTTTTTTATTTAAATGCCTCTTGTTGCTGTTGAAGCGGCTCCAGTTGGAGCTAGTTTGAACTACTTTATTAGATATTTAGTTAGATAGTTTTGGTCAGTGGTTCCCAACCTTGGGGCTCAAGGCCTCCAAAAGGTCACTAGTAAATCTAAAGGGTGCTCATGAGGTTAATGTGACAGGAAAAAGGAAAAAAGTTGGAACTTGGCCACAGTTTCGGCTTTTGTACTTCGTAGTAGTGAAAACGTTTTAAAGAAAGGAAGGAAGTCTAAATAAAGTGTTTGTTTTCCCCGAAGACGTGATCGGCTCACACATGAAGCCAGTTCATGTACGAGTCGGTGATGACGCCATCCTGCCATGCCACCTGGAGCCTCCGTTCAATGTGAATAATCTGACAGTTGAATGGAAATGCAATGGAAAGTTTGTGCACATCCTTCGAAGTAGGGAGCCTGATTTAGTTAACCAGGACGAGAACTTCAAAGGTAGAACGTCTCTCTTCCCATGAGGAAATGGAGAAAGGAAATATTTCACTGAAAGTGACCAACGTTACCGAAGTTCACGCAGGAAATTACACCTGCTTTGTTCCCCAGCTGCACAGTCAGGTCAGGAGAGGAAAAGTGATTCTTATTGTTGGTGAGTACAGCTAATTGAAGTCACATTCAAATGAAATAAGAGAACTGTTCACAATTTACACATTTTCATATATGATTTTTCAACAGATCCAGTGGAGAAAAGCAAGAATGGAAGTCAGATTGACAGTGGCAGTAAGCAAACATCTAGTAAACTGTTGGTATCTGTTAACTATCAGCTGCTCTCACCTTCAGTCAGAATGATCTCAAGTGTTTTAATATTTTATTTCAGATTCTTCCACAACTGCAGTCCCACACCCACCTGAGAAGGTAAGTAAGAAAGCACTAAGGTCCTTATTGTACTCTTTAATGTCCACAGATGAAAATTCTCCTTTTATTTGTCCTTCATCATAAGAAGCTGAATCTTTAAGCTGTCAGGTGTCAGAGCATGTGGGTTCATTATATGTTATACTGGTGTCCTGCTACCACTTCAGAGACTCGAGCTATTTGGGCAGTTTGTGAATACTTTACTCTGACATGTTGTACTGGAACAGCTGAGGTCATCTGATCACACCACCATGATCAGAGTTAAATGAAGGATTGAATTAATAACTCCTCTCATTACTTAAAGACTTGTGGCTAACATACATTTGCTGTCCGGTCTTGGTGATCGGTCTCTCTCTGGAGGTCTGATCAGCATTTTAAATGTCATTACAAAACCTAGTTATTCCCATATCCACACTCCATATCTTATATTCCCATAACTGTCCGACCTGCTGAGCATCAAACAGCAGAAAGACTCAGTCAGAGAGCAGCTGGTGAACTTCTGGTGAAGAAGTGAAGAATTTAGCAGCTAAAGAGACAGATATTTCCCTCAAGAGCTGGTGGAGACCAAAAACTAAAAGAGAGACAATAATTGGACTGGCATTCATCAGGAGACACAAACTCGACTCCACATGAATAAAAATGCTGCTCTGTAACTGTTTGCCAAAAAGTTCAACAGATAAACTTTAATTAAGATGATAAGTCATTCTTGTTTTCAGAACCCAGTTATCACAGCTTTTATTTTTAATTGAAAAATGTTCTTTGCAGTTCAACTGAACAAAGTATTTGCTCATTTCAACAAGCTGACTCAGTATTTTTCTTATTATACAGTATGTTTTTAAAAACAGTATGCAGGAGAAAAGGGATGTTGTCTTGGGAGCCCACAGTAAAGAACAAATCCTGATATCTTTCTTCTGTTCCTTCAGATGGTGGTATGAGCTCTGGTGCTATATTTGGCATTGTTTTTGGCTGTGTTGCTGTTCTCATTGCTGTTGTAGTTTTCACACTGTGGAAATGTGGAGTGATCGGTAAGTGATACGTTTCCTTTAACTTCATTCCCCACTCTCAAAAAAATCAGTTCTCAAGTCCTCAAATGATAGTCGGGGCCGATATGAACAAGGCAACAAGCTTTTGATTATTCATCCAATTAAAAGGTCTCTCACTAATGCACTCATAATGTAAAAGATGAGAAATCAACAGTCCTTAATTTGTACAAAACCTTTTATTTAAAACAGATATGAAACTGAGTAACACAGTTAGTTACCTTCCTCATCTTTAATATTTAGATACATAGACCAATGATACAGGAGCTGTGCTTGCAATGATTTTTTAAATTACGTTATCTCAACATCACAAGTTAATTATGTCGTTATCTCTGAATATCAAAGCTGTTTTTCTGGTGATAACTGGATAATTGTGTTGAACTCCAAAATGAGTGTGTGGTTCATTTGAGCACAGCTGATTTCAACCTTCAAGATCACTGTGATGACTGTCAGGGAGGATCCATAACTGATCAATAATTAAGGCCTAAATGTGGAGTTTGCTTTGCTGCAGTTTCTTCATTGGAGCAGACAATCTGGTTTTATAGTCTCCAAAGATGAGAGGTTGACCCATCTCTCTGCTTCAGCCAGCAGCTGCTCAAATAAAGCCGTTATATATATTATATAGAAATAATGAAGACATTATTATTAAGCTCATCCACTGTACATAATGACCCCCACAGCATCTCCACAGAGCCTACAGACACCTGCTGATGGAAACTAACTGGAGATAAACACACAAACATCACAAGAACAAGAGGAAACACACTCTGATTTCTAAAGATAACAGCTTCATTATCTCGGGAAAGCCTTTTTTCCATAAATAACAAGATAATAGATTTGGGATCTCGAGAGAGAATAAAAAATGCAAGTGCAGCCGTTCTCGGCTTCCGTACAGTGAAATAGTTAATAGTTGTATAAATGCATGTCAATCAATATTTTTATCAGGTTTTCTTTCATTTAAATACACACTTTAAAACATCCTCTATCCTTACACTTTCCACTGGGACAAGGAAACCTCTCCCCCCCAAATAAACCCATTAACAGTTAAAAAAATGAGAAGAAACATCAGGAGGAGCAACAAAAGAGAGATCAGATAAAGACATGATTGACTATTTCAGCTAGCAGCTATGTCATCAACACCTAAAGAGGAGAATGTTTAACGACATATGAATGAATATATGAACAATGAGCAATCTATTAACCAATAACTAGGTTTATTAAATGATTAGCTATAACTATCTCTAGTAAGATCCTGTCTCTTTAACTACAAAGATACTTAATTATTTCAATACAAGTACTCTACTGTAATAGATTATTTTCAACAGTTTTAATCACAGTACATGAACCAGTTATCAAATAAAATGTTAAAAAAGTAAATCTGTCTCTGAGGGGCCCCCTGTTTAAACTGAGCACACTGAAATAACTGAATAAATGCATTTATATTTGTATTATATTAACACTTTTCTACCTGCTGAAGCTCACAGACAGTCCAGCCTGAGGTTAAAGGATGACAGACTTTACCTCCTGAGCCACAGTTTTACTCGTCTAAACTTGTTGATCAGAGTGCTGAAAGGACTCCTGAGCCATGTTGGAAAGCTCTGACTGATGACCTGTTTGTGTCTTGCAGGGAGGTGTGAAGGAGGAAACAATGAACAAGGCGCATTTGATCTAGTACCACCAAAATAAAAAACTACATCAATTCAATTCAATTCAAACAAGATAAGGGACAGAACAATACAGATAATAAACTACACACATTTATTAATGTATTATAAAGAGGCAGCTGTGCCAATGTCTCCACAACTGGGATTGTTAGTGATTAGTGCTGAAACCACTGAAGAAATGAAGGAAAGGATGCAGATTTTTATTCCATTCAAATATTTCTCAGTAAAACATCCTGACAGATGGACAGCACCGGTACGAGGCTGTAAACTGTTTGTTTGATCATTGAATGTGTTTTTGTGTTATTGTGCTTCTCTGATTGTAGAAATAGTCTTTTTTATGTTTTTACCACAATGTGAGGAACTTAACAAACCACTGTTCATGAAATGTGTTAATATTATTATAGTAAAACCTCTTGATTTGGCTCATACTTCGCTGTGTGAGCTGCGAAACATCTGGACACTAAGAGGCTGAGATGTGTCAATAAAACTGTGAGTGTGGTTGTGAATATTTATGTATATATTTGAAACCTTTTGTTGTTTCGTTGACTTTCATATTATGAATTTCATATTATATATTATATTATTACTGTAGATCATTTCTGTTCAGATATTTGCGTTTTTCAATTTTTTCCATTTAGTTTTTTGCACCTCCATATCAAGGTAAATAAACCTGATTCTGACTGTCTAACCAATACAAATATATTTCGTTATCTATATGCTATAGACATTTTAACATATGTACATATACACACTTTAGGATTTCATATATGTTACTAGGGTGGCACAGTGGTGTAGTGGTTAGCACTGTCACCTCACAGCAAGAGGGTTCTGGCATGTTCTGCCTGGTTCTGCCCAGGCACGGAGCCCTTCTGTGTGTGGAGTTTGCATGTTCTCCCTGTGCCTGTGTGGGTTCTCTCTGGGTACTCCAGCTTCCTCCCACAATCCAAAGACATGGAGGTTAATTGACAACTCTAAATTGCCCTACTAGGTATTAACGTGAGTGTGAGTGGTTGTCTGTCTTTCTATTGCCCCTTTTCCACTAGTAAAAGTAAAAGACTAGCCGCCTCGGTTTATGTACGCGTTTCCATCACGTGTTAGTACCTGGTACCAGGTACTTTTCTAGTTCCTACTCGGCCGGTTCCAAGCGAAGCTGAGTCGAGAGCCGAAAATGAATGACATCAGCAGACAGCAGGCCGCTGATTGGCCAGGGCCTGACGTCACTAGATGCGTCGGGAGAGCGACTCGTTCATAAGAGTCAACCGCGCCATTTTTTAAAACCCAATAACAACAACGAACACGATCAGAGATGGCTGCACAGAAATCAACCCCTGTGGAGCAACGACGAGGTGCAGACATTTCTTTGTCTGGTGGCCTCCATTGCTCCGTAGTCGTTCCGTGTTTGTGTCGCATAACAAATGGACGTCGCTGGAGTTTCGGCCGCGTTGCCACTTGATTTCGACCCCACCCACGCTGAGGTGGTACTCTGTTGTGATGGAAAACGACCGAAACTGAGAGCCGAGTCGAGTCGAGTCGAGTAGTAGGTACTAGTGGAAAAGGGCCATAAGTCAGCCCTGCGACTGACTGACTGGCGTCCAGTCCAGGATGTACCCTGCCTCTCAGGCCCCAAAGATAGCTGGGACAGGCTCCAGCACCCCTGCGACCCTGTGTGCTCAGGATAAGCAGGTTAGAAGATGGATGAAGATAATTCCAGCAGATAATCACAATCTGATAACGAGCGCCCCCTAAAACTCCCTCCTCGTCTCTTCATGTTGACAAAAAGGGTCCAACTCCTTAAACTTGTGATTTTCTCTCATTCATTGTATGATATATTATTATTATTATATATGATGTAATGCATATGTTTGTTAAAACACAAGGACTTTTGTTTCTATATTTTTCTGGAGTCTTCTCTTCACATGATTCACTTAAAAAAATCATCATGATATAATTATTACTGTGTTGTATGTGATTCAGCATGTTCAGTAAAAACAGGGATAAAATCTAGAATATTCTTCTTTAGTAAACTAAATCAGCTATTTCATTTCTAAATTCTCCAGTCCAATCCAGTCATTGTAACATCTCACCCACATTTTTCATGTCCTGTCATGACCTCTGTTGGAGGAAACAGCGCCCCCTAAAGATCCCTGCTCATCTCTTCACTTCACTTCCACACTGATTCAAACAGGCAGCAGCTCTGCAGAAACCAGATATTAAATTCTCCAGACTTGAAGAATTAAATGAGATGAAGTAAATCCCAGTCACATCTTTCATCAGAATCACAGACGGCTCTAGTTTTATAATAAACGTGTGTGTGTGTGTACATATTTTCATGTTTTTTATCTGATGAAGGATATGGAGTGTTTTTAAATCATCATATGTTATATGAAGGGACAATGAAGAAGCAGTCTCCAGGTGTAGAACAGATATTAAATTTAAACCAAATGTAAGTAAAGGTTGATGTGTGGTCTTTAGAATTGAACAGGAACTTTCTCTGCAGTGTCTTCTGACTCATAGATGAGTCAGCCAACATGTTGAGTAAAATCCAGTGAACAAAGTCTGGGTAACGTAGTTTATCTTTCATGGAGCGGGCATTATTAGACGAGGAAAAACTCAGAGACAATAACAGCAATGAAAAACAGCAAAAAGCAGCAAACATCACATGTGGATTTAAATAATCGGGCGTTGTGTTGCAGACATGTCTCCTACACTATGTCACACAGCAGGTAAGACATATAAAAACACACATTCCCCTTCTAAGAGCCGGTTATCTTTCCATGAGAGTTTGAACTTCACAGCAGTGCAGTGTAAACTCACCTCTGAGACTCTCTCTGACTACCAGCTCAGATTTGAGTCATCTCTTCCTTCCTGTGGTCAAACTGTTAGGTAACATCCCAAGCTGCCATGTGTTTGTTGTTTCTTCCTGGAAGTCCCCTCCCCCCTGCCATGGTTACAGTCATCTAAACAACTGACAGGAGATCTCAGCTCCACCCTGACAGATTACTCACTAACTTCTGACACTGACCGAGTTTCTATTTTTAACTCTGGAGTGAGTTAAATACTTTCTCAGGAACTCTCGCAGACAGAGAAATACAGTCAGGTATGAACGGGCCAAACGTAAACTTTGTCCTGCTTTGTGTTATAAAAGTGACTTTACCAATCTAGTAAAGTAACACGAGATCTTGAGATCTATAGGTAGGCCTACAGAAACAATATAGAAACACATTAAGTCTTTAGAGATTTAATAAACAACAAGGTATGCAAAATAATGTACATTTTACAATGAATAATTAAATAAGGTGAATCAGAAAAAGTCACAAGTTTAATCAGAATCAGCTTTATTGGCCAGGTATGTGTGCACATACAAGGAATTTGACTCCAGTTTTTTTGTAGTACCCTCTCGTACTTAAAAGGTCATAGAAATAATGAAGGCAAACTTCATAAAGCATAACATAACATACATAACATAACATAACATACACATAACATAACATACACATACAACATAACAAGCACATAACATAACATACATAACATAACATAACATAACATAACATAACATAACATATGCATAACATAACATACACATACATAATATAACATACATATAACATAACATAACATAACATATACTGCATACACATAACATAAGCATATACATACACATAACATAACATAACATAACATATAACATAACATACATAACATAACAACATAACATACAACATAACATAACATAACATAACATAACATACACATAACATACATAACATAACATACATATATATATATACATATATAACATACACATAACATAACATAACATAACATAACATAACATAACATAACATAACATAACATAACATAACATAACATAACATAACATAACATAACATATAACATAACATACACATAACATAACATAACAAACATAACATAACATAACATAACATAACATAACATAACATAACATAACATAACATAACATAACATAACATAACAACAACATAACATAACATAACATAACATAACATAACATAACATATATACATAACATAACATAACATAACATAACATAACATAACATAACATAACATAACATATAACATAACATAAACATATAACATAACATAATGATATAACATAACATAACATATACATAACATAACATAACATAACATAAACATAAACATAACATAACATAACATATAACATAATATAACATAACATAGATAACATAACATAACATAACATAACATAACATAACATAACATAACATAACATAACATAACATAACATAACATAACATAATAACATAACATAACATAACATAACATAACATAACATAACATAACATAACATAACATAACATAACATAACATAACATAACATAACATAACATAACATAACATAACATAACATAACATAACATAACATAACATAACATAACATAACATAACATAACATAAACATAACATAATATAAACATAGACATAACATAACATAACATAACATAAACATAAACATAACATAACATAACATAACATAACATAACATAACATAAAGCAAAGTGTGAACTATGGAGTGCACTGTGGAGTTTAATGAGTTCATCTTGAATTGTTGCTTTTAGGAGTTCAGCTCATCTTAGTTAAGTGTGATTGGTTCAATAAGGAAAAAAACAAAAAACAACAGCAGTGACGTCAGTGCTTTTGTGAGTGTGGTCAGGACCAGCACACAAACAAGCTGCTTGACAGTCAGTCAGTGTGTCTGTCAGCTCCTGTGGACTCTCTCAGACTCTCTCTGTGTCTCTGAGTTTGTCTCTCGGATCTTTTTCATGCTGCTGTCCTCTCTGCTCGGCTGGACTCTCTCCTCATGGACTCTCTGTGTGATGCTGTGGACTCCTGCTGGAGGTAAAGCTGCCGTGTCCTCACATGTTGTGCTGTCATGTCTTTAGATAACAGTGTTCACTCCTCTGTGCTTTGAGAATGACTTTATCAGCTGTTAAAGAAGAAGGAGCAGTTGCCTGCTCCAGTTGAAATGTTGTTTCCTTTACTGTAGTATAAAAAGAACGTAGAATCAAATCCAAAGTTCCCAGTTGTAAGTCGTTATTGGAAATCTGCCAAAAACACTTAGACAGAACACACTGCTGAGTCAGTCATTCACCTACATAACAACTTCCTTCCTTTGATACTGGAAATCACCCTCTACACTAAAAACTGAAAGAGGGGAGGGAAACCAGCAATTATTGTTCTCTCAAACATTCCTGCCCACCAGCCACTGAGTCCAGTGGTTTTCGAAAATTCTTGGAAGCAGCAAAATAATATATATTATACAATAAATCAGAAAAAAAGTTTAATGAATTCATCATGATATTTTTGGGAGTTCAGTTCAACATAATTAAAAGTTGTTGGTTCAATAAAGCAACAAAACAAACAAAACACACATTTTTTTTACAAACAAAATAACATTAAACAACAAAAACAAATTAAAATAAAACAAATCAAAATAGATTAAGTATATAATCTCTTAAACACTGTGGGGCATAAAGACCTATACTATATGGCTCTAAATAAAAACCTTGTGCTGCTGTAGTTTTCACAGCTTTTTCTTTATGTAGTGTTGAAATGAAAAAATGTGTTGCCTGAACTCTTTGTTAAACATGATAAATCATGGTTTATTACCAATAAATTTACAGTCATGGATATAGAAATTTTCCATTAAAATAATAAGATCAGTCAGGTATATGTAAGAAACCAAATAGTACTTTCTTCCAAAGTAAAGTTCCATTTTCATACATAACAACAGATTAGGAATTTCTGGTCTTAGTAGTTTTTGATAAACTCACAGTCTGGACTCCTACATTGTAGACTGAAAAAAGTAATCTGTTGTTTTTTCTTGGTCCAGTATTGACAATGTGCAGCATTTGTACACATTTAATAAAGAATAAAGACTTCCTGTGAGATTTTCAACCCAAATGTAGGATTCTGAAAATGAGGATGTTGATTGATTTATATTTGCAATAGTGACATTTTTCAATGTACAATGTGGAAATACAAACCCATCATCATGTTGGAGCCTCGCTAACTAAATCCCATGTCACTCAGCTACCACAAGACTTCCTTCCACTGTTGCTGGAAGGGAAGTCACCTCCTACACTAAAGCATGAATTAGGGGGAGACCAGCACTTGTTTTCTTGAACTATCTGCCCCCCAGCCATTGAGTCCAGTGGTTTTCCTGTATGTTGTTATTTGTTTTTCAGAAATGAAAAAGACATTTTTTTTTATTAAAGAAGACTATGCTACTACTTACTTGAATTCTAATTCTAGTTTGGGATTATTTCAAATTAAAATTATATTTGACATAATGTTGTACTGTTATTCAAGAAGTTGTCAAAATACAGAAAATCAGGCTGAAATGTAATCACTTCCTCTCTGTTTTCCAGGTGAGCCTCAGGTGATCGGGTCACTCGGGCCAATCATCGCTGCTCCTGGTGATGATGTCATCCTGCCATGCCACCTGGAGCCACATTTCAACGTGGAGGGTCTGACGGTGGAGTGGTCCAAGCCCGACCTCAAGCCCGACCTCAAGCCCAACCTCTCAGATCGTCTGAGCCGGATCATACACCTTTACAGGAACCGACGCGAAGACCCGGACATGAAGCTCCGGTCGTACTTCGGCAGGACGTCGCTGTTCACAGACGAGCTGAAACGTGGAAACATCTCGCTGAAGATTATGAACGTGACGCTGGCAGACGAAGGGAGATACAAATGTTTGATCCCAAAGCTGAAGAGCACAGTGAAGGAGTCGATCGTTAAACTTGTCGTTGGTGAGTCTGTTGATGTTTAAACATAAAGGAGCACTTTGTTCTGGTCTGAAGGTCCAAATAAAGCCTCTTCTAGGATCATGTTGTCAACACATCATGTGACCTGTAATTGTTAGTTGTTTTTAATATTGTGTTGATAATCATGATTGTGTTTTTTCAGATCCAAACTATGTGAAAACTGTGACCACACAGACGCCGCTGCATCCCAAGAAATCTGCAAACTTCAGATCTGAACAATGAGACAAATGTTGAAGGTGAGAAAACACTGATTCTGAGGAGGAGGGATAAAAGTGTCTTTGAATGAAGAATTACTGCTGATTTGATAAAACAAGACTCTGATTTGTGCTCATATTCGTGTCTCTGTTTGCTTTTTAGTCACATCACGTGATCAGATCATTCAGAGCGTTTCAATCTCAGCTGTGGTTCTCCTCGTCGTTCTAATCCTGGCTGGTGTTGGAGTCGGATATTTACTGAAACACAAGTCATCAAAAAACTGATGTAAGTCAGAAATAAACAGAACATATTGTTGCTTCTTGTTGTTGGAATCCAATCAGACATTTTTAATGATTAAACTTGTGTTAATTGTTCAACAGCTTCCAAAATGAAGACCCAGCCAAACTACTTCCTGTCTAGGCCTTGCCTTGCTCAAGAGGACGTTGGTCGATGATGTTAAAGGAGATGAGAGCGTCGTACACTTCGCGGGAGCAATTAGCAATTAGTGAAAATTGCGCAGAGCATTTTAAGTTAGATGTTGGGGATGAGCGACTGAAGGAGAGCATGAGACAGATTATAAAGGAAAACCTGGTGGAGGTGAGTGTTTTACCATCTGAACAGCATGCTGCAAAAAAACTGACCTTAAAAAACTTGTTGAGACTGAGCTTCTTCAGGAAGAACTGGAGGCCACAAAGAAGAAGGTGGAGGAGAGAGGACAGCAGAAAAGAAAAAGGACTGACTCCCAGGAGACGGGCCGCAAGTGTCGGTTCTGTAAACTGGAACTGAAGCAGGGTCCAGACAATCCTCACATTCACTCTGGCTTTCCTGGAGTGGCAGGAAAATACATTTACTGCCCAGCGAAAGTGTTTTCCTTATACAGAGATCAGGGGGTGGAGAAGGAAATGACGTGGAAAGAGTCAGGAGTCTGCTTTTTATGAAATGGAAAAAAAGAGATGGGAGGCTGAAAAGAAAAATGAGGGTGAGGGAGGGGTGGTGGTGTTTTGTAATGTACATATAATTTTGTTCTTAGTTCAGTATTAAGTATTGCATTTTATATTTGTATTTTATAATATTACTTGTTTTTGTGTAAATGTCTGTAAAACATATTAATAACTTAAGTTCAAGTAGCTCAAATCTGTACAGTGTTTGAAGAAATGTACAGAGTGATATTCCACCACTGATTAGCAGCTATAAATGCATGCATACAAAAGACCAGAGAAATTATAGACTGTTGTTCTGTTGTTTTGTGACCTTAAACTTTGGGCTCTGTGTTTGTTGAACAGTTAAACTGTTGTGCAGGTTGTTTTAATAAACAACATATTCACTCAGTCATGTGTGAATGTCTTATTAAGTGTGTGTCTAATGTATAGTGATTAGTAAAAACTCAATAATTGAAATAGTGAGAAAGTCAGTTACTTAATGAGAGATAACTACCATTCTGTTATCTTTCAAGTTTTTAAGGTTTTTTTTCTCTTAAGGTATTTAATTAAGGTACTTAATAACTGAAAAATACTGTATCTATATATACATGCTCACTACAGTATCTAATGAGAGGAAAAGGTGAACATCAAAGTGGGATTCACATTTCCTGATTCCAATATAGTTGAACCCACATCCAGGTGATCATTCTTGAATAGAAAAATGATGGATTGAGGATGAGATTCAGCAACATGGACAGTGTGTCAGTGTGTCAAGAATGCTGCAGTTTCATTGGCTGTCACTCAGTTCCAACTACCGTATTTTTCGGACCATAAGGCCATAAGGCGCACTTTATCCTTTAAATCCTTTAAATTTTCTCAAAAATCAATAGTGTGCCTTAAAATGCGGTGCGCCTAATGTATGAATTAATTATGGTTGTGCTTTCTGACCTAGAACCGATTTTATGTGGTACACGGCGCTCAAAAATCTGTCTAAATGTTTTAGCACGGCCTTGGTAAGCTATGAAGCTGCACTGCTTGATGGATTGAGCTTTACGGCCACCGTAGTCAGGAGCCTCGCGGAGTAATACTGATCTGTGCATTTAATGCGCCTTATAACCCGGTATGCGCCTTATGCCCGAAAAATACGGTATACAAAACTGGCCAAGCAACTGTGTCAACTGGGGATTGAAACCAGAACCCTCTTGCTGTGAGGCGACAGTGCTAACCACTACACCACTGTGCTGCCCTTTGTTGATTTATTTCCTTTCCTCTTTCCAACACAAACTGCCTCAGGCTAAATGTATATATATCTAATATCTCAGGTAATTCCAGCAGATAATCACAATCTGATAACGAGCACCCCCTAAAACTCCCTCCTCATCTCTTCACGTTGACAAAAAGGGTCCAACTCCTTAAACTTGTGATTTTCTCTCATTCATTGTATGATATATATATATAATTATATATGATGCAATGCATATATGTTTGTTAAAACACAATGACTTTGTTTCTCTATTTTTCTGGAGTCTTCTCTTCACATGATCACTTAAAAAAATCATCATCTGGTCGGTCTGGAGTGGAGGCATTGGAGGCGGCTGTGTTTAGTGAAGCTGGTGAGAGCAGCAGACTGACGTTTGAGCAGCATGAAGACTTACTTGAACTGGAGGAGCGCAGATTAAGTCTGAGTAATGTTGGTGTAGGGCAGGTCTCTGCTGGTGCGTATCGTTCTACCCTTTTGTGAGCGAGACCCGGATACATTTTTATCTGTTTGAGCGCGTTGCTGAGGGTTGAGGTTGGTCAAATACTGAGCGTACGTTGCTGCGCTCAGTGTGGCTGAAAGTAAACTCTATGCGTCTGTCCAGACTGTTAAAAGCGGGAAAAGTACGCGGCTGGGGAGAGGGCTAAGGAAAGGTTGGCATCAGTGCAGGCAAAAAGGAAGCGACTATATGATCATAAAGCAGATGTTCATAGGTTCAGCCTGGGGAGGTCCAGGCTCTTACATTGTTGCCTGTGGTTTGTTCTCCATTTCAAGCTAAATTTCAGGGTCCTTTCATGGTTTTATGTCAGGTCTCTGAGCAGAATTATTTGGTGAAAACTCAACTATGAAAACTAGGAAAACTAACTAATTTGTTAAAACCTTATCACGCTCGTGTGACACGCTCCAGCCAGATGCATATCCCCTGCCTGTGTGGATTGTGTGGATTAGGTGGGCTCAGCCAAAAAAAGCGAGAAAGCCTCGCTTGAACTAACGCCATCTCCCAATTAAGCCTCAAGTCGTTCCACTAACACATTTCAGCCTCATCTAATCGGAGGCTAATTCAAGCGAGGCTTTCACAGTCCGGCTATGTGCGAGTGCCCTGAGGAACGTAAGAAGCCCTGACGAGTCGATGGGAGAAAAGAGGATGGTGCAAGAGGAAAGTAGAGCGAGAGCTTCTTCTCAGCAGCAGAAACACTGCTGCAATTAACAAAGGTGAGGGAGAATGCATGAAAAAAAAAAACCATCATATATAATAGCAGACAGATTAAATGTTGCCAAATATTATTGTTTCATGTTACATGTATATTTCACTTTCATCTTATTTCTCTTTGCTCTTTTCTTTTATTTGTTTCAGGTTAAGCATGTTTCTTTGTATGAAATGTGCTGCACAAATAAACTGGCCTTGCTTTGTCAATTTATTAATAAATTAGCGTTCAAATAACTATACAGTGTGACTATATTATCAGTAGTATTTGGCTAGTATTATTAGATTTATATTTAAAACAATGGTATAGAACAACTTCAGGAAAACCAACATAACCACAGTGTGTTTAAGGTTAATCAGCCCAACTGGCTGAGCTGTGTGAACTCACTGACCTGCTAACTCCTGACAAACATTCATTCTTCACTGTCACATCTCAACAGGAGCAAACAGGACAGAACAAACCTGGCAGCAGCTTCAAATTAAACACAAGAACATCTGTCAGAGTGGTCAGCAGCCTGTAAAGAAATGTGAAATGTGTTTGTCCAAAAGAGGTGCTGAGCTGTAAATATGTTGCACTGAAGCCACCAAAAAACAGATGGAGGCCTCTGACACTGGAGGGGAACCTCCACCTGAAAATCTCCCACAGCAGAGGAGCTCTGAGCAGCAGGCAGGGACGGACAAAGGAGGAGGGACAGACGGGCGGACCTCCTCAGAATGAATCAGTATGTAGGAGGTTTGTCCTCTGCTCCTCCTGAGTCAGCCTGCCAGCTGTAATAACTAATGATGAGCCTGTATCTGTCAGTGATGGAGGCACCAGACACTGAGGACATGCCTAACACACGTGTGAGGAGTTATTTTATTTTTTTTAATAAAATACTGTACATCTCTCATGCTATTCTGTGTTCTCCTACTTCAACAACTGCAGTGTTCCTCTGTTTGCAGTTAAGATGGCCCCAAACATTTAAAGCCTTCGATGAAGAGACTGAGTCTGCAGACACAGAAATATCAGAGGTCAGGTAAAGGTAAAGAGCTCAGCTGTGTCTCCAGCCTACCTGTTCTGTACTAACACGCCTGATTATCACCCAAACAGCCTGCTGCACATTATACTGCACAGTATTCATATTACTGTTACACCTACATACTCAGTTTGTTTCCCTCCCTGTCGTAGACGATGCAACTATTTTCCTGTGTCTGTGGGGTATGTCAGGATCACAGATAGATAGATAGATAGATAGATAGATAGATAGATAGATAGATTGATTGATTGATTGATTGATTGATTGATTGATTGATTCACATTTCCAGCAGCTTGAAAGGTGGAAACATAAGGGCATGCAAGTAAATACAGTAAAAATGCAAAAAGAAACTATAATAAAATAGAAGAAAAGTAAAGATACAGTACAGTACAGTAAAAATACAATATAAAATAACAATATAAAATAAAAAAATTTGAAATAAAATATGAAATATGCATCTGGCAGTTCTTGTTTCAAAGGTGCAGTTGTGCAAAATGGCAGTGTGTGACATACAGTTGTGCAACAGTCGGTTTGTACACACTTGAGTCCGTATATAGATGTGTGTGTGTGTGTGTGTGTGATAAAGTGTGTGGTGTGAGTGTGTGTGAGTCCGGAGCTTGTTTTGTGTTATCGCTCCCCCCGAGAGGTGTTGTAGAGCCGTATGGCGTGGGGGGAGGAACGATCTCCTCAGTCTGTCCTGTGGAGCAGGACAGTGACAACAGTCTGTCACTGAAGCTGCTCCTCTGCCTGGAGATGGCGCTGTGCAGTGGATGACTTGGATTGTCTATGATGGACAGGAGCCTGTTCAGCCTGGGTCTCCTAAAGTCCTCCACCATCTCCCTGGTCTTGGTGGTGTTGAGGAGCAGGTGGTTCGAGTCATATAGACATGAGCTGCCAAACGTGTATACTATGTTCTCACTTCCTGGATAAAGTTTCGATTCAAATTTGACAACCACTGACTGCCGACCTAAAACCGGGCAGTAGGTGGCGGTACTGCACTTTCAATATTCTCAAAACAATGAAATGGAATACATACAATGCTTTTTTATGACTCAAACATAAAATTCTCATAAAACCAAAACAGAATAGTCAGATATACACAAATAAAAGCTGGCTTTACATTTTGACAAATACATGCAGGTCTCAATTAGATGCTGCAGTCTGGGTTTCATAGAAGTTCTTCTGGATGTATAAAAGCCCACAGGGTCGACAGCTTGAGCTACTTCTAAGCTGCTGAGATTGCACATAAAATATAAATGTTTAAACTTTTGTTAATGTAGACATGCTATATATCCTTAGATTAGTTAGATTCTCTCAAATTCAACTGTTAAGTTCATTTTCTGGAAACCATGAGCTCCAAAGTTTAAATTCAGATTTACTGGCACTTTAAACAAGAGTCTGAATATGTGTCCATTTCAGAATCAGAATCAGAATACTTTATTTTTCCCAGGGGAAAATTTGGTAATTTGGTTGTGTCATTTATTTATACTATAAGAGTTCACGGATTTAAAAAAAATCACAACGGGTTTTCATAAAAATCAATCCAAGTTGTGAATATTGTCATGTGAAGTCCATCAATCACTGCCTGATAACTAACCTGCAAACAGTCCATTGACCCAGGTGTTGACAGCAGGTCTATGGCACAACCTCTCATTGTTTCAACACAAATACACACATAGAAATCTTCTAATGTTCTCATGAATAACTTTCCCATAAATGTGTGAAGAAACCTTCATCCTGCTTTGACTGATCTGAATGATGCAAGGTCTCTAAGGTCATTTGAAAAGGTTGAAATAAATAGTTGCTGAATTAAGATATTAGATATTTCAACTTCAAATAGCTTAATATTCAAATGTAATTGTCAGGTTGCATGTACAATACTTTTACATGTTTAAACATTAACAAGACATCATTTTAACCCACGTTACTCAACAAGTTGTGCCACAGTGTTGCTGTCAACCCTCGATCCGATGAAGTGTTTGCAGGGAATTAAAGTCATTCCTCACTGCTCAGGTGTTCAGTTTATTTATTTATTTATTTGACTTTATTTTTGATTTGTACTTTTATTTTTTTTTTAGCCTTTATTATTGATAGGACAGCTGGAGAGAGACAGGAAATGTGGGAAAAAGGGGGGGTGGGGTGACATGCAGAAAAGGGCCCTTGGGTCAGAATCGAAGCTGGAAATCCATGCATAACAACTCAAGAGGATGTGTTGCTTTTATGTTCACCAAAGGAGCAGCCTTCTCAGGAATACCCTTTCTGCGCATACATCGATCACATGTCTTGATTTTATGTTTCCACAGCTGCTACCATTTTGGGCCAATAGAGCATTGTCTCAGCATTGTGAATTTCTCTTGGAGATTAATAAAGTATCTATCTATCTATCATTGATGTCACGTCCAGCCAACACAGACGCTAAAAGAAAACACTAAATTATGACTCAGGGTCATAACAACCAACGAGATCAAGGGCTCTCTCTATGCCCATATGACCCATTTTATTATGCAGACTCTGAAAGACAAGTGGATGCAGTTCTTTTGGTAATGTGGTGCACACCAAAATTGGGTGACACTTTTTTTTAATTTCCTTTTTCCTCTAAGACCATGTATTTTCCCTAATAATTTGGGGTGACAACCATTTCGATTTATTTTTCATATATAGTGTGAAAAGAAATGGCAACTATAAGCAACATATAGGTGGAACTTTTGGCACGGGAGCAGTTGCACCCCGGGCTGTCTAAGGTGGGGAGCCTCCGCCCACATCTCAGATGTAAACTGGATGACACACTGAACTGAACGCTTCTTGTCTTCCTTGCTGCTGAACTTTTCTGTATTTTTCAGATTTATCTTTTGTTGCTGTGGTCCCCAAAGTCTGGAACCCCTAACAAATTGTGGGGGCTCGTCCGGCATCACTCACGCCAAGCGGCCGGGAGCTGATCCGGTGATACTGAATCCTTGGACCTACCTGTGATCTGATGCACCAGCGAGTGCCACCTGATGAGAGGGGGGGTCGCCTGTGTCTGAGGCCATCAACTACTACATCTGATGAAGAAGCCGTGTTTCCATCACCTGTGCCACCTGTGATGAGGGGAGAGTAAGGACTGCGTTGTGCTGAAACCACCACTCGGTGAGTAACTGAATAAAATTCCCGGACTGAGTGACCACGTGCGAGGAAAGGGAAGCAACCATGGCGGACGGTGAGAGGAGAAGCTTGGTGTGGGCCATCAAGAAGGACCTGCTCACTCTCTCGACACATGAATTGTTCCAGATTGCCAAATCAAGTGGGTACCGTGCCAGGATTGGACCAGTCTTGTCTCAAACTAGATGATGAGGAGGGGTGTTTCGAGTACATTTGTAGTTTTATGCACAGTAAACCTTTACTACAGTCTGAGGATCAAGGTATGGCACATTTAGTTAGAGTTAAAAGATGTTGTTGGTGTAGCTATTCAGGGTCATGTGACTGATGTAACTGGTGATGATGTTTCTCATGCTCTGCATGTAGACTCTGAAGCTGATGCCTGTGTTGAGATAATAACATTGATAACGGTACAGCTGTGATAAGTGAAAGTGGAACGATTGAAGGTGCTACTGCTAGTGTAGCTCAAAATGTAGCCACAACAGACACTGTTAGTAATGACACAGGACTGCAGAAAATCCTGAGTAAATATGAGGAATTAGGTAAGCAAATTTTGCAGTATATACCTCTATCCACCTCACAGCCTGCATTTCAGTCACCTGTGAAAACACAATCCATGTCTCATAACAAGAATGTATCAGATGTGAGACGCAGAGATGAACTGCTTAAGCCTGTAACCCATGAGAAAATGGTCTCCTTAAGGGATCTTTCCTACCTCCACCGTCGAGAATTCAAAATTCAGGGTGGTCAGATTGGGGACCAGGTTTCAGACATCAGTTACAGCAATGTCTGCCTGACAAATGGAGGAAGGGTTAAAGGAGCAGTTCAGTGAGGCTGAAATTGTGAGAGCTGTTCTCAGGGTTATCAAACCTGGAAATTTCAAAGACATGCTAATGAACAAGGATGACTTAACAATAGAGGAGTTGAAAGGCTTTCTCCATTTCCATTTTGGTGAACAAAGTAACACAGAACTGTTTCAAGAGCTCATGTGCACTAAACAGAGGGACAATGAAACACCACAGCAGTTTCTATACAGAGTTATTGGGCTTAAGCAAAAGATCCTGCTGGCTTCAAAGCATGCTGATACAGACGTCAAGTACAGCGCCAGCACAGTTCAGGACGTCTTTCTCCACACTGTGTATCAAGGCTTGGGCCACAATGCACGACGATGTGCACAGAGAGCTCAAACCATTGCTTGTTGACAGTCGAGTAAGTGATGAGACAATCCTGAAGCAAATGAAGAAAATAATGAGTGATGAAAGTGAGAGGCAGAGACGCCTGGGTTCAGCCACTCGCCCAAAAAACACACAAATGTGCACAGTGCTCAGCTATCAAATCAAATCAAATTTATTTATTTAAAGAGCCCAAAATCACAAACATTGTTTGCCTCGGAGGGCTTTACAATCTGTACAGTTGTGACACCCTCTGTCCTTAGACCCTCGAACCGAGTCAGGAAAAACTTCAAAAAACCCTTTATGGGAAAAAGAAGAAACCTGAGGAAGATCCACAGATGAGGGATCCCTCTCCCTGGGACGGACAGATGTGCAATAGATGCCACATGTACAGAGAACATCATCATTAATATACTGAGTTCAAAAAGCTAAAGCTAAAGCTAGAGGTTAATGCGGCTCAGAGTCCTGGTGTTAAGGCAGGAGAACCTTGAAAAAAAACTAAAACAGATTTGATCCAACAGCTAAAAGAAAAAGTTGAAAAACTTACCTGAATGGTTGACAGTCTTATGGAAACAGTCTGTACAAACACAAAAGCCGGATGAACATAATAAACCCTGGAAAGGAAAAGAAAACAAGAAGGAGAGAAAAATCATATGCTTGTGGACAGTGAATTGAACAGAACTGTCATGAATGTACTCACTGTTTTCACTGTGGTGAAGCAGGCCACAGAGCAGTGGGCTGCTTGAAGAGACCAACACGTCTCTCATGTTTAGCAGTTACTGCACTGCTTGACACAGGAGCCCAAGTGAGTATGATTGATAGAGACTGGAAGAGCAAATACTACCTACCTGATACCACTGTTAAAGCCACTCAGTGAAATCGTTGACGATGAAGAAGAAGCTTAAAATCTATGCTGTGAATGGTGACATTGTTCCTGTTTGATGGTTGGGTTGCTCTTATAGTCAACCTGCAGGGGAACGAGGATCCCAGCTTGTCGCTCACTGTGCCTTTTCTTGTCAGCAGTCTTGTTTTGGAGAGGCCACTGCTTGGATTTAATGTGCTGGAAGAGATGATCAAAGAACAACCTGAAAAACTGATTCCAACGCTCACAAACCTGATCTGTAATGCCATGTCGATCCCAGAGGAAAAGGCAGAAGTCTTAGTGCATTTCATCCAGACAGACAGGTCCTCTGCATTGTGCAGCCGCCTACACGAACGGGTTAAACAAGACACTGTCATCCCTGCAGGTCAAGTGGCCTGGATCAAATGCCAAGTCCCACCTAACATGAACTCATCTGTTAGGTCATAGAAAATCTTTGGAGGGAGTTGAAAGTCCGTGTTGCCCAGCGACAGCCCCAAAACATCACTGCTCTAGAGGAGATCTGCATGGAGGAATGGGCCAAAATACCAGCAACAGTGTGTGAAAACCTTGTGAAGACTTACAGAAAACGTTTGACCTCTGTCATTGCCAACAAAGGGTATATAACAAAGTATTGAGATGAACTTTTGTTATTGACCAAATATTTATATATTACATTTTATATATTATATTTATATATACAAATGTTTTTCTCATTTTGTCTCTCATAGTTGAAGTGTACCTATGATGAAAATTGGAGACCTCTCTCATCTTTTAAGTGGGAGAACTTACTTTTTTGCCCCACTGTAGCTTTGGAATCAAGCTGAGCAATAACTTTCATTCTTTCCTCTTTATTGGTAAATAGAGTCATTTAGATTTTGTCTTTATTTAACTGAAGGGAACAGTAGAAATGTTGGACAGCAGATCTGTTCTCTGTGTTTGTGGTTCTTGTTCTAATAGAAGTTAAAGGATGGTCTCTCTCGTTGGTTCTCTGTGTTCTAAGAAACCTCGTCTGTCTCAGATCTCTGTGAGAGGTTCTGTCGTCTGAGCTGAAACCTGCTGTTCGTCCTGAACAAACAGGTGAGACCAGTTCTGTGTTTTTCTACTTTAATCAGATTACGAGTGGAAAAACAAAAGTATGAACAGTGTGTGTGTGTGTGTGTGTTTTGTGTGTGTGTTGTGTGTGTGTGTGTGTGTGTGTTTTCCTCATTCTTCTAATTCTTCTGGTTTTCCTGCTCACAGCACTTCAGAGATAATAAAAGTGATTAAAAATAATAAAATAATGGTGGGTGCGTTGAGCGTCTTTCATAAATTAAAGTTTCAGTGATTTATAAGCATCCAGGAGCTGCTGTCCACATCTTTTAGCCGATAAAACAAGAACATCAGCAGATGAATGTAAAGCGAAGCAGAGAGCAAGCAGCAAAGCGTCTGCACTGTGAGAAGTCCTCACAAAGACTAAAGGCCTCGAATCATTTGAAGAGTAACAGGGACTCTTTAGGAAAAACATGTTGAATTATTTTATATAATTGTTAAATAAGGTGAGCAGCATGAACCTGAAATGAAAATAAGACTGTTCTAATGGAGAAACAAGGAAGAGACACAAAGGGCCTTGGCAAGATGATTTAGTTTTGACTTTCAGTGCCAACGACGGCTTCACTGGCAATCGCTGAAGCTGAATTTCTGGCAGGTTTGTTTGTCTGAGTGTTCCCGCTCAGATTCACTGAACTCTGCTCGCTCAACAAACTTGTGACAGATCGCTTGTTTCAACCTGCTCATGAGGAGGGTCAAACCCAGCAGACAACACAAAACACATTTAGCAGCCAGCGGTCGTATTAGAGGCCCTGAAATGACGACGGACAATATTTAATGTCTGTAACTACGGTGGCCCTGAGGGTGTGTTTGTCTGTGTGTGTGTGTGTTTGTGTGTGTGTTCATGAGTGTGTGGAAATGTGTGACTCGCTGCCTCAGTGAATCATTGTTGGTGTCTCTGAGGACGACGAGCCACACACACACACACACACACACACACACACACACACACACACACACACACACACAGGACACACGCAGACACACACACCTTCACATGAACACACTCGGAGCTGGATGGAAAACTTCAAGCCAGTTGAGAACCAGCTCCATGGTTATTTAGGTCATTGGTAATCAATTAATTGAATGCTAATTTACAACTATTCAGTTTATAATCAGTTATTCATATCAATTATATGTCCAGCAAATACTCCCAGGTTCTCAGATGTGAAAATTTGCCAATTTTCTTCCGCCTGTAATGTACGAAATTTAATATTTTTGGGAGTTGGTTGTTCAGACAAACCTAGACATTTAATGAGGTCATCATATGTTTTGAACTGTTTTCTAATGTCTTATAGACAAGTGAGTCATTGATTCATTAAGAATGTCATAGATAGATTTATTGAACCCGAAATTAATCACGAGATGGAGCCTAGTGGAAGAGATCCAGTTAAAGTGGCTTTGTGATTCAGGCCCCAGATAAGAAGGAGCAGATAGAAATTATCTAAATTAAATGTCTAAATGTGACAACAGACTGATTAGATTAGATAATTAATTAATACTTTATTAATTAAGATTTTTATGATTCATTCATGCTTGAATTCCACATCTGATCATGTTTATCTGATTAATAAAGATACAGAACTTTAGATGCTCTGCTGGTGCTGTTATTCTCTTTCACACTTGCAGTAATATTAATATTACAATGTGCACCTGGTAACAAACATCCAGCTGTGGTTCCTCTCTCCTCCACATGTTAAAGTGAATGAACATCCTGGATGATGGAGGACCAAGGACGGGAGGAAGCAGAATTATCAGACTGGAAGACACCCAGAGACCACATGAAGACTTTGAAGTCAAGGGTTAAGTGACGAACATAATCCGGTGTAGTCAGGTGAAGACTGACATAAAAACTAAAGGAAACAATAAATAAGTAATAAATAAATAAATAAGAAATAAGAAATACTCTTTATTGCATTGGTAAAACAAAATAAAGAGTACTGCTGTGAATGATGCCCAACAAGCAAAGATACAAAAATAACTCCATTATATTAATGTAAATTCACAGCTGTTCCACTGGTAAAACAAATTCAAAGAAAATACAAGAGAAACAAATACCTGCGATCTATAATAACTAAAAGAGCAACTACAAGTGTTGGTAACAAAACCACAAAAGGAAAATACAAATTACAAAACAAATCAACCTTTCCCAGTCCCAAAAGTTTGAGTTAACATCCAAATCACAATGGGGTTGGTTGTGAATCTGAGGTGCCTTTTCCAAGCTGGCTGGGCTGAGAGGAGGCAGCCTGCAGGTTGGTTTACTGGACTGGTGACGTCAGAGTGAGGGGAAAAGGTTCAAACCAGGTTGGAGCCAATCTGAAAACTCCCAACCAATCCAGACAGGGAAACCACCAGAAACATGGACCAATCTGAGGCAAGAGGCTGCAAAATTCTTCAAAATGTGAAGAGAAAACAGTCCAAAACTACAATGTTATTACGCAGGCACCAATGACAAATAGACCCAAATGCTGGACAGACTCGGCAGTAGAGTTTTTAAAGGTTTTAATAATAAAAGAATCTTACAAACAGACTTGAAGTTCGTGGTAGTTCTTCTTGAGTAAAGGCTAGATCTATGAACGCTTCAGAGGCTACACTAGCTCTCTTGGAAGGCAAATGACAATCTGGCAACGAGACAGGGGAGATGCATGACAATGGACAATATATACACATGAGGAAAGGGGCAACAGGTGGAAGACAATCAGGGCGGGGCAGACAATCACAAAACGGTGGGTAAACACACAATGGGAGGAAGTCAAGGGACCTGCAACGAAGAGGAGAGTTAGGGATTTCAAAATAAAAGACACGCCAGAACAGGAAATGAACATGAGACAGACATGAAATTTAACAAACTTGACGAGACATAACAAATTTACTGATCAATAATAATCAGCACTGATCCATAGTAAGTTAAGTCAGAGTAATTACAAAGCTGACAAAGCGTTCTTCTCCCTTCCGTCATCTATCAGGTGCTTCACTTACAATTTCTCTCTGATCGGACCAATAATCAAAGACTGATCAACAGACCGATCAAACTGATTGATCACCCATCAGAGGAGCTGGATTCAGTGGAGCTGCTTCTGTCCCTGATTCTCTCTGCAGAGGAGACAGAGGACAGTCAGACAGAGACAACAAACCAACCAGAGACAAACACAAAGACCTCTGACCTCTGACCTTTATCTTCATACTGACCTTTGACTTTGAGCTCCACTGTTTTCCTTCTCAGGATGTTTCCCTTCCTGTTGTAAACGAAGCAGCTGTATGTTCCTGTGTCTGTGTCTGTGGGGTATTTCAGGATCAGACTGAGGTCTCCAGTTTGTAGCAGGTCTTCCTTCATCTCTGTTCGGTCTCTGTAAAACTCATCTTGTTCTTCAGGTCGGTCAGAGCCGTTCTGATAAACATGAACCTTCCTGTAGTTTCTGTCCGTCCACTCCACTCTGACGTCTTCAGACAGGTCAGCTGTGGTTTTGCAGGGCAGCTGGACAGACTTTGCTCCTGAATCCACCTCCACCTGATAGACTGAGAGGACAACAAACCACAACATCAGCTGTGGACAACAGCAGGAAATTTCTTTTTGTCCATTTGATAGACAGTGTTATCTTTGGTGTCTGTACAAAGCACAGACTGTTTATTCAAAAACCTCTTATGAAATCTGTCTTTGAGTGTTGCTGAAACACAGCTACTGTTACCTCAATTACCTCTGACATGTATCTACTGTTCTCTTATAGTCAATTTGTCAGTTTGTTTGTTTGTTAATGAGATCTGGGAATATCAGGGGACTTGAACTCACCTGACATCTGTCTCATCTCTGACAGAAACCAGTGGAAACTAGTTTGTGACTGAAGAAATATTTTTATCATTCATTACATTTGGAGAAGTTAATTTCTGGAATAAGTGAGTGACAGTCTGCCAGAAAAGTAAAGATGATAGCCACTGGCATGATGGGTAATGTAGTAGGAGTGACATCACCTGACAAGAAATAGAGCCGGTAATGTATCAAAAGACCGCCAGCAAGAAGACCAACAACAAGGAAAACTGGGAGAACCACAAGAATTTGAGTCCAGGAGAGAAATCGTTCTGTGGCAACAACAACAAACATTAAGAACATGACTGTTGATCACTAACCTGTATATGAAGAAATATTTATTTTTTTATTACATTTGGATCAGTTACCAAAGAATGAATCAGAAACATCTCAGGAATGAATGATGTGAATGAATCAGAGAGATGGAGCTCCTGAATAACTGGCTTGGGCATCCTCTCGATATGAAGGAGCAGCGGCCTCTACTCCGAGCTCCTCCCGAGTGACCGAGCTTCTCACCCTATCTCCTAAGGGAGCGCCCAGCCACCCTGCGGAGGAAACTCATTTCGGCCTGCTTGTATCCGCGATCTTGTCCTTTCGGTCATTACCCAAAGTTCATGACCATAGGTGAGGATGGGAGCGTAGATTGACCGGTAAATTCGAGAGCTTCGCCTTCCTTTCGACTCAGCTCCTTCTTCACCACGACGGTCCGGTACACCGACCGCATAACTGCGGACGCTGCACCAATCCGCCTGTCAATCTCACGCTCCATCTTTCCCTCACTCGTGAACAAGACCCCGAGATACTTGAACTCCTCCACTTGAGGCAGGACCTCTCCACCCACCCGGAGAGGGCACGCCACCCTTTTCCAGTCGAGAACCATGGCCTCGGATTTGGAGGTGCTGATTCTCATCCCAGCCGCTTCACACTCGGCTGCAAACCGCTCCAGTACATGCTGAAGGTCCTGGCCTGATGAAGCCATCAGGACAACATCATCTGCAAAAAGCAGAGATGAAATCCTGTGGTTCCCAAACCGGACTCCCTCCGGCCCCTGGCTACGCCTAGAAATCCTGTCCATAAAGATTATGAACAGGACCGGTGACAAAGGGCAGCCCTGCCGGAGTCCAACATGTACTGGGAACAGGTCTGACTTACTGCCGGCAATGCAAACCAAGCTCCTGCTCCGGTCGTACAGAGACCGAACAGCCCTTAGCAAAGGCCCCCGGACCCCATACTCGCGAGAGCACTCCCCACAGAATACCACATGAGGGACACGGTCGAATGCCTTCTCCAGATCCACAAAGCACATGTGGACTGGTTGGGCAAACTCCCATAAACCCTCAAGCACCCTGTGGAGGGTATAGAGCTGGTCCAGTGTTCCACGACCATGGGACGAAAACCGCATTGTTCCTCCTGAATCCTGAGGGTCGACTATCGGCTGAATTCTCCTCTCCAGTGCAATAGTTTCTGTTCTTGTCCCCTCTTAAATAAATCTTCACTGTTTCAAACTGAAAAGAAGCTGCTGAGATTTTACAGAGAATCCACAAAAAGTTTGCCAAAAGGGAAACCAGAGATAATGACAGAAAGTGATCTTCTATACATTCCTCCATTGAGAGTCATCAGGAGCTGGTTATTGGTGATTGGTTCATTCTCAGGTTGTTCCTGATTGGTTCCTCACTCGTGCTTTAATAACTAAATCATCCTATAATGTGCTGCAGACATGATGAAGAACAGAAAAGACAGATTGTGATGGAGCCTCCACAGTCGGCCATGTTTCACACACATCAGCACAGTCCATGAAGAGCTGTGTCTGCTCTGTTCTCAACAATCAAGTTTGTTCAAATGTTTCTCAGCAGCATTCGATCAGATGACTGAGCACAACTCAACACAGAACATTTACTTTGACAAACATTTTACTGTTTAACAATGTTGGAGAATTGATTTGTAGTCATGAATAAATGATGTTTGAAGGAGGATTTGTGACTTTTGGAACAAACCTGGAGGTTTCTCGTCAGCACTCTGCATCTGTTGTTTTTAACTCTTAACTATTTAAGTTTCTGGAAGAAGTGAAGCGACAGTCTGCCAGAACAGTACAGATGATAACCACTGGCATACTGGGTAATGTAGTAGAACGTGACTTACCTAACATGAAAAAGTGCCGTTTGTGTATCAAAAGACCACCAGCAACAAGACCATCAACAAGGAGAACCAGGAGAACAAGAACAAACACAATAATTTGGGCCTGGGAAAGAAATTTCTCTGTGGGAAAAACAACAAACACACAGGTCATGACCTCTGACCTGTACCTACTGTTATTCATAGTCTCAGACCTCACTGTCCCATCATCTCTTATTACACTGAGTATTCACACAGAAGTAAATCAGACAGTTTGAAGGAGGTTTTGTGACTTTTGGAACAAACCTGGAGGTTTCTCGACAGCTCTCTGCATCTGCTGTTTATAACTCTCAACTGTTTTAATTTCTGGAATATGTGAGTGACAATCTGCCAGAAAAGTAAAGATGATAACCACTGGAGTGATGGGTAATATAGTTGTAGTGACTTACCTGACATGAAACAGCAACGATGATGAATAAAAACAAACTGGGCAACAAAATTTAAAAAAAAGAAGGCCAGGAAAATCACAAGAATTATCAGCCCAGGCATGAAATTGTCCTGTGGAAACAACAACAGACATAAAGAACCATGACCTCTGACCTGTATAATCAGTCTGATATTATGATCTGTATCTACTGTATCTACTGTTCTCTTATACTCTCAGACCTCACCATCCCATCATCTCTTTATTACACTGAGTATTTAGACAGAAATTAAATCAGACAGTTTGTTTCAGACCTGGAACCACCAGGAGACCTGAGCTCATCTAACATCTGTCTCATCTCTGACAGAAACCAGTGGAAACTAGTTTGTGACTGAAGAAATATTTTATTGTTTATTACATTTGGAGCAGTTTCTAAAGAACGAGTCAGAAACATCTCAGGAATGAATGATGTGACTGAATCAGAGAGATGGAGCTCCTGAATAACTCTGAATGAGACTCTATAGTAGATCATGATCAGTTTAATTATTAGTTATAGATATCTGTCAACCTAATTATTGACTATTTCGTTAATAAGTCTGAATCAGCTGCTGACTGACACTAAACTAATAACTAATCAATAATTTTTAATTGTTTACAGATTAGTTTCTGTTCTTGTTTCCTCTCCAGTTCAAATAAATCTTCATTGTTTCAAACTGAAAGGAAGCTGCTGAGATTTTACTGAGAATCCACAAAAAGTTTGCCAAAAGGGAAACCAGAGATAATGACAGAAAGTGATCATTGACTTCTATACATTCCTCCATTGAGAGTCATCAGGAGCTGGTTATTAGTGATTGGTTCATTCTCAGGTTGTTCCTGATTGGTTCCTCACTCGTTCTTTGATAACTAAAGCGTCCTATAATGTGCTGCAGACATGATGAAGAACAGAAAAGACAGATTGTGATGGAGCCTCCACAGTTGGCCATGTTTCACACACACATCAGCACAGTCCATGAAGAGCTGTGTCTGCTCTGTTCTCAACAATCAAGTTTGTTCAAATGTTTCTCAGCAGCATTCGACCAGATGACTGAGCACAACTCAACACAGAACATTTACTTTGACAAAACTGTTACTGTCTAATAAATTTATGTTGGGGAGTTGATCTTTGTTCATGAATAAGTGATGTTTGAAGGAGGGTTTGTGACTTTTGTTTTTAACTCTCAACTGTTTAAGTTTCTGGAAGAAGTGAGTGACAGTCTGCAAGAAAAAGTAAAGATGACAACCACTGGCATGGATGAGTAATAAGTAGTAAGAGTGACATACCTGATATGAAATAGTGCTGATAAAGTCTGAAATGACCAGCAGCAACAAGACCAAGAACCAGGAGAACCAGGAGAAGCAAAGGAATTTGAGCCCAGGAAGGGAACCGTTCTGTGGGAACGAGAACATACATTATAGACTTGACCTCTGACCTGCATGTAAAGACTGACCTCTGACCTGTATCTACTGTATCTACTGTTCTCTTATAGTCTCAGACCTCACTGTCCCATCATCTCTTACTACACTGAGTATTCAGACAGAAATAAATCAGACAGTTTGTTTCAGACCTGGAACCACCAGGAGACCTGAGCTCATCTGACATCTGTCTCATCTCTGACAGAAACCAGTGGAAACTAGTTTGTGACTGAAGAAATATTTTATTGTTCATTACATTCAGAGCAGTTACCAAAGAACGAGTCAGAAACAACTCAGGAATAAATATTGTGAATGAATCATAAAGATGGAGCTCCGTGAATAACTCTGAATGAGACTGTAGAGTAGATCATATCAGTTTATTTGTTAGTTATAGATATCTGTTGATCTACGTACTGACCACTTTGTTACTGAGTCTGAATCAGCTGTGTTTTCCTCTTGTGTAAAATAAACATTCACTGTTTCAATCTGAAAAGAAGCTGCTGAGATTTTACTGAGAATCCACAAAAAGATAAGTCCTCCATTGAGAGTCATCAGGAGCTGGTTATTGGTGATTGGTTCATTCTCAGGTTGTTCCTGATTGATTCCTCACTCGTTCTTTGATAACTAAAGCATCCTATAATGTGCTGCAGACATGATGAAGAACAGAAAAGACAGATTGTGATGGAGCCTCCACAGTCGGCCATGTTTCACACACATCAGCACAGTCCATGAAGAGCTGTGTCTGCTCTGTTCTCAACAATCAAGTTTGTTGAAATGTTTCTCAGCTGCATTCGACCACATGACTGAGCACAACTCAACAAAGAACATTTATTTTTACGAATATAAATGAGCGACAGTTGGCCATAACAGATAAGATGATAACCAGTGGCATGATGGGTAATGTAGAAGGAGTGACATACCTGACATGAAATTGCTCCAATACCGTCTGAAAAGACACATAGCAACAAGAGCAACAACCGAGTAGACCAAAATAGGCAGATTAGGCACAACAATTTGGTGCCAGGAAACTGATCGCTCTGTGGGAACAAGAACAAACAAAGGACATGATCTCTGATCCCTGACATGTATCTACAGTACAGACCTTTGACCTGTAACTACAGACTGACCTTTGACCTGTATCTATAAACTGATCTCTGACCTGAATGTACAGACTGACCTTTGGCCTGTATCTACTGTTCTCTACTATTCTCTTATAGTCCCAGTCCTTACTTTCCCATCATCTCTCACTGCATTGAGTGTTATGACTCTGAGTCATAATTTAGTATGCCTTTGAGTGTCTGTGTTGTTGTCCTTCCCTGCCCGAGGGAGGAACTGTGCTCTTCCTTATGCTCAGTTCAGGTGGTGGCTGCTGATTGGACGAAGACTGATAAGATCTGCTTCAAAAATGGAACTCACCCATACCTAGCAGGCCCCTGTTCTCTGCCTGACTCCAACCTGGACCAAGCTCTGCTGTGCATTAGTACAACATAAAAGTGTTTTTTTTTTTTTATCAAGTGTCAAACAAGCAGTCCAGGTAATTGTAAGGGTGAGAAGCCTTTTTTGTTTTTATTAGTTTTCTCCTGTTTATTTTAGGGAAGCAGATAAGGTGCCTTTAATTTCTTTTGTCTTTGAATTAGGTAAGTTAATGGGTTTTGGTTTAAAGATTGTTTTGTTTATTATTTTGGCTGTGCTCCTCTCAACGCCTGTACTATTCTAATGTATGAATAAATCTTTTTATTTGGACTGCACTTGTGGTTGCATGGGTAATCCCTGGGAGTGGGGAAACAAGGTAGTCACCTTTTATGCTGTGGTCTGGTTTCCCCTAGGCTGGCAAATCATGAAGTGTTCAGACAGAAGGAACTCAAACAGTTTGTTTCAGACCTGGAACCACCAGGAGACCTGAGCTCATCTGACATCTGTCTCATCTCTGACAGAAACCAGTGGAAACTAGTTTGTGACTGAAGAAATATTTTACTGTTCATTACATCTGGAGCAGTTACCAAAGAACGAGTCAGAAACAGCTCAGGAATAAATGGTGTGAATGAATCAGAAATATTTAGCTCCTGAATAACTGAATGAGACTGTATAGTAGATCATGATCAGTTTATTAGTTATAGATGTCTGTCGATCTATGTACTGACAATTTTGTTAATGAGTCTGAAACAGCTGCTCACTGACACTGGCCTAATAACTAATCATTGTTTTTTAATTGTTTACAGATTAGTTTCTGTTCTTGTTTCCTCTCACGTAAAATAAATCTTCATTGTTTAAAATGAAAAAGGAAGCTGCTGAGATTTTACTGAGAATCCACAAAAAGTTCCTCAAGAGAAACCAGAGATAATGACAGAAAGTGATCATTGACTTCTATACAGTCCTCCATTGAGAGTCATCAGGAGCCGGTTATTGGTGATTAGTTCATTCTCAGGTTGTTCCTGATTGGTTCCTCACTTGTTCTTTGATAACTACTCAAATTGTGGTGTAAAGTGCAGCAGACATATGAACCAATGCATAATGTGTAATGTAATAGTAGTTACATACCTGAATTGAAATTGTACCAAGAATATATCGCAGCACCCAAGGCAACGAGGGAAAAAAACAGTAAAACCAGGACATCAACAAAATGTAGAAGAAACACAAGAATTTTGGCCCAGGAAGGAGATTGTTCTGTGTGAGAAAAAAACATAAAGTGTTATGTCCCATCAAGTTTGTTAAGTTTTCATGTCTGTCATGTTTTCTGTTTCCTGTTCTGGCTTGTCTGTTTTATTTTGAAATCCCTAACTCTCCTCCTCTCGTTTCAGGTCCCTTAACTTCCTGCCACTTGTGTGTTTCCCGCTTGTGAATTGTCTGCCCCAACCTGATTGTTTTCACCTGTTGCCCATTACCTCATGTGTATATATTTTTGTTTTCCCTGTCTCGTTGCCAGATCGTTGCGTCTTGTGGTGTAAACACATTCATGCATGCCGTCCTGTCTGTGTCACGTACCTAGACTACTGATCCAGCTGTATCTTCATTGCCCAAGCCATTGTTGTAAACCGTATTTCTGAATTAAATCAACTAAAAGACTCTGCTGTGTCGGTATTCTGCATTTGGGTCCTCCTGTTCTGAGCCTCGGCTTAACATAAAGAAGATGACGTCTTTCCTCTGACTTGTATTTAAAGACACACTCCTTGACTTGTAGCTACAGCCTGACCTTTGACCTGTATCTACTGTTCTCTTATATCTGACAGAAATCAGTGGGAACTGGTTTTGGACTGAAGAAATATTTTTATTACATCTGGCAGTTACCAAAGAACGAGTCAAAAATAAGTTATAGATATGTTAACCTACTTACTGACCACTTTGATCGATGAGTCTGAATCAGCTGCTGACTGACACTAAACTGAAAACTAATCATTAATTTTTAATTGTTTACAGATTAGTTTCTGTTCTTGTCCCCTCTTAAATAAAATAAATCTTCACTGTTTCAAACTGAAAAGAAGCTGCTGAGATTTTACAGAGAATCCACAAAAAGTTTGCCAAAAGGGAAACCAGAGATAATGACAGAAAGTGATCTTCTATACATTCCTCCATTGAGAGTCATCAGGAGCTGGTTATTGGTGATTGGTTCATTCTCAGGTTGTTCCTGATTGGTTCCTCACTCGTTCTTTGATAACTAAAGCATCCTATAATGTGCTGCAGACATGATGAAGAACAGAAAAGACAGATTGTGATGGAGCCTCCACAGTTCGGCCATGTTTCACACACATCAGCACAGTCCATGAAGAGCTGTGTCTGCTCTGTTCTCAACAATCAAGTTTGTTTAAATGTTTCTCAGCAGCATTCGACCAGATGACTGAGCACAACTCAACAAAGAACATTTACTTTTAACCTTTTAATAAAGTTATGTTGGAGAGTTGACTTTCTAAACTTTTAAAGTCTGGTTAAAGTGGCTAAACTGGTTAAAGTGGTTAAATTGGTTAAAGTGTTAAAGTGGTTAATGTGAATACTCTTATGTCCTGTAAAGTGCATGTTACTGCCGGAGCCCCGGTCCTCTTTGTTCTCTCCAGTCTTGCAGGTTCCTCACTGATTCTGGTTGTGGTCCATCTGTCTGAGGTTCACTGGCCTGGTGGGGACATGATCTGTGTCTGTGTTGTGGAGAGAAGGTCGAGTGGCCAGAGCTCCATATGAGGACATCTAGAGATGCACCTGGACTCATGGACTCATTTCCATTACCTGTGATACCTTCACACATGGACTAAACCAATGAACTCAGTATAGCTACAGTTTATTACGACCCATGTTTAACTCCATATATGACTGATGATGATGTTCTCTGTACATGTGGCATCTATTGCACGTCTGTCCGTCCCAGGGAGAGGGATCCCTCATCTGTGGCTCTTCCTCAGGTTTCTTCTTTTTTCCCATAAAGGGCTTTTTTGAAGTTTTTCCTGACTCGGTTCGAGGGTCTAAGGACAGAGGGTGTCACAACTGTACAGATTGTAAAGCCCTCAGAGGCAAACGATGTTTGTGATTTTGGGCTTTAAATAAATTAAAAAATAAAATTTAAATCTTTCTTCACATATAAGTGGGTTTGACTTTTGGAACAAACCTGGTAGTTTCTTATTTGTTCTCTACATCTGTTGTTTTTAACCCTCAACTGTTTTAATTTTTCTGTCTCAACATTAAATATGATAACCACTGGCATGATGGTTAAAATAGAAGGAGTGACATACCTGACATGAAACGGTGGCGATTAAGTATAAAAACAAAAAGACCAACAACCAGGAGAACCAGGAGAACCAAAAGAGCTTTGACCCAGGAAGGAAATCGTTCTGTGGGAACAACAACAAACATAAAAAACATGATCTTTGACTCCTGACTTGTATTTAAAGTACTGATCTCTGACATGTATCAGCAGTAGATTTTAGGGTTTGTTGCTGACTTATGATCTGCAGTTGTATGTCGTTCACTCTCCGTTGTCCTCCTAACGCTCTGACGGTGCAGGTGTAGGTGCCGCTGTCAGAGAGGAGGAGCTTTGTCAGAATGAGGCTGAGGTCTCCAGTCTCCAGAGCGTCAGTCCTCATTGATGTTCGGCCGCTGTAAAGCTGGTTTTGGTCTTTGAGTTCGTCACCTTTCTGCAGACGCTGGTGGACTGTTGGAGGATTGAGATCGGAGCGTCTCCACACCACTGTGGGGTCGTCCAGGTTAAAAGTCTGATACTCACAGGGCAGCAGGACAAACTCCTCCCCCTCATACAGCTCCACAGCTGAGGCATGCTGGGAAACTGTGAGGTCACACAGACAGAGAGGTTCAGTAACAGCAGCCTTATTTCTTATTCTTATATGTCTTATTCCTCCTGGAGCCTCAGGTGACCCACAAATCAACCTGGTCCTGTTTGTGATTGGACGCTGCAGCTGATCAGGACATCATCAGCTCAGTTTAATACCAACAACACCTGACAGGTAAGAACCAACTCAGCTGTCATGTTACTCTCACTGTTTAGACTGACTTTGTTCTCTGTGAAGCTACAGCACTGACCTCTGACCTGTATCTACAGTATGTGGTGTAGTGTTAGGGTTTGTTGCTGACCTTTGACCTTCAGCTGTACATCTTTCACTCTCTGTTGGCCTTGTGATGTTCTGACGGTGCAGGTGTAGGTGCCGCTGTCAGAGAGGAGGAGCTTTGTCAGAATTGAGGCTGAGGTCTCCAGTCTCCAGAGCGTCAGGTCCTCATTGATGTTCGGCCGCTGTAAAGCTGGTTTTGGTCTTTGAGTTCGTCACCTTTCTGCAGACGCTGGTGGACTGTTGGAAGGATTGAGATTGGAGCGGCTCCACACCACTGTGGGGTCGTCCAGGTTCAAAAGTCTGATACTCACAGGGCAGCAGGACAAACTCCTCCCCCTCATACAGCTCCACAGCTGAGGCATGCTGGGAAACTGTGAGGTCACACAGACAGAGAGGTTCAGTAACAGCAGCCTTATTTCTTATTCTGATATGTCTTATTCCTCCTGGAGCCTCAGGTGACCCAGAAATCAACCTGGTCCTGTTTGTGATTGGACGCTGCAGCTGATCAGGACATCATCAGCTCAGTTTAATACCAACAACACCTGACAGGTAAGAACCAACTCAGCTGTCATGTTACTCTCACTGTTTAGACTGACTTTGTTCTCTGTGAACTACAGCACTGACCTCTGACCTGTATCTACAGTATGTAGTGTAGTGTTAGGGTTTGTTGCTGACCTTTGACCTTCAGCTGTATGTCTTTCACTCTCTGTTGGCCTTGTGATGTTCTGACGGTGCAGGTGTAGGTGCCGCTGTCAGAGAGGAGGAGCTTTGTCAGATTGAGGCTGAGGTCTCCAGTCTCCAGAGCGTCAGTCCTCATTGATGTTCGGCCGCTGTAAAGCTGGTTTTGGTATGTAAGATCATCACCATCCCGGTGACGCTGGTGGACTGTTGGAGGATTGAGATTGGAGCGTCTCCAACACCACTGTGGGGTCGTCCAGGTTAAAAGTCTGATACTCACAGGGCAGCAGGACAAACTCCTCCCCCTCATACAGCTCCACAGCTGAGGCATGCTGGGAAACTGTGAGGTCACACAGACAGAGAGGTTCAGTAACAGCAGCCTTATTTCTTATTCTTGATATGTCTTATTCCTCCTGGAGCCTCAGGTGACCCAGAAATCAACCTGGTCCTGTTTGTGATTGTACAGTGCTCAAACCACATACTGTTAAATAATGGGACCTGACAAATAAGATTCAATTCAGTATCTACATTCATCTTTATTTAAAGAAACACTGAACGTATTGAAGGTTCTTTTGGAGAAAAACAACTGAGCCCTTGTGAAAGTAGAATCTGTACTTATAGAAAATAGTCACACGTGTCACAAAGAAAAATGCTTTCAGAGTTGCTGTCTTTATGGCAAACATAAGGTCCTAAAATGGACGAACTCCAGGCACTTGCGAGGACACAAAAGGAGAATCATGTGTTTCATGGAAACTTTGCTACATGAACAGATACTGGATTCCAATGCAACCATCCCTGGCTTTCACACAGTTCAGGAGGAGAAAGGAGAAAGGAGAAGAAAGGAGGCGGGCGTGCTGTGCTTGTGAACTCCAGGTGGTGCCACCCTGGACATGTATCTGTCAAAGAGCGTTTCTGCAGCCCAGACATCAATCTCACTGCTGTCAGACTTCCTCCATATTATCTGTAGACGTGGCATGTGGAGTTACCCACTCTGTTACTGTGGGTCTACAAAGAAAATATCCTAATGCCTTTATCACAATCACAGGTGACTTTAAACATTTCTCTCTCTCCTCCAAACTTCCCACCTTCTACCAGTTTGTTAAATGAACCACACACAAAAATACTCTTGATCTGTTGTCCGCAAATGTTAAAGATGCCTACAGCTCCACTGCGCTCACACCCACTGGGTAGGTCAGATCACTCCTCACACCATCATACAAGCCTGTCATTCAGCAGCAACCAGTGACAGTGAAGACAGTGAGGAAATAGTTTTCCAAAGCATGGTATGCTTGAAGGGGCAGCACAGTGGTGTGGTGGTTAGCAACTGTTGCCTCACAACAAGAGGGTTCTGGGTTCAATCCCTGGTTGAAGCAGGCCCTTCTGTGTGGAGTTTGCATGTTCTCCCTGTGCCTGTGTGGGTTCTCTCTGGGTACTCCAGCTTCCTCCCACAATCCAAAGACATGCAGGTTAATTGTTAACTCTAAATTGCCCCTAGGTGCAAATGGTTATCTTTCTTCAGTGTCAGCCCTGCAACTGGACTGGTGTACCTTCCTGCAACTGACAGGGTACACCAGTCAAGGTACCCTGGACACTGGACGCCAGTCAGTCGCAGAGCTGACACTGAAGACAGACAACCAGGGACAGGCTCCAGCACCCTGTGGACCCTGTGCTCTCAGGATAATGGTACGCTTGAAGCCACTGACTGGACTATTGTGACTATTTTCTACAAACTCCACTGTTACAAGTGCTCAGTTGCTCCAATAAAACCATCATATTTTCTTTTTCTTGGTAATATTCTGTCTGAATCAGGATCATTAGTTTCAAGAAAATACCATAATGGAGCTCTAAACACAGGCTGAGGAAATACACATGAAAGAAATGAGGCTGGGACTGAAGCGATCATCAGATCAGAGGGAAGAAGCTCATCTTACCGTGCACAAGGATCACAAACAGCACAAACATCTTCATCTTCATCTGGAAAAACTACAACAACCTCAAAGTCCTCTTTAATCTGCTTCTCACTAAACCTAACACTTCAAAAACAGCTTCAGGACATCAGTTCACAGCCAGCTCAGACTTTCCTTCTCCTGATGATCAACTGACACTGAGAAAACTTTACTTTCAAATTTAAGTTATTGTTTAATTGTTATTGTTTTAACACTGTCCAAAGTCCAGGTTGGGCAACTTTCACACAACACTAATGTGGAGAAGTATTTAAAGCTGCAGTCGGGAGGATTTAAAAGAAAGTGGACTTGACTTTAAAAAGTATTTTTATACAGTTATGTTGGTTATATAAGAATAAAAATCACAAGTTGATTCAATCAGACATCTTTTTTAAGACTTCCTTTACATAAAGTTTTACAAGTTTTCATGTTTGTCATGTTTGTCATGTTTCTGTTTCCTGTTCTGGCTTGTCTTTTATTTTGAAATCCCTAACTCTCCTCTTCGTTTCAGGTCCCTTAACTTCCTCCCATGCTGTGTGCTTCCCGCCGTGTGTGATTCTCTGCCCCGCCCTGATTGTTTCCACCTGTTACCCATTACCTCGTGTGTGTATATATTGTCTGCGTGTTGCCAGATTGTAACTAACCTTGTGTGTGTTATGTCAAGCTGTGAATCAAGCATCCAAGCCTCAACTCTTGTAAGATTATCTTTATTAAAATCTTTAAAACTTTCCTGCCTTGTCTGTCCTGCATTTGGGTCCACTTGCCTTGTGTCCAACCTGTAACATGACTGTTGTTACCTCACACACACACACACACACACGTCTCTGAGGCCTCTTAAACTCTCGTCAGGTCGTTGACCTTTGACAGTTGTTGGGGTCACATGTGGATCGTGACCCCACACGACCCCACTAGAGTTTAAATTCAGGGACTCTCTACCAGACAGTCAGAACTGAAGAAGCCTCTTGATGAGAGCTGAAACGTCTTCAAGAGCTTCAAACAAGTCCAGCTTTGAAGCACGTTTACTCAAAAAGAGGAAACATCACTTCATCACTTCATAAATTTCAACTCCTGTTTGAGTTAACCTGATTTTTTCAGATCTCTAAAACCTACAAAAGTGTGGTCCTCACAAGTGACGATCACAAAGATGGTCCCCATTACAGATAAAAACCAATATGTGTGGGTGTTTGTTAGTTTAGTCTGTGAGCATTGTGTGTTTTCTGTGTGTGTCTTTACGGGTGTGTTTCGAACTCCTGAAGCATTTTTCTCAGTGACTTCAAATTTACAGCATGTGTGACGATTTTCTACAAATTTCACTGTCAGGAAAGGGGAGCGCGACGGCTGGCTGTGAACTGATGTCCTGAAGCTGTTTTCGAAGTGTTAGTTTAGTGAGAAGCAGATTAAAGAGGACTTTGAGGTTGTTGTAGTTTTTCCAGATGAAGATGAAGATGTTTGTGCTGTTTGTGATCCTTGTGCACGGTAAGATGAGCTTCTTCCCTCTGATCTGATGATGCTTCAGTCCAACCTCATTTCTTTCATGTGTATTTCCTCAGCCTGTGTTTAGTGCTCCATTATGGTATTTTCTTGAAACTAATTATCCTGATTCAGACAGAATATTACCAAGAAAAAGAAAATATGATGGTTTTATTGGAGCAACTGAGCACTTGTGACAGTGGAGTTTGTAGAAAATAGTCACACATGCTGTAAATTTGAAGTCAACGAGAAAAATGCTTCAGGAGTTGGAAACTTTTCTCTCCAACAAACAAACACAACAGTTACACTTTGTCAAACTCTATATTGGGGTGATACGAGTAAAATTAACAAGTTAGCCCCTGGTAAAATTTTTATTCCAATATCAGAAATGTTGGAGTATTTCAGACAGAGACCAACAACATGGTGCTCCGTCAGCTCTTATCACAACAGTACAGCTGCTGCAGGAGTGAAAGTGTCCCCACCCAAACATGATATATTCAGATGATTGACACGTTATTGATGGTGTTTCTGTCTGTAGGAGTCACTTAAAATTTGATTTTCTAAATGTTTCATCATCACCTTCATGTTAAAAGTAATTTATAATTAATCTAATGTTACACCATGTGTCCCCTAATTGTTGTTTTACATTTTCTGTGGACTTTAAACTATTCTTATTCCTCCTGGGTCACCTGAGGCTCCAGGAGGAATAAGACATATCAGAATAAGAAATAAGGCTGCTGTTACTGAACCTCTCTGTCTGTGTGACCTCACAGTTTCCCAGCATGCCTCAGCTGTGGAGCTGTATGAGGGGGAGGAGTTTGTCCTGCTGCCCTGTGAGTATCAGACTTTTGAACCTGGACGACCCCACAGTGGTTTGGAGACGCTACGATCTCAATCCTCCAACAGTCCACCAGCGTCTGCAGAAAGGTGACGAACTCAAAGACCAAAACCAGCTTTACAGCGGCCGAACATCAATGAGGACTGACGCTCTGGAGACTGGAGACCTCAGCCTCAATTCTGACAAAGCTCCTCCTCTCTGACAGCGGCACCTACACCTGCACCGTCAGAGTGTTCGGAGGACAACGGAGAGTGAACGACATACAAGCTGAAGGTCAAAGGTCAGCAACAAACCCTAAAACCTACTGTAGATACAGGTCAGAGGTCAGTGCTGTAGTTCACAGAGAACAAAGTCAGTCTAAACAGTGAGAGTAACATGACAGCTGAGTTGGTTCTTACTTGTCAGGTGTTGTTGGTATTAAATACGTTATAAATATGTTGCACTGAAGCCACCAAAAAACAGACAGATCATGCCACATTAGTTTGTTAAAACCTTACCACACTCGTGGTATTAAGAACTATCTGTGTTTGTTTGGTGATGTTCCAACTCGTATTCACATTTAACAGAACATGACATTGATGATTTATGAGTGTCTGAGGAAAAGCTCAAAATAATGGAAAAAGAAATAAATTACAAAATCAACAGGGTCACTAAGCCAGATGCGTATCCCCTGCCATGAATAGAGGATTGTGTGGATTAGGCGGACTCAGCCAATTTTGTCAGTAAATTTGATTTACTCAAGGAGTATTGGCAAGTACCGCTGTCTCAAAGAGCTAAGGACATTTTAGCCTCATCTAATCGAGGCTAATTCAAGCGAGGCTTTCACAGTCCGGCTATGTGCGAGTGCCTGAGAAACGTAAGAAGCCCTGACGAAGTCGACTGGAGAAAAAAGGATGGTGCAAGAGGAAAGTAGAGCGAGAGCTTCTTCTCAGCAGCAGAAACACTGCTGCAATTAACAAAGTGAGGGAGATCACATGGAAAAAAAAGAAAAAAAAACATATAATAGCCGACAGAGTAAATGCGCAAGTTGTACAAGCCTAATACTATTGTTTCATTCTTTTTTTTTTTTACTATTGTTTCATGTTACATGTTTATTTCACTTTCATCTTATTTCTCTTTGCTCTTTTCTTTTATTTCTTTTATTTAAAGCATGTTGAATTGTCTGTGTGAAATTGTGCTGCACAAATAAACTGACCCTTGCTTTGTCAATTTATTAATAAATGAACATTCAGATCACTGTACTGTGTGACTATATTATCAGTAGTATTTGGCTAGTACTATTAGATTTATATTTAAAACAATGGTATAGAACAATCACTGTCACATCTCAACAGGAGCAAACAGACAGAACAAACCTGGCAGCAGCTTCAAATTAAACACAAGAACATCTGTCAGAGTGGTCAGCAGCCTGTAAAGAAATGTGAAATGTGTTTGTCCAAAGAAGGTGCTGAGCTGTAAATATGTTGCACTGAAGCCACCAAAAAACAGATGGAGGCCTCTGACACTGGAGGGGAACCTCCACCTGAAAATCTCCCACAGCAGAGGAGCTCTGAGCAGCAGGCAGGGACGGACAAAGGAGGAGGGACAGACGGCGGACCTCGTCAGAATTAATTCCCTAAAATGCTCGGGAGGTTTTGCCCTCTGTTTTCTGTCCACAGCTGAACTACATGAGTGAATTAATTAATAAAACAAATTCAACACAAGTTTATCATACACATGTTCATAAAAATTGCACAGTAGATGCAAAGTTGTTTTTTATAAGCACATTTTTATTAGTTTTTTTCATTATGGAGGAGATTTTTTTTTTCTCAGATTTTTTTTAATCAATCATGATTTTTTTTTATATTTAATTCAATGTTCAGTACCTAGTTGCAATTGATGTGTGAATTATGCCATTTTACTGAGGTTTCAGATTGATTACTGATTGATTGTGGAGACAGTGAAAGTAGGGAGTAAGTTTTTTAAATTTTTTTTTTTACAAGATATGAGTGGCGTGAGCGCAGAAGTCTACCAGGTGAAACTTTCTTTCTGGATTCTGTTTCTGCCCTCAAACACTCTTTGACACACATAACAAAGGAATTTATTAGCCAGAAAATAAGCTATCAGTCGACTCCTGATTCCTCCCTGAGCCGGGCCGTGACATGTTTTTATTATTGCTGTTGTTGTTGTCACTCATGCACTTTCTCTCAAACAGTCTGTCTTCTGTGTTTCATAAATGCAGTGACCCCCGTACACAATGTACATTTCTGACTTGTTCTGTCCATACAGAAGCTTAAAATCTCTACTGGAAGTTCCCAACCTTATATGAAGGGAGGCACTAAACTTTGGTGTTGAAACACCTGAAATTTTATAAACCCTCAGTTCCATTCCTTCACCTTGCCAAACTCATGTTTTGTTTTATTGTTATTTCACTTAATTAAGCATACTGTACTGATTCTTCGAGGCAGCTGATGTTGAAACTTTATCCTGTTGTGTGGCTCCCTCTAGTGTTGCAAAAGTGACACTAACCAATCTCATGTACAAAGAGTACTTCCAACATGATAAGATGAGTGAGGTGTTCTCTTCGCTGCTTGAGCATTAAAAAAGCTTGTGTTCAGTGTGTGCACACATCCTAGAGAATACATCAAATGATTTTGCATTTGGTATTGAGGGACATGGAAAATAATCAGAAAAAAAGTGAGAAAATAATCAGTTATGGTATCTACAAATGAATCTGAATCTGAAGGAATAAATGAAGTAATGTGTTTTCTAGATATTCTAGATAATTTCTAGATTAGATTGTTTAATATTTAAATTTCAGCCATATTAATGATCTGATCTAATTCTTTGTATATCGGTATTATAACACAAATTGCTTCTGTACACTTTCAGTCAGTCAGCGATGAAGTACAGCAGACAGCAGGGTGAGCAAAAGATGGATCACATGTGTACAGTTCACAACAATCTGAGCTGATTTTTTTTTATATCTGTAACCTGTATTACATAAAAAACCTACAGGGAAACACTAACGTCACAAAATTTTGAAAACTTTATTGTAACAAACTTACAAAACATCATTTTGACACAAAATTTTAGTTGTGAAATATTAAAAAATGGCATGAACTGACATTAAAACTAAGATATTGCCCATATTTTGGAAGCGGTCAATATGGGAGTGTCTTAAATTCTTGGAGGAAGTTTCGCGATCCACCAAAATATTTGATGAATGAAATTGGTGACTGATTGCTGATGATGGCACTTAAGGAAAAATCAGGAGAATCTTTTTGCCTTCCTGATGGGAAGAACAATGTCACAGTTCATCACAAGCCATCTGTTGATGTACCGTTTGCTTTGATCAGTCATCCACACGACATCCAAGGCTCGGTTTGGTTTTCTCTCTGAAACCTCTGAAGTTCTTCTCTAAGTTGATGAACTTCATTTCGCAAACGTTCATTTTCCTGCTGCAGATGTTTCCACTTTCTCCTGGAGCATAAACCCATCAGTTTCATCAGTCTGTTCTGTGAAAGAAAATTAAGTTCTGTCAGATCCTTCTCTAGTAACCACTGTCACACATACAGGCACATTATCACTGGTGGAGACAGACAGTAAACAACACATAATCAATATAAAACTGAATTACCTGTTTTCATAGTCTTTCTTTCACACCGAAGTCTCAGCCCTGGTAGTGTTTTAAAAAGGTGGGAAAAAACTATTTGTGGTATGGACATGATGCTTTGACCCCCCTGTTAGAATAATTTGTATTTGTGGTGATATTTGTCATGTACAGAAGCTAAATGACTTACCATAATAAGTACATCAGAAGCAGCGCAATTAAAAACATTAGACATGATGTGACTATTGCAGCTATTGCATTCTTCGAAACTACTTCCCGGTGGACATCTGAAAAACATAAAAACTAACATGAACTGATGATGGATGTGTAGGTTTGCTTGTTGATCCAATTGATGGTAATTCATATGTTGTATTATGTATATTTAAACTGGTGGTGTGTTTTTCCAAGCAAACCTTTGACTAAAATTCTGTGGACAAAATTAGCTTCTCTTGAGGAACAGTTGATTATCTTACGGGATTTTTTTTTTTTAACTTTTTTATATCTGCAGATTAGACAAACATCTCTGCACACAGACTTGAGCCTCATTTCATCTAATGTCACTCTCAGAAAAAAGTTAAAAATTGAACTACTTCTTAAGCAATAGAACAATTAAATCCTTTAAAACAAGATTTTGAAGTTGAAGCCCTTGTTAGGCTTGTTAGTTCAGCAGAGAGCAGCTTGTTTGCATGTTAATGAACATATGTTGGTTGTTAAATACATCTGAGGCTGACAGGATTCAGTGTCAAGTTTTAAAGGTTCTTGTCATGAAGTAAACTAAAGGGAGACTTGCAGGGGAAAGTATAGTGTGCCTCCCTGGACTGTCCAATGTCCTGTTGTCGGACTGTGCAGGTGTAAGTGTTGTTGGCCATCATCTTCACTGTGATTCTGCTGTAGACAAAGAAGTGCTCGGCCTCTGGCTCTGTATTATTGTCGAAAGGAGGGATGATATTTCCCTCCTTATCACTCCACTCTATCTCAGGCTTTGGGTACCAGTCTTTAGCATCACACCTAAGAACTGCTTCAGTTTCCTTCAGTTTTTTCATGAGATATCACTGGCTTAGAAACGGCACCTAGAGAAAACAGTTAGAAAATTAAAATGTGTTGTATTTAATCTGTTGATTTAAGTGCAATAAAGACATTGCAAAGCTATTCTGCAGGCTTACCAACAATGACCTGGATGGAAGTTTCCAACTCTTTGGAAACCAGTTTGCATATGTACGTCCCGTTGTCAGAGAGTTTAAGGTCACTCAGTTTTAACGACATGTTGCCGTTCTTTAGTTCTTGTTCAAACAAACTAGTCCTTTGTTGGAAAGATGGGTTTTGCTCATCATACAGCAACCGCCCTTCACGGAAAATATGAACAAAACTGGGATTCAGGTCAGCTTTCGTCCTACTCCACTGTCTTCTCAGTAGCACTCTCTGCAGGTTGCAGGCTGCATGGCAGGATGACATGATGACCAACTAGTCCTACTATTCGCTCCAATGATCCGATTAACTTAGGCTCACCTGAAAGAGCACGTAATCAAGTAGGTCAATGATGACTTCAAGCAATTGCTGCTTCTCAAAATTTCAAAGATTATTCCAGAGCCTTAATATTGCACCATGAAGTTGTTTCAGCCTTTATAGATTAGTTAAAACAAAGAGTATGCAGTCATCATAGCACTTTGAGCTCAGTGCTAATGTCTACATGTTTGCTGTTAGCATGACAATGCCTGACTTTACCTAATTTTGATCTGATGAGGAATCAGCAGAATTTATCCTCCAGAGAAAATTAATGTCTGAACCAAATTTCATGGAAATCCATCAAAGCAAAGAGTTGTTGAGATTTTTCAGTGAACATCCGTGTCAGCACGGTGGTGGTGCAGGGAAGGGTAAGGTGTCAGTAGTTTGTAGCATTGATTTTTGTGGATAAAGAAAGATCAAAATCCTCTTTTACTTCTCATGTGTTGAACTCCAGTGATTCCTTTACCTCCAATACTGCAACTTATTCTTGTCTTTTTCTTAGACCATTCTGTCTGTTTGTAAAAAATTGAGATCCCCAGTTTGTACCCTTGGCTTTTTGGATAAAAACGTGTTGTGGAGATAAACCAGAAGACATCACTCAGTGGACAAATCAGCTTCATTAGGCTCTTAGGGAGATTTTCCTTTGGAAGTTTCAGATTTCACAGTGAGCACGTGGATGGACAGCAAGGAACTGAAGTTGTACTGTGGGAATGGTTTTTGATTTATTATAGATGTTCTGACACTTTAGTGACAGATACTGTAAATACTTGTCACTGTTGGAATCCATTTTATGTTGTTTAGTGTAGTTTCATAGTTCCAGTTATCAGACACCAGTTGTGTATGAGACTTACTGAATATGACTAATCTTCCTTTCTAAAATAGTTTGTGGTTCATCATCAACCTGCTTTACTTGATCTTTCTTCAAGGTTGAGTTTCAGATTTCATTCCTGTTGTCATGTTGTAGTGAGGGCACACAAACTACACAGCTGATCATCATTCTGCTTTGGGAAATCAAAGCATGAAGAGAGGACTAAAGTTCTGGTGTTTTTACATTATTACATTATCTCTGTAACCCTCAGACCACTTAATCTGTTACTCCACCACATGAGGTAAACTATAGATGAACTATGTGTTTGTCACAGAAAAAGCAGTTCTTCTTTTTTTGGGAAGTTGAGGTTTGATGACCTTGAAGGGCAAAACCACCACAATTTGTTGGTAAAGCAAATGCAGTTTTAGGACTCTCCGGGCTGATAAAACATATTTCTATCAGACAACCAAAGTTTTCTTATGATTATATGAATTTAAATACTGTATGAACATGATTTATGAACTATGCTGTACAGGAAAAGAAGTTAGCAGATGCATTATGTATAACTTGTCTCGAACCATTCGTAACCATTCGTTCTTTGCACTCCCTGAGATATTCTTTGCACTCCTTTGCACTCCCTGATATTATATATATTTCTCATATGTATACTCTCAGGCACACTCCCTCTGTACTATGTACAGGTTTACTTACAGTTATAGTTATAATTATTTATCTTGGATTATTTTACCTTTTATTTCATTTTATTTTATTTTATTTTATCCTACATTCTGATTGTTTCCCACTATGTGTCTTCGCTGCTGCTGTTATGCTTGAATTTCCCCGCTGTGGGACTAATAAAGGAAATCTGAATCTGAATCTGAATCTGAAAAGCTAAAAAAACCCATACATCCAAACATACGCAATCAACACAATCTAACACTAGGATGAACTTTCACATATAAAATATATGTTTTTATAAGTATTTATAAAAAAGGAAGACAAAGAGCAGAAGATCTGAAGGATGATACATATCACTCGTTCTTACCTTTGGTAGCAGAAAGGAAATTTGTGAAGAAGATAAGCCCAACCACAAAACACCCTCCTCTTAAGGTCATCCTTTTTCTCTGTGCTGTGAGCAAGCCTGAGAGTAAGTGGTGGATAAAAGTGATCCGCAACACAGACTCAAACTGTTGCCTCTTCCACCTTGTTGCCTTGTAATTCACCAAGTATGTGGCCCATAATGTGCCCTCTCTGTGTGTTTCTATCTGGTATTGTTGGCATTGCTGGACCTGTGTGTCAGCATTACAAGTTAAAGGTGTGGCTTTTGGTATGAGAACTATTTTGCCTGTTTTAATGCCAAGCCATTGCTCAGAGACATTGTGTGTCATTTATTTGTCTCTAATGTAGCACTTGAAGCATTGTGAAGTTGATATTGCTTGTATTATTGATGGTCGCACATGATTGAATGCATTTATTGCATCAGCTAAATAAATGTAGTGTGATCTATTTCAGTCTAGTTACGCCGATGATGAAGCATATTTTGAGACAAATGTGATGTTTTGTGCATGACAAAGAAAAAGCTGATGTCGAAACTGGTAAGAAGATTTCCTTTAAGTTTCAGATCTTCCATCTTAAACGTTCCACTTTATACCACACTGTGGCTGAAAGCATGGTTTCAGTTATGAGACTCAAATGTGACAGATCAGCAGTTGTGTATGAGGACTTCCTGGGTATGACAAATCTTCCTTTTTTAAATAGCTTGTGGTTTAGACCATCAACGTGCTTTACCTGAGCTCAGCTTTTTCTTTTTTGGGTGGGTTTCATGTTTTGTTCCTGTTGTCGTGTTGAAGTGAGGCGAACAGATATCAGATGCATCATTCTGATAACTGACTTTCATTCTGCATAAAATAATTATTGACCTATACTGACAGCTGTGTGGTCTGTGCTACATGATCTTGCAAGACTATCCACTAAATTGTCGCTCGTCTGGTTTTTGTAAATTGATAAGTTGCACATTTTACTGTCAGCTTCATTGTTAAAAGTGAGTGAGAGGTTGTCCCCGGAAGGTAGTCCGCTGTTACAATGACCCAGAAAGAGCAGCTTGTGTACCACTAAGCAGAGGAAGTGGTGATCGTACCATGTATAAATCAGCCATTTGCTAGTCAGCAGCAAGAGAGGATGAAGATCTGTGTTTTATACCTCAGCATTTGTGAGTACCCATGTCTTATCTCACAGAAAGTCTTAATGGCAACAGATATCAAGCGATATCCTGAATCTTCTCGTTCTCTCTTCTTTCTTTGCTATGTGTTGTTCTCAGGTGTGTTTCACACACTTGCCTCAACTAATACCAAAACAGAAGGTAAATGTGCTTTTTTATGCTCAGATATCATTCACTTTGGTGACCTTTAAGTATAAAACTTGATTCATATTAAGACTTTTATTTCCTAAAAATATGTAAACTTCCACCTGACTCCAGTGCATTTAGGTTGTACTGATATATAGAGATCTCCAAAGGCAAATTAGTGCACTTTTTTACATTACATTAGCACTGATTTTTTACATTAGTTCACAGATTTAAATTCTTAACTTTAAAAATCCAAATGTTAGGGCTCATTAAGGTGTTTTTTTTTCAAAGTTTTATCAGTGTTGTTCTCCAATTGTTTCTCTATATTGTCCTCACAGTCTTTATACGAAGTACTCCCAGCAGATCTCAGTTCCTTCAGTATGAACACGTGAGTCTGACCTGTGAGGTGTCGGCTGGAGGAAGTCGGCTGAGAAGAAATACCACCACCAGAGGAAGTGAGTCCTGCCCGTACGGCTGGGGAAAACTGAACGGCTCCACCTGCACCATCACCACAATGTACCCCACAGATACCGGACTCTACTGGTGTGAGTCCAGTTCAGGAGAGCAAAGCCAGACTGTACACATCCAAGTTACAGGTATGGACAGAAAAGTTCATCGTAATCTTCACTTCCTTCATAATTTATGTCTTTGTTATCAGATGTCATTGTGGCTTTTTTCTCTGTACTTTACATCTACTGTGTTCTGGGAGATGGATCCCTCCTCAGTTGCTCTTCATGATGTGGGGGGGGGGTTCTCATCCGGACTGATGGTCCAGAAGGACAGACAGTGTTGTATGTTGTAGAGATTATAAAGCCCCTTGAGGCAAACTGTGATTTGTGATTTTGGGCTATATAAATAAAAGTGACATGACTTGGTTTGACTGCATACCTCTGCATGACATGTTGCCTTCTGGTGGATCCATATATATTATAAAATAACTTAAATTCAAATTTAGATCAGTTAATTAATGCAAATGATGGTGCTAAAAAAATCGACCCAAACCTCTTGAAAGAAGTGGATGTCTTCCTGCTTCCTATCAAAAGCAGTTTGTGGTCTGATAGCAAAAAGGACCAACTGAAGTTTGTGAAATTAAGTATGTAATTTTATGAATTCAAGAAATGTGTGTAAGCTTCCAGTTAAAACAGAGATGTTAATTAATGAACTTTAGAGGTTCTGGTAGGAAGATCTTGTGAGGTTTGGGTAGAACCAGATGAGCTGTTTTCCTCTGTTTCAAGTTTATGCTAAGTTTATGCTCTTTATGCTAAGCTAAGCTAACCAGCTGTTTGTCATATGCCTGTCCTGCCTGGCTGTTGCTGCAGTGTCAGTCAGCAGGTTCTGCTCTTTGGTCCAAGTCTATTTGATTGATTATCATGACATTTTGTCAGGATGAACTGTAATAACTGTGGTGATCCTTTAACTTCATCCAGCGCCATCATCAGGGTCATAATTTGTCAAAGACTTGGATTTATGTTATGTTGTGTTGTGTTCATCACTCAGCTGGTCCGGTGATCCTGGAGAGTCCAGCTTCTTCCTGTGATGGAGGGACTCAATGTGACGCTGCGCTGTAGAAACAAGAAACCTTCCTCTGAACTTTCAGCAGATTTCTATAAAAACAGCATCCTCATCAGGAGCAGTTTTTCAGAAAACATGACCATCCTCAGTGTATCAAAGTCTGATGAAGGACTCTACAAGTGCAGAATATCTGACGTTGGAGAATCAGCAGAGAGCCGGCTGGAGGTCAGAGGTCAGATCATAACGTTCGCCTTTCTGCTTCATTTTCCTGCTAACGCCCAGAGAAAGATCTGATGTGATGTAAAACTTACATATGCTGAATACTCTTGTCTTCCTTCTTTCTGCTTTGCGTGTTTTTTCCAGGTGTGTTTCAAACACTTAACTCATCTGATACGGAAAAAGAAGGTAAATGAACACTTTTTGTGCAGACTTCATTCACTGGTGAGCTCGGGCTGTTTGAGGGGAGGAGGTGAAAATTAAAATATAAAAATATTAAAAAGGGTGTCAGCTGTATATGGCAGCTGGGAGGGAGTTTTCTGTTGGATCGTGTAGTTTACATTTAAAGTGTACATTTAGATCTGCTCTGAACTCTCACAGTCTTGTAAGATTAATTACACAAATTACACTTTTGACATGTGCTTGTGATGTTTCAAAAATACAGACAAATGTCAGATCTAAGATAATAATGCATTATTTAAGTAGAGTAAATGTAGTATTTTCTAATAAATAACAGTCTCGGGTGATAATACACTGATGAAAACATAATTATGACTATTATGTTCCATTTCTATCATTAAATCCCCTTAAACACTGTACACTTGCCCTTTAACTTGTTCTGTGTTTGCATGCTACCACTGGGCCTATATCATACATAAATACAAAATTCTGTATTATCGTTATGCAGATGACACACAAGTTTATGTTATATAAGACATTTTTTGTCAGTTATTACTTTGTCTGTCAGAAATAAAGTGCTGTATATCCCAAAACTTTCTACAGCTAGATGAAAACAAATATAAAATTATTCTTTTTGGTCCAGTCATCCCCATTTTACAAAAACATATTGGCCTTCTGTCCACAAACGTGAAACCTGCAGTCCGAAACTTGAGTGTAATATTTGACAGTGACCTTACATTTCAAAAACAAATGACAAAAGTCCTGTTTTTACCAACTGAGGAGTATCTCAACAATGTCTTGAGCTCTACTTTTAACAAAAACTTGAAGACAAGATCACGTCAGCCCTGTTTTAGCCTCTTCTTCTCTGGTTACCAATAAGTTTTAGAATTCATTTATTCATTTTACTGATTATCTTTAAGCCTTTCATTAATATTACCACATTTCTATATTATTGCCAATGTTTTATCTGTCTGTGGTGTCCTTATCTTTATTTTGAAGTATTTGATTCCTTTTTGTTTTTGTGTTTTTTTAATGTCTGACTTATAAAGCACTTTGTAACTCTGAAAAAAAGTTCATTGTTTTATTATTATTATCATTGTATAATGAAATAAATTTCACTCATCTAAACCCTCCAGTGTCAGATGAGGCAGGTCCTGATGATCCTGCAGCTCCTGTGATTTCTTTCTCCACAATCATCCTTCACATGTTGGTCGGGACTCCTTACCTGCTGAGCACCATCATACTGGGGCTCATATACAGAGACAGCAGGAGGGGTGAGCACGAAAACTACTGATCAGAGTCAGAGTCTTCATTTGTGTACATATTTTCATCTGTTTCTCTCAGATGTCTTTTGCTTTGCTCATTCATCTTCTTCATGTTTCACGTTGCAGCACATCAGCTTGTGGCAGAGGACAGAAGGAATCATGTCATCATGGAGGTGGAATAGATGACAAGACCGCACACAGATTTTAAAATATAATGTATATCTGTATTAAATTCTTGTTTGTATTTTTTGTTTCTTGCGCATAAATTGTTTTTTTCTATGTGATTAAGTTGCCTGTGATAAAAATAAGAAGTAGTGGGAAAGGCAGTTTTATAAATACAGCACATTTCAACACAGGTTAACTCACTGTGCTTTTCATTCAAGTACAACAAACAACTTTGACAATACCCACTCTTAAAGGACAACAGGAAAGTTTTAAGCTGTGACAGACCTCAGATCATCCGGCAGTTTGTTCCAGCAATCAAACCAAAGAAGCTAAAAGCGCAGTGGTTTAAAAAGGTGAGAAAGTGAAAAAAACAAATGGCTGAGGTTTTGAGCTGTTTCTTGTTCCTGTGGTCGACGTGGTGCAGATTGTTGTGATGTCGAAACAAAAAACACATTAAATTAAGTTACACAACATGCAGGGTTTCTTGTTTTTATTCTTCGTGTGAATTTAATATTTGTTTTCTGTATTTTCACATTTGTACAGTTTGATACAGCAGAGAGAGAAAAGTTTATTGGTGCAAAGTCAGCATTCATATGCAGCACATGTGAAACAAAAAACAAAATAATAAAAAAATACCAGATCAATCAAGAAAAAAAGTTATTTAAATTGAAATTAAATTATGTTTCACACATTTAAAGCAGCTCTTTGGAGTTTTTACCTCTTTGGGGTTTCTATTACTTCTTTCTTCAGCCGTTTACTGAGCAGCCGTCTCCAGAGTTTTCGCCCGCTCTCCTCCAGGTGAAGTCATCTCTTTGCAGCGGGTAGTGAAGTGGAGGGAGTATGCGACCACGGGCGACGTCAAAATCAACATGAAAAGTTCCACTGAGCTGCTTTAATTAATCACCTGCACTTTGAATTTACTCCTAATTAGCAAACAAAGGCTAAACTTAGATGCTATCTATTATATGCAGTGGCAGAACTGGTACTTTACTTGAGTATTAGCTATTCTATACTTCAACTAAGCCACATCTCAAATGGAAATATTGTACTTTTTACTCCACTACATTTATTTAGAGTATTGACACAAAATATAAATCAACTTATAAATTATGATGTAATAGGCTGCAAAGCTTCAAATCAATAATTATCATCCAGTAATTTAATATTTATTATTCCAAAAACAATAATTTAGCACAATGAGTACTTTTACTTTTGATTCTTTAAGTACTGTACACTGTAGTATTACTGCTTTTACTACAGTAAAATATCTGAATACTTCCAACATGGGCTGAATATCAGCATGTTGTGTAAACTCGTGTTAAAATAAAAGTTTATGCTGGAATAGGACAGAAAATCAATAAAGAGTAAAATAAATAGGTACAATCTGAATCTGAATCTAAAATAAATAAACTAAAATTGAGTAATAAAAATATTAATGTACATTATGTTGATTAAGGTGATCTGGAGTAATCACCATTTTATCCAAATAACATATCATCTTGTAATATTTGGTTTCATGAATGTGAATAGACCTCACAGTCCTTTTAACACTGTTTAAATTAATTTAATGCAACAAGTTTGAGCTGTTTGACTGAAAGCTCCCATTTCCCAGCTGCACCTGAATGTTACATTCTCCTGTCCGAGCTGTCCGCGGTGCTGAAATCCTGAAGCACCTGAACGCCTCATTACATATGAACGTATTTGTTGATCACGTGATGTGAAATCAATGCCTTTCGTCATTTAAGACGTCAGGGACGCGCTGACGTCACAGAAAACGTGACGCTCCCTCCCTGCCGAAGATCGTTTATATCGGACAGATGGAGCAACACAACGGAAACACAGGAATCAGAAAAATGCAGCTCACAGACAATAAAAATAATACTTCTTTATTTGTAAAACAGATTTATTAATTTTGGCTATAACAGTTATGGAGGAAAGTCTTTTTTTTTACATCTAGATAAATGAAATGTTACGCTTAACGTTTAACTGAATATTCAACAAAATAAAAAGCAAAAATATTTCCTTCAATTCCAATTTAAATGTGTTTTATCGTTATGAAGTAATATTATCAGCAGCAAAATGTACATTTACATTACTTCAGCATCTCAGAGGGAAATATTGCAGTTTTTACTTCACTATATTCACTAAAAAACCTTCATTTCTTTACAAATTAAGACTGATGAATAAAACATAAAGGGAGTTTTTGATGTTTTGTTAATTAAACTTATAGTTTGCAAAAGTACAACTACATTTTCCTGAGTATCCTTAGATACTTTAATGAAATATTTCACTGCAGACTTATAAGAGAGTATTTGTAACAGTGAGGTAATAGAGTACTTTTACTTTGAATACTTGATACATATATTTATGCCAGTACAGCTGAATTTAATAACCTTCACATTGCTCTCTTAAAAACAGAAAACATGATGATTTTCTGTTTATTTCTTTTGATTTGTAATAATCCTGAATCCTTCTACTTTTCACTATTTCCAGTGCAGGACATCGTGTGGAGTATTTTTACTGTAGTAATTGTACTTTTGATGCAGGGAGTAATCTGAGTACTTCCTCCCTCGCTGTCGTCACTTCCTGTGATGCTGCTTCATCCTGGGAGTGATCCATCTCGCCCCCACACGATCCGGACTCTGCTGGGTTTGGTCTCCAGTCCGTCAGAAGGACCCGGTTTGAGGATTTACCCGCAGCTCCACCACAGCTCCTCACCCTGCCCCCTCAGCCGGAGTGATGTCTGTCGCGGGGCTGAAGAAGCAGTTCCATAAAGCCACGCAGGTAAGAGGCCTCCCGATCGATTATCGGATATCGATTCTTCGTGATCACATTTCTTCTGATCAGATCTGTGTTCGAGGCTTTCTGCGGATCAAGACGTCACATTCAGCGCTGATCCTCCTCTGATCAATGAACATGACGAGACATCGATCGATACGCGAATACTGATCATGTTTTTCAGCAATTATCGATCATTTTATATTTATAGATTTTAGATTTTAAAGTCTCTGTTTTTCACGTTTTTTTTTTCATTAAAATTCAGACTGATTTGTGTGTGATTTCTGCGGTGTGTGTGTGTGTGTGTGTGTGTGTGTGTGTGTGTGTGTGTGTGTGTGTGTGTGAGGGTACACACACACACACACACACACACACACACACACGCGCGATCTGTTACGTAATAGTACATCCCCACGTGTGTGCGCTGAGCTGATTGGCTGCTGCTGCGCAACAGGGAATTCTCCTCTGTACATCTGTGTCACACCTGTACACCTGTCTCACATCTGCACACCTGTCTCACATCTGTACACCTGTCTCACATCTGTCCACTGTCTGTTCACATCCTGCTCACATCACACCTGTCTCACATCCCTCCATCACATCTCACACCTGTCTCACATCACTCCACCTTCACACCTGTCTCACATCCTCCATCTCACATGCCCTCACATCACACCTGTCTCACATCCTCCATCTCCTGCATCTCACATCTGCACACCTGTCTCACATCCCTCCACTCTGTCTCACATTGCACACCTGTCTCACCTGTCTCACATCACTCCACCTTCACACCTGTCTCACATCCCTCCATCTCACACCTGTCTCCATCTCCACCTTCACACCTGTCTCACATCACACCTGTCTCCATCTTCACCTGTCTCACCTGTCTCACATCCCTTCACACCTGTCTCACATCACACCTGTCTCACATCTTCACACCTGTCTCACATCACTCCACCTTCACACCTGTCTCACATCCCTCCATCTTCACACCTGTCTCACATCACTCCACCTTCACACCTGTCTCACATCTGTCTCTCACTCCACCTTACACCTGTCTCACATCTTCACACCTGTCTCACATCACTCCACCTTCACACCTGTCTCACATCCCTCCATCTTCACACCTTGTCTCACATCACACCTGTCTCATCACTCCACCTTCACACCTGTACACCTGTCTCACATCTGCACACCTGTCTCACATCACTCCATCTTCACACTTGTCTCACATCTTTACACCTCAAATCTTTACACCTGTCTCACATCTTCACACTTGTCTCACATCTGCACACCTGTCTCAAGTCTTTACACCTGTCTCACATCCCTCCATCTTTACACCTGTCTCACATCTTCACACCTGTCTAACATCTTCACACCTGTCTAACTTATCTCCATTCTCCCTCCATGTTGTTACCTGTCTGTCTTTCATCCTCCATCATCAGTTTTTCTTATGATGATGTCTGTCTGTCTGTCTTCCTGTCGTTCCATCCCTCCATCATCCCTTTATCTTCTTTAATTCTAAACATTCATGAATCCCTCCATATTTACACTTTCACTCTTCCATCTCACCATCATCCCTTCATCATGTTTTATGACGCGTCTTTACATCCTTTCATCCGTTCATCATTCATGTAACCACTCCTTCGTCTTCCCTTCTGCCTGTGTTCATCCCTCCATCGCCTCCTCGTCTTTTTACACCAGTGTCCTTCAAAACTGTCTCTTTTTTCTTTTAGTCATCCCTCCATCATTTCTTCATCATTCATCCATCCTCTCTCCATCATGTTTCCTCCCTCGCCATCCTCACATGTGACGTCGTCCCTTCATCATCCTTATTCACTCATTATCATCACTCCTTCATCTTCTACTTTCCATTTTCTCTGCAGTCATCCCTCCATCTTCTCTGGCTTCAACCTCTTTACGTCTGTTTAAACATCCCTCCATCCCTCGACATCGTATATCTGACTGAATAAATCACAATAATCCAGACGAAAGAAGAAGAAGAAGAAGAAGAGCAGATGTTTTATGGCCTCTTCGACGTGAACTGAGATTTACGAGGACTCTCTTCGGACCTTTTAGCCTCTTGATGTCGAGACTGACCCGACACGTCTGTTCGCTTCAAACAAACATGAAAAACCTCTTCCTCCTCTTCCTCCTCTTCCTCCTCTCCTCCTCCTCCTCCTTTCATCATGCTGCTGTGGATTCAGTCTGATCGCACTGCAGAAATAACACACAGTAATTTCTCTTTTTTAGGCTAGAATGGCGAAATGTTTTTGTTATTGATGGAAACTTTTGTCCCACAATGCAACAAGCGAGGAAAATGTAGCAGCCAAGAGTTAATGTTCATCTAATTTTATTCTATCGCTTCGTGTGTCGATCATTTTCTTGTTGAATCGTTTTGTTGTTTCATCCATAAAATGTGGAAAAACATTGCTCGGTGTTTCCTGAAGCCCAAAGTGACGTCTTGTTTTGTCCAAAACTCAAAGAGACTCAGTTTACTGTCACAGAGGATGAAAGAAAGCAGAAAATATTCACGTTCAGGGAGCTGAAATCAGTTTGAAGGATCATTACAGCAGCTTCAACAACCAACACGAACAAAACAACTCTGACCACGCCGTCTGGGTCACGAGAGAACAAATCAATGAAAACGTAATTTATTTCACACATGAATGCAGTAACAAGACTCTGAGAGCTTCACTGACATCATTAAAAATCGTAAAAGAAAGCGCCGCCGGATGGACGAAGGTTTCCCGAAGAATCCCCGTCCTTCGTCCGTCTGCTGTCAGCCGGACGGATTCCTGCACATTTGTTGTGTTTGTCAGATGAAGCGGCGCTGATAAAGAGAGGAGATGATGTTTATTGATCCCTGAGGGGGAAACTGGGTCACTGCAGCAGAACAGAACAGGAAATAAAAATAAAAGCACAGCAGAGAGGCAGAGCGTCAGACTGCTGCATGTACTCAAGTACAAATCTGAGGAACTTTTACTTAACTTGAGTTCTTCCAATGCCTCTTTCTACTTTTACTTCACGACATTTATGTGATTAACTCAGATGTTTCAGATTTTCTTCTTCTATGTGAATAATGTGAATGATTGTAATGCGAATGATTGTAATGTGTGTGAATAATGTGAATGATTGTAATGTGAATAATGTGAATAATGTGAATGATTGTAATGTGTGTGAATAATTTGGAGGTTTGAGAGCATTGTGAAGGTGTCACTTTAGGCTCTGGGCTCAATGGGTCATTGTGACGGCATTTCTCACTATTTTCACTCTTTTTACAAAGCAAACAATCAATCAATCAATCAATGGATCAATGGAGAAAAGAATCAGCAGATTGATCCAGAATGAAAAGAATCATTAGCTGCAGTGAACACATCACGAATAATCATCATAAATGAATAATAACTGTTCATCAGTCATAAATAGTCATAAATTTATAAAAACAGGCCTCATTAATGTGTTTTAATAAGAATAAGGAAGAAGATACACAACAACTGTAAACTGTTTCAGATTAATTGCTGGTAATTCATGAGATTTATTAAAATAAGAAAACTATCTAACATCAGCAGTCTGTCCTGTGAATCACATACCAGATGTATGTAATCAGGCTAAAACTCATCATCAGCAGCTTCCTGTGTCAGACAGGACATCGTTTTTTAAAAAAAGGACTCTGTGTCTCTCTGAGGTGAGATGTTAACAATGTGATGTGAGCGAGGCCCGAAATAGATCTGTGAATCAACAGCAGACATTAATGGAAAGAGATGTTGGGGTGGCGGCAGGAGACGTCAGAGAGCGGTGACTCTGGAAACCAGGAGGGAGATCAGTCCGTCCGTCTGTCTGTCCCGTCCGACCACACGCTTCTGTCTGCGTGAACAGTGAACAGTGATCTGACCCGACTGGTCGTCTCTCTGGTGTTGATGAACCGTCAGGCCGCTGTGATCTGGTTCATCGACATGGTTTATTCATGGCTGCGCCGAGCAGAGAAGCTACAACCGGCCTGTAACCGGGGCAACAGGGTGGATGCTGGGCAGCAGAGGTGATGGATAATTACTGGTGATTATGTGCAGCGCTGGATTATAAATAACACTGAAGGAAGTCACAACCCTTCAAATTTAAAGATGGAGCGTGTCGTTATGAAATTAAGATTCATGTTGGTTTAATTTCAGCAAAACAGTTGGTTCACGTCTGTTTCAGTGTTTGATTTTCCTCAAATTCAGACTTTTCCCATCAGCCCCTCTGTTTCCTGCCCTCCCCTGAGGAGGAACGACATGTTCAGTTATCTTACCCTCCTCTCACCATCTGTTGCCCCTGAATCTCTGAAACAAAGCTTTTATTCTGATAGAGCAGCACATTTCCCTCCTAATCCATTTTTTAAAATTAAGATTAAATGACGTTACAAACACTAGAAAACACTAGAAAACGAGTGAACAAAGACAATAACAAGCAGAAACAATTATAAAAATAAAGACAAAAACTGTCCAAGCCACAAAAATTCAAGCAACCTCTAAATATTTTTCTCAAGTGTTTTAATTGATACAAAGCTGTTCATATTGATAAATCATGATAAAAGAATAAAATACTTTTATTTTCATTTCCATATAATGTACAAAATGAATCTACCAGACTTAGTGTTCAAAACAAATCCTATATAAAAGAAAACAGTACCTACGTGAACAACATACATTAAAGCTGTAACTGTATTAATCAATATTATTTATATACAATGAGAACATGTGATGTAAAATAAGTCGCTCATTGTCACAGATCTCTGCAGCTCCTCCAACATCTGTTTTGGTTTACACACGCTTGTTTCCTGGAAAACATCGTTTTCAGAATAAAAGCCTTTAAAAGCTGTAAAAACTCACAGTACTCGACCTGCCGGCGGTCAGAGAGCAGCTGGTGAACAGAGTTTAACTTTAAGCTGCTAAAGAGACAGATATTTCCCTCAGAAGGTGGAAGAGACCAAACATGGAGCGAAAAGAGAGACTCAAACATGACTCCAAATGATGGACAATGTTTCTCTCAAACTACTGCATGTGGAAATAAACAGTTACAATAAACTGATTTTACTGTATATACATTTTTAAAGCTTCTTCTGCTGCTACAAAGGGACCAAGAAATAAAGATAATAGCGTTAGATGTTTAATATGTTTTCATTGTTGGTGGTTCAGTGTTGGAAGAGTTTAGTGTTATTTTGTCTGAGAAGACAAGTTTATTCTCTCAAAATGAGCATAAAGGAACCAAAACTAAGGAAATCTGGGCGGACCACACGATGAACTTTCTCCTCTAATCGAACAAAAGAAGGTAAACCAACTAAAACAAAACAAAGTCACGAACACTGAGCAGACCTCCATCTTAAAAGAAGCTGTAAACAAATACACAAGTTCCTCATTTTGCTGCCCCCAGTGGTCGATACTGGTCATTTTAAACTAACCTGAAGTATTAAAACACACCTGCTGTTACCACCTGTGACCACAGGTGTCGCCACATCAACCAGAACAAGAATTATAAAATTATAAATCAATAAATTTTACTTGAATTCTAAATTTAAGTCAAATATAACATAAATATACTTACACATTCATACATACAGTTAATAAGCCTTCTAACATACATAACATAAGAGTATTTCATTTGTAACAGAGCCTCTAATTGTCTAAAACGTGAGCGTTTTTGCTTTCCAGTCGGGATTGATCAGTGTTTTTGTCTCAGGCGTTTGCTCATTGGCTGTCGAGCTGACTCGTCCAATCAGATGCCTGAACATGAATTCAGTGTGGGAGCATTAAAACTTGATATGAACGCCGGCTTCTCGCCCGCCGAGGCTCGAATCTGGGACACATCTCGGCATGTGTGTGTTTCTACATGTGGCTCTGCTGCACTCGGCTTTTAACAGATGGATCATAAAAAACCAGGCGAGCCCGAAGCCGACGGCTCAGTCATGGTGCCCCGAAACCAAGATGGCTGCCACCGCTGCCAGCAGGGACAGGAAATGAGACACCTCGGTCTTACCTGTCTGAATAAAACATGAGAGAGAGAGAGATCGATGCTCACATAGACGAAAGAGAGGATGAAGGAAACGAAAGGGAAGACTGTTGAAACTGAAGGCTGAAGGAAAAAAATAAATAAAACTGATAAAGTAACAAGTGAGAAGAGACAAAGCATCAACTTTCACATAGTTTCTTTTATTTACCTCAACGTTTCATCATATTTGAGTAAGAAGACTTCCTGTTTTCTGATTTATTTTCTGATGCAAAACTCTCTAAAGCTAAAAAAATAAATCACAATCTTCATTCTGGAGAAGTTTCTGGTTTCCTTATTTACAGCCCAATTAACTCATTTCACCAATAGATCACATTGATTATATAATATATAGATACAGCGGATACCTCTTATAGTGATCACGTCTGGTCACTATAAGCAGATTGATTATTATAATGAAATTTTCCTCATGTTTCATACAGATTATCATCTAACTGACATTTGTATATTTATCACAAGAATACATAGTAATAAAATCCACAGTTTTGTTGTTTAGTCGAGGCAGAGAAACCTCACAATTTGATTATTAAACGATTCTCAGTTTCAGATTTCTCTCCATGGTTTATTTTTCTCCATCAGTACAAAGTGTGTCAAAGTGTGTCCAAACATCGTCAAACATCTTTTAAAAAAGCCAGCGGTGGTTTGATTTCTTTTGTCTCTTGCAGCTGTTGCTCTGCCATCTTGTCGCGGTTTTAAAATGGAAACACGGCATTATCGACACGTTCTACGTTCTCTGCAAGGCGTGATCTAACACACACACACACACACACACACACACACACACACACACACACACACACACACTCTATCACGTGCGACGCCCTCAAGGTTGAGGGCGTCAATTATTGAATAAGTGACAGTGTGTGTGTGTGTGTGTGTGTGTGTGAGTGTGTGTGTTCCTCCCTGTGTCCTCTGCCTTCTGTTTCTGGTGTATTTATCAAGATTTATCACCTCTCCTCCCTCTGACCTTTGACCTCTGACCTCCCCTCCATCAGCTGCTTCAGCTGAAGGTGACGGCTCCTCATTTAAAATCAATAAAATCTTCCAGCTTCCATTGATTTAAAAGGATTTTGAAGGAGGAGCTAAAGAGGCAGAAACGCTCTCATTGGTTGGTTTAGACATCAGGGGCGGAGCCACACATGCTGGGCAGAGCAAGGAGGCCAAACTATCATGATATTAATAATACTTAAATTATTAAGGTGTTTTATCATTATGAAAAACTTAAACTGACTGGTTTTCTTTAACTTGTCCTTATGAGGTAAATGGACGTCCGACACATGATCATGTATTTTCTGTCCGTTGACCTCAATCATCAGATGTCTCTGCCGAACAGTTTCTTTCATTTTGTAAAAACAATTAAATTAAAACAATTAACAAACCAACCCAGTTAACTTTCCTCCACACACATTAAAGAATTTGCCTTCTTGTCTCCATTATCAACTAAATGAATTAATAAACTAATTTTATTAAACATGAAGCAGCACTCAAACTAATCAGCGTTGAAATCACCGAACGTGGCTTCGCTCGTATTTCCAGAGCGCTGTTGATCGTTTTTTCATGGAAATCTAAACGCTTTGGTTTATCACTGATTTCTTAATCAAACAACAGAAAATGAATCATCGACTTAGATTGTTAAAAGAGCAAATGATGTCATTTATCAGGCAAAAACACCAAATTGAAATGTGATGATCTGCTTGATTTATATGCTCGTAAAACTGCTGATCGGACCAAACAGGCACCATTTGAGCTCATATAAATAATCAATAAATTAACCGATAAGGAAAACAGCTGTGTATTCACAATCAAAAGGAGCTTTTAACCTTTCAGATTAACACTTACATTATCTGTGTTGTTATTTTCTGACATCCTCTGTTTAAACCAACTGCCCCGACTCTGTGCTACCCTTTCAAAATAAAAGCACTGTTTGGCAGCCAAACTGACATTTTGACACATCGACTCTGACGTCCGGCCATCTCTAAAGATATCACAGAGGTCGAGGAGTGTCTGTGTGTGTGTGTTTGTAGACTATTTATCTTCCAGAACATGAAAATCAATCCGCAGCAGATATTGAATAAGATAAAACGACAGAGATTTATTTTTCTTTCTGGTTTTTTTCTCCTCCTTTATGAACGTGTTATTATGAAGAGGTGGTGTATATATGGCTGATCTTCCATGCATACTAATGCATCACCATCAATCCTCCTCCTCCCTCCTGCTCTTTGCGACTCCAAAGCCCCGGTTCAGAGTAATTGTCTGTGTTACGGCTGCCTTCTGTAACAGTGTGTGTCTCTTTGCTGGGAGTTTTTATTGCCCCATCGATCCTCAGTGACTCTCTGAAGAGCCACAACGAGCTCGAAAGTGTTGGAGGGCCGACGGGCCTGCAGGAAGTCTCAGCCAGGCTCATAACGCCATCATTTCTGAGGGGTTTGTTAGTTAATAATAATAACTGAAGCATTGTTAATCATTTTTTTATCATCAGGCTAACAAGCAGATGTTTGAAGGTACAAGAGAAAGTAAGTGATGTGAATTTACAGTTAAATTCATGTGAAATATGAACATAAAGATGTGTACAATGAGAGCAATTTAATTAAAGCAATCCTCTAAAAAAGTTATTAATTTAGATGTTACCCCGACTATAAGACAGCCGTGTTCATAAGATAAACCCTCAAAATATCCTGAAGCTTCCTTCTCTTGTTAAAGAGAAATAAGACATACTTAAATTAAAACAAAATGTAAATCGAGCATTTGTGTTTATCAGTCAGATACACTCAAACTGATTGATGTTGTCAAGTAACAGTAATAACTGATAACACACCACTATTCAAATAGTCAAAAGAGGTTGAGTCTTATTTGCAAAGAGTCCAATAAAATGATCCATGCTTTGTTATTTCTGTCATTTATTAATCTTTCTCAGTTAATCGATTGATTGTTTGGTCTATAAAATGATAGAAAACAGTGAAAAATGACTGTGACAACATGTAATCAACAGCCAAATCCCAAAAATATTTGATTTCTTATCATGCAAGACAAATTGTTACATCTGGAAACCTGAAACAACATTTTTTTTACATTTTTGCTGAAAAAATAACTGAAACAGGTGATTTAAATCTATCAAAATAGCTGCACGTTAACTTTCTATAGATGGACTAACTGATTAACCGACTAATCATTGCAGCTCTAATCAATACCACTCTCACGTCTGTGTGGGAAAAGTGATGCTAGTTAGCTTAGCTTAGCATAAACATAGGAAACAGCTGGAAGATGTCGCTGCTCTCAAAGACAAACGAGATATGAGGTGTTAGTGAGCTAAGAACACAAGTAAGCGTCTTTCCCAAAATGTCGAACTACTCCTTTAAACTAAAGACGTTTACACCACAACGTAGAGATTTAAAATGTCTCAAATGTCATTTTGTTCACACGATTATCAAAAAATCAGTATCATCTTTAATTTCACTTGTAAAAAATCAACATAAAGTGTCTGTTGGCTGGTTTAAGCGACACAGAAACGTGAAACCTGTTTGTTCACAGGTAAACTCGACAGGTTGAGAAAGTGATTTGCTGTCGTTGCTCTGTCGGTGTTTCCCTGAAGGCTCCGGTTTAGGCAGGATTGTGTTTCTCATCAGGAAGCAGCTGATGAGTTTTCTTCATCAGTCTGACGTTCGCGTTTCCTAAAAACCCGTCAAACTCTTTTCACAGCCGCTGAATCGTGACTCGCTGCCGATGAAATACACGTCATGTTTTCTTTATTCTGTGAAATATAAATGAAAATGGAAAAATACATCCAGTAAAAGAGACACTTTAATATTTCTCTTCGTCCGTCTCAGCTCTCCAGCTTATTTTCTTCCTCCTTCCCCGTCTGTGAATCTCCTTTTTCCATCCACTTTCGCCTTTTTTCACACTTTCTCCCACCACTCGGTGGCTGCTGTGTGATATCCTTTTTCTATGTGTGTGTTACTGTAGTATCAAGTGACCTCTGTTATATAATCCACCGTCACACACGACACGACCGAAAGCTCCTGAAGCTCGTTAACAGGATGAAGATACACAAACCTGCTTTTTTATTTCTGTAGTTTTGGCATAATTTCTCTTTTATTTACTCATTTTACTCTTTAATGTGCTGCAGAGACGTGGAAGACGATGACATGGAGTCCCAGCAGGGCACATGATGAATGATGAAGATGATGATGATGATGATGAGGAGAGATGCTGTTAACAAAGCGTGACATTAAAGGGCATTTTGTTCAGGAGGAGCTCAGAGACAGTACAGATATAAACAGTAAAGCACATTTAGACCAAAGCATGAGAGATAATGATGATGAGAAACATTAAATAATAGATAAATGACAATAAAATCATTGAAAAACTGTAAAATACATAATAAAACAGTAAAATAGGTCAAAGATAAAAACAGAGAAAATACAATAACATACAATAAAATAGATAAAAGACAGTGATATAGATAAGGGACAATAAAGTACATATAGAAAAAAGACAAAAGAATACATAAAATAAATAAATGGCAGTAAAATACATTTAAAAAAACAGTTAATAGATAGATAAAAGACAACAAAATAGATAAAAGTAAAATAGATAGAAATGAATGAAATAGATAAAAGATAGTAAAATAGATAATAGATAATATAGATAAATAAAATAGACAATAAAATAAGTAAACTGAAGAGGAAATAAAAACATTTACATGAATGCAGTACATACAATTCACACAAATTCAGGAATAAAAGGAAATAAATGATGAAAGACAATATGGATTATAGACACAAAAACACAAAAAAACATTTTAATCCAAGAAGTCGTGTTATTATCTTTAAATGTGTAGATATTTTATGAACGTTTCTACAGGTCTGAACTCGACCTGAGAATAAAAACTAAAAACTTCCAAAGTTTTTCACACACTGCAGACGTGTCATCTATAAAACCACGAAGAGCTTTAAAAACAAGTCAAAGAGCTTGAAAGGATTTTAAAATAAATGTCACGTCTGTTTTATTGACGATAAATGACAAACAGTCGCCCATAAAGCCTCGTTTGTTTACAATAATTATTCCTCGTTGCCATGAAGTCACAAAGACGAACGTCGATGAAGCGCTGCAGAGTGTTTGTACTGTGAACATTATGGACCGGCTTATGGACCGGTTATTGATCAGGAATAGATTGTGTATTAATAAAACTCCCAGAGGAGCAGCTCAGCTTCCTGCTCAGATAATGGTTATAGATCATTTATTTCAATCCTCTGAACTGTTTCCTCCCTCAGCTGCTGTTTGTTTCTCTGGATGTGAAGTCATTTCCTGATGAAGCTCTCCGTCATAAAAATCTGACTGCAGATGAGTTTGTTCACTCATATTTCTGGATTATTAATCATGTTTTGAGGACAATACTCTGCATTTCAGAGCTCAGACTGTAAACCAGGATGCTGTTCTGTATCACACAAAGATTAAAGGGCGAGTCTTTGAATGCAGCTCTTCTTCCTTTGTTGTCGGCGTTAATAATGCATGAACGTTGTCGAGGTGTTTGTCTCGCTGCTGCAGCCGGCCGGGCGCTTCCTGCTTGAGTCCAAATGTCCTCCTGAGAATTAAAATGCAAAACCTGTATTATAATTCAACGCACGAAGCAATTTACGCTCCGCTGCTCTGGGTTTTTTAATCTCTTGTCCTTGTTTTCTCTTTCTTTTTATCTGTTTTTCCTCTTCTTCTTGCTTCACCTCATTTCTGCACTGATCAATCTCCTCTTCCGTCCTCTCTCATCTTTCCAACCTTTTCCCGTCTGTCTGTCTGATCCGTTGTCCTGCGTAGATCCTGATCGCGGCTCTGAGAGGTTTCAGGATGAGCTAGTCTGATAGTTGAGATAAAGAGGAAACAAACAGGTCTCTGTGGCGTCCTCGTGTCCTCGAGGGTTAAACGTCTAATTGGAGTCTAAAACATACTCGCTCGCTCTATCAAAGCTTTGTTGGTTCAAAAAGAATGACTAATGCTGCTGGTGTTTCATTGCTGTGTTCACTCTTTATGTGTTTTTATGTTTTTATCGCTGCTTCCTTCTCTGGGCTTTAAGAGAAAGATGGGTCGAGTGTTGTAAAGAGGAGAGGATTTTAAAAAGAGGTCTCGTGTTCAAAGTTAAATATGTCTCAGAGAAAAGAAGTTATACATGTGAATCTTTTAAATAATGTGATGTTTTAATGTCAGGAGGTCTTTTTGGACACTTTTATCTGTATTTGGATCAAAGAAACATTTAAAAAAGTGCAGCAGTTCGGTCAGAGAGCAGCAGGTGAACATGGTGGAGCAGATATTTCCCTTTAGGAGGTGGAGGAGACCAAATGCGGAGCTAAAAGTGAGAAAATACTGGACTTTAGAGACGATTTAAAATGAAGCCTGCATTGTTTCACGTCTGCTAAAGAAGTATATGTGGCAGAAAAAAATGCAATTTGTTCGACTTTAAGGAAAAAATCTATCCAACAAATTGAAAAGAGATGATTTTCTTTTTGTTTTTATTGCAAAACTGCAATAACAAATAAGTAATAACCAACATATGCCGGGGTTAAGAGGATAATAGAAGAAAATAATAACTTCAGATGTTTATATATTGAGTCTTTAAGGTTCTCAGTGTCATATACGGTGCAGACGTCCCATAAGACTGATAAATATCTGCAAAAATATGTCTCGTTTTTTTCAACATTCACTGCCAAAGTTTTCACTGCAATTAAAAAAATAATGATAAAATAATACTTCTAATTTGTATATGTGACATTTGTATGTATACGGTTAGCTGTCACACCAAAGAGAAAGCTTATAAAGCTCCAGGAGGCTCAGTCCTTCCTTCGTAAAGGACCTGATGGAAACAACAACAGTAAATGGATCCTCTGTTGATCCTGAACGGGTCATGTTTGTTGACTAATTTGCATTTTGAGTCTGAGTCTCAAAATTAGATTAGCTCAGGATATTTGTGGATACAGATCACGTTAACTCTGTTTCTACTCCTCTTCTCCTCGAGAATGAACCTTTTTCTGTGGCTCCTCTTCTTCACCTCTTTCCGTCTCTCCGTCTCATTTTTGTCTGTCTGTCTCTGTAGATGTACTTTTATCTCTTCAAACTGATTTGTAGCCCCCCATGTCATAAAATATCAAAGAAACGACGACTGTCTTCTCTTTTTTTGTCTCTTTTGGCCCTCAGTCGTTCACTCTGATGTACCTCTGGACTGAACCTCCCTCCGTCTGTCCGTCTGTCTGATAATTAAAAGGCTTTGGAGTCTCTCATTTGTCATTTGTGAGGATCATAATCCTTCAGAAATATAAAGCTGGAAGGGAAAATCTCTGTTTGGGTTTCTCGTCATGCTTCTGTGAAAGCTTGCATAATTTTTCCTGAACGTTCAGCATCTGATGACATAACCGTCCTGCTGCGATTAAAATCAATGAGCTGTGTGTAGACCTGGCCGAGAGACAAAGATCCGACAGCTGCTGTTATAAAATCAGTTCAGGTGCTTATTAGAGACTCTGAATCACATTAAAGCTGCATTTTGAAGCAAATCTGCAGCCGTCACATGATTATCTGGATTCTCTTCGTTAGTTTGGATTAAATTCAGCTTCACACAGAAGGTGACGAAACCGACAAGCAACAAACTCCTCACCTCCTTCCCACCATGTGATAACTCTGCTCTGCAAGGACAGAAAAGTCAACTTTCAACCACCAAAAGAAATAAAAGATGCAAGTTAAAAACCTGCTGTAGCAAACACACCAAATGTTCCACAGAAATATGAAACACAAAGAAATCAGACTTCCTGTATGACCCATGATTGCAGGTGGAAACACATTTATATCATTCTGGAGATTTAAAGGCTTTTTCACCTGAAAGTCCAAACCGAGTTCATCTTTTTGTCACATCCTAAATCTGTCACATCCTGCGTCTCCTCGTACTGACACTCGGTGGTCGGTCTGTCTCTCATCATCTCATAAAATAACTGAAGCAGAATAACAGAGCATCTGAACTGACTCTTCATAAAGTCACCTCAGACTCATTTTGTTTTGTTGTGTTGTTTTTCCTTCTTTACCTGTCAGAACGTCCTGTAATTACTGTAATAACCAAAAACAAGCTTTAATCTGATCTGATCTCATTTGAACTGTGGTACAGGAAGTGTAGTGTTAGACCACAGTTTCTGTTTAGCTTCATGTGAATTTTAATAGTTTGAAGCTCTTTTTAGTGGTAAATTGTGTGTTTTTGCAGTAGAAAGTATAAACTCACTCAGTTAATGATGTTTTGGGTAATTTAAGATGATTTTATGCCACTGAAAAATTCCTCTGCGGTTGATAAATACTGATGGGATAATGAAATCGGGTTCCTGAAACAGGCACGTCACATTCTGGATGAACGGGCCGAGCCGGCCATCCATCCGGCCTGTTCTCTGTCTGCGGTCCAAGATGGCGTTGGAGTGTTTTGGCAGCCGTTCAGACTGATGGATGAGCCGACTCTGGCTGCCAAACTCTCCTCCCCGGCTCTTATTTCTGCCCCTGATGGGCTAATTCTCCTCCACGCTGGATTAATGTCAGCCACAGAGGAGGGATATCTGCTCCATCTGCTGTCAGGGCGCCACGACCTCTGACCTTTGGCCATCACCCGCTTTGTAATTAAGCTTATTTTTCCATAAAAGTCAGGAGTGACAGCAAAAAACGGAAAAAAAAGGGAGGAGACATGAATATAAATCCTGATAAAGAGGAAGGTGGAGAACGAGGGGAGGCGTGAGATGAGGAAGGTCGGAGAAAATATAGCTGAGGAAGTGGGAGTCACAGAGACAAAAGAGAGAAGCCGATGGCAGCAACTGTGGAGGAGGAGAGATGTGGAGCAGATGGGTCTGTTAATGCCTCAGCGCTCTAAAAGGTAGTTAGTTCGGCTTTCTGAGCGTTTGGGCGGGTTGGTGGGTGAGTTTCACCGTCATAACTGCCACCCAAACTTAAAAACTTCACTTCTCTGTAGGTTGGAAAAAGACGCTCAGTACACGTTTGGTGTATTTATGTACGATATGATGGGTGAGGTGACCGTACTCCCTCTCGGACTCATGACTCAGTAAAATATGAACACAGTACATACACAGTTTTCAGTACATTTTCATATTGATTTCAACATTTTATTGTCAGCCTTCGAAGCTTTACACAACCAGGCCCCTGATTATATTTATATTAATTATCTGCTGACCTCCTGTGAGCTCAGTCGCTCTCTTAGATTCGTTGATAGTGGCTTACTCGTCATTCCTGTCATTTTTTATACTTTTTGCCTTTATCCAAAAATCTAAATTTTTCTTTGGCTTTGCACAAAAGGTTTCATCATCTGTAGTCGTCCGTCTTTTCTTTATTTGTTCACCAAAGTATCTGTGAACTTAAGTGAAAGGTGAGAGTCATCACCTCATGTGATTCTCGATCATCTCAGTTTCAGATTTCTCTCCATAGTTTATTTTTCTCCATCAGTACAAACATCGTCTTTTAAAAAAGCCGGCGGTGGTTTGATTTCTTTCATCTCTTGCAGCTGCTCTGAAATCTTGTCTCGGTTTTTAAAACAGAAACGCGGCGAAATGTTCTACGAAAATTGATAATCGATTATAGACTTTATTGCATCGATGAATTCGATTCAGAATTATTCAACAAAACATCATAATGTTATGTAGATCATTTCCTCTATGGCTGATAAAAAAACGCATCATTAACTGTGCTGCTTGTGATTTTTCCAGGAATATCGCCATTGACCATCAAATACTGTGAATGCTGCAGGCTTTCATCAGAGGGCTCATTCCTTTGTGTTCACATAGATTTATTTAAACAAAGACTTTTACCTGCGTACTTGTGCATAATATGACAGTTTAAAGTGTTTTTTTGTAAAAGTAAAGTTTCTTACGGCACTTTTCTGGTCGGTGTGCTGAGTGAGATAAATGTCATCGCTGCTCATGAATGTTAAACTCCGGTCAGACAGAAATAGATGGACGTTAAGTACAGCGTGAAGAGACAGCGAGAGAGGAACAGTAGGAGATACCAAGTCTACTGAGAGAGACAGAGTTATGTAAGAGTGTGTGTGTGTGTGTGTGTGTGTGTGTGCAGTTCTTAGAAACATGAGAGGACCCAGTCAGATCCCTGTCTCCATGGCAACTGCATCTTCCTCATCTGTCTGTCCTTCTCACTTCCCTTCCTACGTTTTGTTTTTACAGTTTATAATACACCTTCTTTTTTTAATCACACACACACACTCATGTATGTGTCGTTCTCTATTCAGAACAACGCATGTCCTCTGTAACACACACACACACAGATGCTCAGGTGTGTAAGCGGTTACATAAACACACGCATGTTTACCTACGGTTTGTTAGTTTGATGAAGAAGACGTGTGACATCTGCTTCACACACACACACACAGATCATTACCATCCCAGTCGACTGCGTGTCATTTTTACATAATGAGCTTATCCTTTTCTGAAGTACCAAAATATCACATATAGTAATGGTAATATGATTAGTTATATGTGTGAATATATATATATATATATATATTATATGATATATATACATAAGTAATACATGATAATGTTAACTAGAAAGTAAAAATAGTCTCCAGTGTCCTCATTTACAAATTAGAGCCCTGCAAGTTAAAGTAAAAAACTATTATCAGCAAAATGTGCTTAAATTATATAAAGTACTGATTGTGTGACTGGTATGCTGATATATTATTAAATGACATTATTGGATTATTAATACTGATGCGTCAGTGCTTGAAGAGTATGTTACTCTCAGACACATTTCCCAATCTATGGGTCAGGGCCCTCCAAAGGGTCGCCAGAAAAATCAGAGGGGTCCTGAGATGAAAGAAGAAAAAAGAATGACGTGATACACAAATACCTTTATTTTTCAGTGAAATATTGGATAATCTGTACATTATTATTATTATTATTATTATTATTGTTATTATTATTATTGCTGTATTTATGTAATTCATGCAGCTTCATCGTGAAGCTTCATCGTGAACATCTTCAGCTCTGCAGTGCTCTGCTGTTGATGCTGCGTGTAGCCGAGCTGAATGCATTCATATACCATGCTGCATGAGTAAGAGTGTGTGTGTGTGTGTGCAATGCGTAATGCGTGGGTGGCTGATGTGAGTCACACGATTGTGGAAAATACCACCTCCTCCTCCTCCTCCCCCTCCTCCATCGCTGCATCCTGAGGCGATTAGAAAGCGAGAGGTGTCACTCTGCGGCGCTTCTTCCTGCCATCGCGGCGACACAAAGATGAATCTGAGGTCGGAGTGCAGGCGGAGGGATGCTGCAATATTTATGAATGTGCTTCCTGTGCGGGTTTATTTGGCTTTATTATCGACAGGCCTGTTTAACCAACCAACTCTCTGATAATCACTCATCGTGCTCACGTCCAAACACGAAGGCAACAGGAGACACCTGCAGTTACTTCAGATACAAACAGCTTTTTCATTATGTACATTTATTGGTTTGACATTTTCCCTAACCAAGTTTATTATCCAGACCTCCGCGTGCTCAGTAAGACAAATATGTATCAGTGTGGGAATGAAAATAAAGCCAAAGACGATCAGGTCAAAATTATCCTCCTTCAGATAAATAAACTATTTAAAGCCTCCTTGGATCAGCTGCATCGTCACAAAGCTGAAAACAGGCTGTTTTTCTGACTTTTTACAGATACGTGGTTCTCACAGGACAAACATATGATGATCTTATAGACCATGATGCATTGCTGCAGATGAAACTAGCCAACAGGATATAAAGTCAAAACATGAAAAGCAGTAAAATGCAGCGTCCACATTAATGCAGCAGGAAGATTCATCCAGAAACATCAGAGAGAACAGGAACACTTTACTGACACAGGAGGACTTTTACTGTGAAAATATGGCTAAAATAAGGTTTTGAAATAAGGTCTGAATCCTTCCTCCAGCACTTCTTACATATATTATGTGTGCATGTTTCTGTTGTAACAAGCAGCTCTGCGGGACATCAGCAGAAACACCTTGATATTCATCATTTATTCATTCACTCCTGAGCAGTAATAAAAAAAGGGCAGAGTCGATGTTCTGGTTCTTGGAGACGTCCGATGAGTTTGAACACAAACTCTGAACGCTGATCCAGATTGTGATCTCTCTGTGAACTCTCCACTCATCTCACCAGCTTTGAAGGATAAAATCATGAAAGGATTGCGGTAAAAAAAACGGTGAAACTCAGCTGGTCCGCAGGGAGACATTTGGCCCTTGATGAAGGAGCTTTTATTGTGGAGGGATGAAGAGAATTAAAGCTGCTCGTTTGCTGCCTTCAGAGGCCGAGAGGGATGAAGTGACTCACTTTAATATATTTTAATGACTTGAACAATAATACACAAAGTAGTCATCTGGTGTTGGATTATTCATTTTGTCCAAACTCTAGCGTCACTTTCCACCACCTCTTTTTCATGACTCCCTCTTTTTTCAACATTTCTCATTTCCTTTTTTTCTCTTGCTCTCTGCTTTGCTCAACTCTCACTTTCATCTTTCCATTATGCCTTTGAAAGCAGTCCTGTCTTTCTTCTCTCAGGATGGGTTGAAGACATTAAAGTCTTTTTAGGACAGAAGATCCTAACCTGTGTCTTTGTTTCTGTCTTTCTTTGGTTTCCTGTTGCAGAAAGTCAGTGAGAAGGTTGGAGGGGCGGAAGGAACCAAGCTAGACGATGACTTCAAAGAAATGGAAAAGGTAAATATCAATCTGTTAATTTAATCACACAAAATGAAAAAGGAAATACTGCAGACCTAAAACTGTGTCTCTCAAAGCACTGCAGTGAATATTAAGACATTTCAAAAGTTTAAAAATTCTTTGTTACAAGGTCAAACCATACTAGTCCAATCTCTACAAAAATATTTCATTCTGTCTTAAAGACCTTGAAAATCTTATAATGAGAGCTGGAGTCTGTCATGAATGTGCTGTTTTTAGTCAGCGTTAATCCAAGTCCATACTTACATTAATATATTTGGGTATTTTTTTGGCTTTTTTTGTGTGTGTTTGGGCCTTTCGTCCACACTGACTACTGACCTTTTAGAAAACTCCTTCCAGAATGAAGATTTTCAGAAACTTCATTTATTAGTGCTGAGGTGTTGACATGGAAACGGAGCATTTGAGGGCCAGTGATGTGACATCATCACCTTAATTCAGGCATGCCCGTAGTTGTTTCGTATGATAAGCATGCACTTGAAACAAGAACAGTGATAGCAAACTACAGGTTTATTTAAGTTTGGTTCTCCTGCTCAGCTAATTCAGTCTAATTCTAAGTTGTCAAAAATATACATATGTATATATATATGTATATGTGTGTGTGTGTATATGTGTGTGTGTATATATGTGTGTGTGTGTGTGTATGTGTGTGTGTGTGTGTGTATATATATATATATATATATATATATACATATATATATATATATATATATATATATATATATATATATATATATATATATATATATATATATATATATATATATATATATGAATAAATAATTAGCTCCTCTTTTTAAGTCGTTAGTCTATCTTCAGAATATTCTTCTTCTATATCGTCGGCATAGACTTTATCACCACCTACTGGCTCTGTATGCTTGTTTAAGCGTTTTGTGTTTTTCTCGTGTTGATATTTTGTAAAATGGAGGTTGTATGGACATAACTGTTGTATGGGGGGAAAAATATTCTTTCTAAAAACAATACCCATGTACATGTGGACTCGGCCTTAGAACAGTTTAAATTATTTCACAGGAAATTTTTCATGTTTCCTCCCACCAGTTTGGTGGAGTGAGCAACATTTGAATGAGAGAGCTCCAACAACGAGTTGACTAATCAATCAGTTGTCAAGTATTTAATTAATCGCCAACTATTTTGATGATCAGCTGATTGATTGTTTTGAGTCAGTCATATTATTCTCTTGAAGAGTTGGAGTAAATCATTTCATTATTGGGTGAAGAGCTGATTGCTTCATATCTATCGACATATATTAATATTCAGATTAATATCCAGATTTATCACCATTAAGTAGGTTCTTGTTGCTTCGCTCTCACACTCATCCTGATGTGTTTGCAGAAGGTGGACATCACCAGCAGAGCAGTGCTGGACATCATGACCAGAACTACAGAGTACCTACAACCTAATCCAGGTAGAAAATATGTAAAAAGCACCCGACATGCAGCCTAAAACTAAAAAATATCAGCCACTCACGTTCTGACCGTTGCCACCCTGCAGCGTCCAGAGCCAAGCTGAGTATGATCAACACCATGTCAAAGATCCGCGGGCAGGACAAAGGACCCGGATACCCGCAGGCCGAGACTGTGCTGGGCGAAGCCATGTTGAAGTTTGGACGGGAGTTAGGAGAGGAGTCCAGCTTTGGTAAGAGGGGACAGTATCTGCAGAGGCCTCATCACCTCCTCAGTCAAGAAGTGAAACACACCAGCTCCATTCATGCTTCATACGTGTCCTTTTTAATGTTTTTCTGCTGGCTGACTTGAGGTTGAACTGACATTTTGCAGCTTTTAGATTAGATTAGATTGTTGTCTTGGTATTTCTCCTTAAATTGAGTGCCTGAGTACTTCTGCCACCACTGATAAAAGACATCTTGAATACAAATGCACACACACTCACCAGAAGGCAGCTTATTAAATTCAGCTCTGGTGAAGCCAAGGTCAAGTTTCAGACATTTAAACAGCACTTTCTGTGAGACTTCTGAGTCACCCGAAACCTGCAATGAGCTATAAAGCCACTAGAAAATGAAAGTGGATGTCAAAGTTAAGTGCAGTTCGAGTCCACCAGACCCTCTTGACACTCGTACAATAACACACACTCTATTAAACACTCTCTTACCTCCTCTCATTAATTTTATTTCACTTTCTCACTTTTTCTCTGTATCTCCTCTCTGTATTTTCTTTCTATGATCCCTTCCTCATCCCTCGTCTCCAGGTTTGGCGCTGATTGATGCCAGTGAAGCGATGAAGGAGCTCGGGGAGGTGAAGGATGCCCTGGACATGGAGGTCAAACAGAACTTCATCGACCCGCTGCAGAACCTCCACGACAAAGACCTCAAAGAGATCCAGGTGAGTGAAACACCTGTTGCCGGTTAGGTCCCCGTTGAATAGCTGGAGCGAACCACAGCTCACTGCTACTTTTTCCCTCATCTGCAGCACCATCTGAAGAAGATGGAGGGCCGCCGTCTGGACTTCGACTACAAGAAGAAGCGTCAGGGGAAAGTCCAGGAGGAGGAGATCAAACAGGCGCTGGAGAAGTTCGACGAGAGCAAAGAGATCGCAGAGCAGAGCATGTTCAACCTGCTGGAGAGCGATGTAAGGACCGTCCTACCTGATTTTATGTCTGCTGTATGTTAGGGCTGGACTCGATGATCAAAACAGTTGCAGAAACTAGACAGCTGTGGTCTGCTAAATGTAATTGCACTAGATATTTTTTTTGTATCAGTTGAATTTAATGTAATTTGTTAAGGTTGTAAATGAATATTTACAGGAAGAGCAAAATAATGTGAAAAACAAGTGGAAACATCATTTTTAAATCACAATAAATCTGTAGTTTCAAAAATGGCAACCAACATGGACATCATAGTAAAAATGAAAATTACTGGAAAAGGACACAAACGTAATCACATATTCACCTCGTTGTTGATGTTGACATGGTTTTTCTGTTGCCATAGTTACTGGATCCCAGTGTGTTAAAGACCGCAGTGCAAAAAACAAAGGGCAGCAGTCCTGAGCCAGACTGACGCCCAGCATGGGCAGAGAACAAGGACAGGACTGGAAAATACATGTGTGTGTGTGTGTGTGTTGCAGATAGAGCAGGTGAGCCAGCTGGCAGCGTTGGTTCAGGCTCAGTTGGAGTACCACACCCGCTCCACCGAAATCCTCCAACAGCTCTCCAGCAAGATGGAAGACAGGTATTGATCCGCACCACTGGGATAAAAATAAACCAATTAAAATGGATTGTTGTGGTGAGACAAAACCTTTTTATAACTGTGTCTGGCCTTCATCCAGGATAAAAGAAGTGTCCAGTAAACCCAGGAAGGAGTACACTCCGAAACCCAGAATGACCCTGGAGCTGCTGCCCCCCAGTGAGAGCCACAACGGGGGGATACACTCCGCCAAATCACCCGGAAGATCACCAGGTAGAGAGTGGCCAAACTAGGAAGTCTTTTTAAAGCCAATGCAGCATCTGGGACACCTCAAGACACCCAAACTAAAAGATCAGACTTTTCTTTGCATTCTCTTCTGGTTTAATGTCTTTGCACTCTTTTGCACTTGCACTTAAACAAGAACAGAAAGACGTCAGGCGATTGGTTGGTCAGAATCAAATTTGTAATCTGTCAGGTCAGTAATGTTTGATGAATCTACAATCACTGAATGTGACACATCTTGTAGTCTGATCTGCACATATTATTGTCGAAAAAGATGAAAAAGGAATTGAGTCCATGTGAAATATCATTTTTCAGAGCACATTGATCATTGTAGACTTTTTGTGGTTGCAAACGCACAATATTGCATGAGGCAGTGCATAAAATAAAGCACATCATCCTGGAAATCAGCTAATTAGGATGTTAAAGGCCAGAGGGTAAACAATCACTGAACTTTGTTCATTTTCTAACTTGTGCTGTCTTGGTTGAACCGGAGAGTGGAGGTACATCTAAATATCTGTGGATTCAGAGATGCGTAAAATGAACTTTTCTAACTTCTGTTATTCAATCCTGCTGGACAAGCAGTGTAGAGGTTGGCATATTTGGGGGCGAAGTGCAATTTAGTTTAACTTTGGATTATAAACCTAGTGAAACGTGAACTTAGCGTTTGTCCCCATGACTTGCACAGCTGCCAGAGAGAGTGCACTGGAGATGTTTTCGATACTTGGGTACTAGACAAAGTTGACATATGAACTCAAGTGGCTTCTGCACATTAACTAATTAAACACAACAATTAAAGTGTAGTGCCATCTTCTGAAGTGCTCAACAACATGTAAGTACCTATGAAATAAAGATTTTGTTCTTATAAACCAAACCTTTTGTATGCATTTTGTGGTGTTACTTTCCCCAAACCTCTCTGATTTTGTTTTGGCTGAACACTACATATTTAATATGTTGTATTCTTATAAGTTAGAGTAGTAAATATATTAGAACACTGTCAACAAACCAAACCAACTCAAACTAAATTGGACACACAATTAGTTTCTTATACTTTTTTTTCTGATCCCGTGCAGCCCCCATGGACCAGCCCTGCTGCCGAGCACTCTACGACTTTGAACCGGAGAACGACGGCGAGCTGGGCTTCAAAGAGGGAGACGTCATCACCCTGACCAATCAGATTGACGACAACTGGTACGAGGGCATGATCAACGGTCAGTCGGGTTTCTTCCCCATCAACTACGTGGATATCCTGGTGCCGCTCCCTCATTAGGTCCTGCCCATGACCTGACCCTTACCCCAACCAATCCAGACACCCCGAAAACAGCCTGTATTTGCGTAAACAACAAACCACGCCCTCCTTCTACTTCTTCTTCTGTGCTTCTGTGCGATTCTGCTTTCACAAAACGGACGAGGTGGACGAGAGGAGGCAGTAGGACAGTGATTAGAGAAGAAGAGGATTTTAGCGTGAGAGATGCAGAAGAGAGGGAGAAGAGAGGGATTACAGTGCTCACTCAGTTATGCTCCGCTCAGCCGGGCAGCGCTGGATACCAATGAGGCTTTGGAGACTTACTTACAAATAAGGCACGGTGTATATGTACGTGCATGTATGTGTCTGTATGTGCGTTTCAACCTGTTCTTACTCTTACTATGATCAAGCCAGCACAAATTCCTGCTCGTCAGTTAAACTGCCTGACAGCTTTTTTGTGATACCGACTTCTTCTCTTCTTAAGTTTCTTGCTGTCTTTCTCTCAAAGTACTTCTGTCTTTTCTACCTTGACTTGCCTTCCTGTGCTTTTCTTCAACCCTAGATTTCTCAGCACTTTCTGTCTTTCTTTGTTCCTTCCTTCCTTACTTGGCTAGCACTGCCTTTTAGCATGGCTCCATACTGTATACAGACCTCTAACCTACAATCCAGAGCCACAGTAGGTCATCAGATACCTTCTGCTTTTCTTTGGGTACATCTCGTACTCTTGTCACATTCTCTGCCTTTCTCAGAGTCTGCATAGAATCTCAGCTCAGTGGCCGTTTGCATGAACCAGCCAAATCAAAAGTTTGAGTCATAAAGCGAAAGAGTTTTCGGGAGTGCATCTTTGGAAAAAAGCCACATCTGCAATAAGTAGATGATTTCCAGAGTGAAGAAGATAATACTTGGTCACTTGTTTTAAACCCATTTACCTTATAATGGGAGTTTTAGCAGGTTTTAAAGGTTTGATTGTCAGGAAACTCATTCCATGTGTCATTTAACAGGTCAGCTCAAGCGATGAAAAGGAAAACAGCAGCGATATGCTAACACAACCAGCACAGAACAGCTGTATTGAGCAGAGCTTTTGTGGGTTATTACAGTACGCATCGCGGAAAAGATGGTTGTTTTTCTCTGTATACTATTCTGAGTTACCCTTTCTCAGTGTTATGTGTGTACCGTGTGAAGTAGGTGCTTGTTGATTTGTCTTATTTGTGGCTTTTTGCATGCGAGACTGTGGTAGTTGTTCTAAAATTCCCATTTTAACTCCACCTTTGATCACATTAACAAAGGCTGAGCTCTGTGGGTCCACAAGGCAACAGAATATCTTACATTAAAACATCATCTCATTTTCCTATTGTCCTCAACTCCTCTAAACATTCTAGAACTTCCAACGTGCAGAATTCTGCAACCTTCACACGTTTTTATCTTGGAATCTCTCAAAACGTTCTAGAATCTTGGCAACATTCCAAACCTCTCTGAACATTATCAAGGGAGAAATACTTCAACCTGAAATATTATAATGACTGAATGACTCCAGAATCTTAGTGACGTTCTGAAACACTTTTGAACATTATACAACTGTGGAGACATTTTAGACGGGATGCAAACGATTTCCAGACTTTATGAATATCCTGGAGTGTTCTCACACTATAAATTCAGGCATGATTAGAATATTCTAGAATCCTCAACACACTAAATAATTATCAACTGGATTCAGAAGCCTTCAGATATCGTGTACTCGTCCTGGATTGTAAAATCACAAATGAACATTCCAAACAGTTTCTACTGGACTAGTGAGGAGTCAGTATTGGTGGTAACGATTAGCTGTGCTAGTTCCCTGGAGTATGCATCACATACAGGTTAAAGTGGAACTTGTTGGGTGGCTTTAACTGTTACTCCACCAAAGTGCCACTGACCACTGTGTGTGCGTGTTATCAGCAGTATTCTTTATAAGGTAGTATTAAGGAGACTTCTTGGACAGAGGCCTAACCCTTACCCTAACCATACATCACTGATGTTTTGAGATAAATTGACATTTTAAGGGTTATGGAAAGCATAGTTCCATGTAAAAACATTAGTAAAACCAGAGTTATTGGTTTTCGCTTTTGACAGCAGCTGAACATTTTTAAAATCAGAATGTCACTGATTTTTGTTTCAGAGCTACAGGCTGAAGCAGCTTTGGCACTTGTTGACTGTTGCTCGCTATATGACAAGCTGACTAGGCGTTTCATGTAGAGTTAGATAGGTGAGATCTGAATCAACTCTAACAGCAAAGGTAATGTTCTAGAAATGTTAAGTGATGTGTTTAAACTTGTTCTTGTGATTCTGTCGGTCTGTTCAAACATAAGATTTAAGAGCTTATTATTGGGACAGGCATTCAGTATGGTGCTGGGTTTGTATCGACTCCATTGTACATAAAACAACTGAACAGTGACAAAGATCAGAAACAGAGCTGTGCAGAGGAAACTCAAGTAGGTCACTTTAAAAGTATCTTTGCTCTTTCAAATTAAAATAGTTATTTGATGATGATGTAATGCATAGTGTTGTTAAATTTAGAAACTGAGGGGTTTTCTATCCAGACATTATTTATTATGTTGTCGAACGTTGGCAGGAATCTGTGCTAGCATGGCTAATGCTGATGTGCCAGATGCGGCTAACCAGCTAGCCTTTCGCTTCACATTTCCCGTACTTGCCTGCGGTGTTAAGCAGAATACTTAAAAGTAAAAGTTTAAAAATATACAGAGATGTTCATTTTTGTATTCTGAATACTTGTACTCCATTACAGCCCAACCGTGTGCTCGTCAGAGTGTCGGGACGCTACCGTAGCTGTTTTGTGTGAGACATTTGTCCCAGGTGTCTGTGTTTCTTAAACTGTGGCACGGGGGCCATTAAATGGGTCGCATCGTACCAATTCTTGACAAGCTAGCTGACAGTAGTAATAATTTACCAGGTTTGCAGCAAGGAAACATATTTTATGAAATATTTGGTTGTAGGAGGAGAAAGTGTCAGAGTTCCTCTTGAAAGCTATAATAATAGTAATAATGATTCTTAAAGTGATTTAACAAACAGCATTTTTAAACAGAAACTCAATATTATCTATCAACAGTCAATAAACATTGAATAGGCAATAAATCATTTAACAATAAAATCTAAAGTTTCAATAAGAGGAAGAGATGGAATCTATCTATCTATCTATCTATCTATCTATCTATCTATCTATCTATCTATCTATCTATCTATCTATCTATCTATCTATCTATCTATCTATCTAAAGAGCTTTAGGACGCAGACATCTCTTCCACTGCCAAAGCACATATGTGACAGCAACAATACGAAGACAAACTAAATGAAACAGTCTCTTATTCTGCCACACGCCTGCTTCTCAAACTGTTAGTGGTTGATGTAAAAGACGTTGGGGTTGAAGCACATCTGTGTTCAGTGTTTTCATTTGATTTTCTTAGTTTTGTCTTTGTGTTTAGTCTGCCTGTGGAAAGTCTGTGAGCTGCATGCAGCCGAACCGCTTTACGTCTGCTGTTTGAGATGGTTGTGAAAAAAAGGGGGGAGATATTTGTCCTGCTGGCTTTTTCTCGCGCTGCGGTGAGCCTATGTTAACTGATGCTCTTCATTTTCTATTGTTCAGTTACTGTATTTATTGTTTTTTATCTTCTGACTTGGTTAAGCTATATTTGTATAGCATTCAAATTACAAAGTGCTTTAAGACTTTTTTGAATTTCCTGGAATATGATTTTATTTGTTTTGCATATTGTCGTGATTATTTTCTTGCTCTTTTCTTCTTCTTTTATCTTTTCTTTCGTGCTGATTTGCCCTCTATGGCGACATGTATTCTAACCTCAATGAGGGACTTGTACAGTGTTATGCTCCATTTTCCGTTTTCACCTCGATGAGAGTCAGACCTCGGCCACGTTACCTGTCTGAGTTTACTTTCAGCGTTGTTCTTGTATTATCAGAGATAAATAGGATAAACATGCAGACTGAAGCTTCACTTCTTTGTGTTCAGGGACGTAGCAGCAGAAATATTTTCATTGGTTTGGCTAACCTTAAGAAGAGCCCATTTTTCTTGCTGACCTTGCTGCTGAAAATATGTTGATTGTTTATAATATGATGGAAATTGACATTCATCAGTACTCCATAATCCTCATTTTAAAGACATATTAAAAGGCTTATGGTTTGTAGTTAAAAATCAAGAACACCCTTTGAGTAGTTTTGATCTTCAGCTGGAACAAACTAAAGGTAATCAGTCAGGTAAAATATAGATAACTAGCAAACAAAATCACTTATTTATCATTGCCTTGTTCACTGTGCAACATTTTTGAGAAATAGAAAATTCTGAATTTGTTTCCTGGTGAAAGTTAGTTGAGAAGATTGATGTTGCTCTTATGTCTGTATGGTGAATATGAAGCCAGCTCACTTACCGCAGCATGAAATCCACCTAATGCCTCTAAAGCTCAATTACTAACATGTCGTATCTTGTTTGTTTAGTCTGTGCAAAAAAAACCAAACAAAAAAAAAGCGATGTAGTGGTTTCATGGGTGTTATGGGGTGGATTATTTCTATTACTTGGAGATTTAAGGACTTTTAAGAGACCAAATAATTTCTTTCAAGTGTGGTAAACCTTCCAGGATCATGAATCTGCCCACATAAAAAACCAGAGTGTTTATAAAGATGGACGACGCGCCTCCTCTTTCTCCTGCTGTAAAAAAGTGAAGCCAAAATATCTTGGATACAGGTGCTGCCATCTTGTGCTGGTGATGCATGAGGAGGAGCCTCTGTATCGAGGTCCCACCCACACACCTGCCCAACTCGATCAGTAATCAATAATCAATAATTAGTGACTGTTAGCTAACACCTGCTAAAGTTAAAGTTACGTCTACTCTTGTTTTTGCTACTCTAGATTCAACTCCTGAAGACGTCTGCAGTTTGATTGACAGCTGTCAATCGTGAAACCACGCCCCTGCATTAGCTTCAAATAACTAATTAAAACCAAACTGATCAGAACAGCAAACATCAGTGTGATAATAACTACATAAAATGGAAGAAACCATCTTTGGGAAACATTTATTTGACTTTTTTTTGTCCCATCTGCTAACATGTAGGGGGCAGGGTTTATGAGCTGTACTGCAGCCAGCCACAAGGGGGACGATCCAGATGATTTGACTTCACTTTTGAGGAACTGTTGTGTCGTCCATCTTAAAACACAGTCTGTGGTAAAAAATATTTTGTTGTGTTTACATTTTGCTCCTCTAAACCCGGAGGTTTAAGTGAACCAATGAGATCACTCCGGCTGTGAAGAAATGCAGTCTGATGTCCGAGGTGTGATAAGGTGGCCTTGGTCTGACCTGTGGCTGTGTTACATTATACTGTTTGCCTTGTGGCTGTATAAAATAGCCCCTCTGCCTATGAAACCTGGTGTCTTCTGGTGAGCTACATGTGTGTGTATGAGTGCATACACACCTTGTTGCTATTTATTTATGTATTGTATGTATTTATTTGATTATTTATTTATTTATTTATTCCTGCGTCCTATTTATTGGTTCGGCACCTGTGGCGTATTTGACGATTGTCAATACATTGGTGTATGATGTAGAGGAGGGGAGGGGGTGGGATGAAGGGGTTGGGGTGGAGGGATATTTAGCTGTGGTCAATGGAAAAAACCTAGCTGTGATACTAACTCTAACTGTTGCTCTCCTCGTACTGGATGATGATATAATCTAAGACCACTGTATGTTTAAATGCTTGTTGTGAAGATGATCTACAATGTAATGACAATAAAGAGTTAACACTATGAAGACACGTTGCAGACACCAAGAGTCCAATCTGTTCTTCATATAGATAGATAGATAGATAGATAGATAGATAGATAGATAGATAGATAGATAGATAGATAGATAGATAGACCCCTGGCTGTATAAAGTGAAACTGCATCAACAACCAGCTGTAAAACCACATTAAGGTGCAACCACACTTCACGTTTCAAAGTCAAAATCAGGTTGGTGCACCACATCTCAAAAGGTTAATAATCTTTATTTTTAAATTATCATTATTATTATTATTATTATTATTATAGATTACACTTTAGAAATAATTCAGTAATGTTTTCTTTTGTTTGTACTCAAGTACTGTACTTAAGTACAATTTTGAGGTGCTTATACTTTATTCTTCTACTGAACAAATAAGATGATAATAAATTAATGAATATTGAACAGTGGCTGCAGGGTTTTACCAAAGCAATTTTAGTAAGGTTTTCATAGGTATATAATAAATATATATAGATGACATATTTTATATGTAAGTCTAATGTTTTCTGTTTGCAAACAGTTTGAGAAAATGTGTTGTTTTTGTGTTTGTTGCGTGTAATGATCCAAAATGGCCGCTGGTGGCGCTGTGGAGTTCCTGCTGCAGTTTCCCTCCTTTTGCAAATCAACTGATGCTTTCAATACTCCTGAAAAACTCGGACTTTGGAACATCCCCTCATTTTCGCGCGAATATCGAATATTTTTTTTTTTTGTCAAAAGTAATTAAAAAGAATACATTAATTTACTTCACTCTGCCTTGATATAAAGTTTTTCACTTTCTGATTAATGATGGTTTATTGTGCTCATTGTGATTGGTTTAATAAATGTGCTGAATCAATGTGCGTTGTGAAAAGAAGAGTTATGAACTTTCCGAGGATCCATGAAGGCAACAAACGGCTTGACCCAGTTTCCACGCATGCGTCAAGTTCGACAGAAACACAGACACGCTCACCGGAAAGTAGAAAACTCGCCTTCACAATAATCAGAAAAGTAAAACTCTTCACTGGAAACAGGAAATATTCTTTATAATATCAGGGGGTGATGGTGTTTAGATTTTATTGGTGATCTTATAGATTTAATTACGCGCTAAAATGCGGATTAATGCAAATTTTTAGCATGACAGCGCTCAAGTTGAGTTTTACTGTGAAGGAATAGCCCGGAAATGGGCGGTTTTAACAGCAGCAAACATCACAGCGGCTCCGCGTGTTGATACCGGAGAGAAAAGAAAGAAAGACCGAAGAGAAACAAGCCGCTTGTTTTCAGCACAGAGACCTGAACCGAGCCCGAAACCCGGAGGAACATGGACATGAAGAAGAGGGTCTCCCTGGAGCTGAGGCACCGGTCGCCCACGGAGGTGAGAGAGCCGGTTTGAGGGGTTTGTTTATCGGCGTAAACTCCCCGGAGGAGGCGGGAGGCGAGCACATGGCAGCCCGCAGCGCCACGAACACGGCCAAAACCTGCTTTTATTCACCAACACAAACCTCCCTGGATCAAACCAAGTCCTGAACCAGGATCAGTTAAACACATTTAGACCCTTTTAACCACCCGGAGCTCTCAGTTTCACGCCCTACGCATGTTTACCGCGTTGTTCCCACCGCAATATTCACGTTTAACTTACATATTTTAATCTAAATCACCTCTATTATTGCTAATTTATATCGTTTTAAAGGTTTTTATCTGTCCCTGAAGGTTTTTGTCTGGTTATAACGTTTTAAAGTAATTTCAGGTCCCTGAAACGTACATCCGCGTCGCTCCCGGGGCCTAGCTAATATCTGGAGCCGCGTTAACTTCTATGTTATTACACGATTTGTAATTTTGCGGCGCATAACCCACAAAAACAAGTTTAAACGCACTTTAGCGGTTATTTGATCATGTAGAAGAATTGTAATTGTAATTATATTTAAATAACTTGCAGATAAATAAAAAATTGTCGCGATATTTTTAATATCTTCTATGTTTAAAACAGGAAATGCGTCATTGTTTTGTATTTTTGGACGCTATAACACTTTTAAACTCTCTAAATATTATTTATAATCAATTTTAAAAAATGCATTCGTACGTGCTTCTTATTTGACACATTTTAAATAAATAAAATTATTTTGTCTCCAGAGAATAGCCGGAGCCGCAGGGCGCGTAGCCAGCAGCGTGCTAGCATTAGCTTTTAGCACCGACACACAGTTTTAATGTTTTTATTTCACCAAGGTGAGCTTCGTTATCCGCTAACAAAGCGTGTGAAGTGTTTGCTCGGGTATGTGTCTCGGTGGAGGAGCTGAGAGGTGAAATAAAGAGAGAGAAAGCAGCGGAGGAGCTAACAGGAGCTAACGTCACATGTGAGTTTAAAGAGGCTGAAATGTCATAAACCCACCTGTTCCTGCTCAGGTGTGAAAATCTGATGCTTCTGCAGGTTCATCTGATCAGAGCTGCAGCGACTCATCAATTAATCCAGGAAAATTAAAATAACTACGCATTCCTGACGATTAAAGTTATTTTTGGGGGGCAAAAATACATAGATTTTAATGTTTGAGGCTCTAAAATGTGAAAAATATGCCTTTTTATCTTGATTGTATGATAACAAATTGAATATTGTGAGGATTTGGTTATTGATGAAACAAATCAAGGCAATTAATGATAATGGGACAGGTATTTTTCACAGTTTTCTAAAGTTTTATTGACACGATCAACCAACAATGTAGATTAATTAATAATGAATTAAGTCCAAAGTCCATTTAAAGGTAAATGAAAAAGTTCGGCCTTTTGCTGGATTTGCAGATTAATTATATTCAAGCTGCAGCGATTAATAAGTTGAGAAAAATAATAAGAAACCATTTTGATAATCCACTAATTGTTTATGTTCTTTTCTCTGAAAAAAAGATCAAAAATTGATTGATTGAGGCTCTAAAATGGAGAATTTGCTATTTGTCTTAATTTGCCTGATAATTTTTTCCCTCTTAGTCCACAAAATGAGCGATTTAAGCATGTCGACTTGAACTTTGTGAAACAGTTTTTTCTGTCATTTTGTGACCCAAATGTTTCATCTGATTTCAAACTGATTAATCAATGAAACATTTGGCAGGTTAATTGATAATGACAGTGATCTTTATCAGCTGATTACGGCTGGATGTTGTTTAAAATGCTTCTGATGTGTGGGGGAAAAAAAGTTCAAGTAATTAATTTTAATTTTAATAATTCATTTAATTTAATAATTTAAACATTAAACAAATTTTGTCTCATAGCTGCTCAGGAACACGTAACTTAATTTAATTAATCAAATTTTGAATTAAAGGATCAGGACCTCATTTTTTGGTTTTTGATGTTTCAGACTTTTTGGTTACAGTTAGTCCTCGTGTGTTTGCAGATTCATGTAGAAATGTGACAGAATGATGGAAAACACCTTTTTTTTCACCTGTTGTTTTCAGAAGACTTGTCTCTTCCTTTGACAGTGTCGGAGCTCGCGGGGGTAAAACGAATCAGTCACAGCGACACCACAGTCGTCAAATCAGGAAATCAAACAGTCATATAGAAACAGATCTGTGCAGTGATGCTGAAAAAAAAATCTGCAGCTTCAGATCTTCAAATAAAAGGAGACTTTTATTTTGTAATAAAAAGTTAAAACCTCGTTAACAGGCAGCCAATCAGGAGCCGGTTTGTCATTGAAGTGTTTATTGTTCAGTTCGGACTAACGCGGCCCCTCCTCAGGTCCAGGAGCTGGTTCTGGATAACTGTCGCTCCGGCGAAGGAAAGATTGAAGGAATCACAGCAGAGTTCTCGAATCTGGAGCTGCTCAGCCTCATCAACGTCGGACTGACGAGCGTCGCAGACATCCCCAAACTGGACAAACTCAAAAAGGTGAGAAAACCTAACAAAATACGAAAAAAACAAACTTTAATGACGACGCACGAGGTCGAGTTTTAAGATGAACATCTGATCAACGCGTCACTTAATGTATCAGGAGTTCAACATAAAGATGAAATTATTAATTGATCAGGAGAAAATTAATGAGGCTGTTTTTTCTAGTTTCAGCTTGTTAAATGTGAGAATCTGATGTTGTTCTTTGTCATATGTTATACTAACTTTAATATCTTGCCAACAATTTAAAGATTTTTAAACACAACTTATAGTTATTAATAATTGCCTTTATTTATTCTTTTACAGTTGATTTTGGTCAATTATGGTGATTAAAAAATCTCATCCAGCAAAGTAATTTATTATTTTTGGCTCTTACATTTGGATTGTTATTACACCATGCAGCTAATGTTTGTTTTGTTAAACTGTTGATGGTCTAATCTATTAAAGTGATCAGTGATTTTCTTGTTCTCCCCCTCAGTTGGAGCTGAGCGATAACAGGATATCAGGTGGTCTGGAGGTCCTGGCAGAGCGGCTGGTCAACTTAACGCACCTCAACCTGAGCGGGAACAAGTTCAAAGACATCAGCACTCTGGAGCCGCTGGTGGGTGGCAGTGTTTGTTTGTTTGTTTGTTTGTTTGTTTGTTTGTTTGATAAAGAAAGCCGAGCTCAAACTAGAAACCTGACTAAATATTGAAAAACTGTGAAATCTACACAAATACGAGCGAGGCTGTTTAAATGTTTTTAAGTGAAGAAAGAAAATTATTCAAAGTTAACAAAAGTTTTTAATGGTGAGGAAACTAATTGAATATAACGTTATATCATTTCCATCTGTTTTTATGTGTAAATTGGATTAAAAAGGTCCAAGTATGACAAACATTTTATTCTTAGCTGAGGTGGGATGTTGGGATGATTAAAAACAAAAGAGTAAGAGTTTAATGGAAGCAGACTCTGGAGGAAATTGCACACTAAAGTACAACATAATAATTAATTTACTGCATAGTATATACAGATTAAATGTACATTTACACTGAAGTAAACTCAGCAGGACGAGTCCAACGTCACAGATGGAAATATTCGTTCCCTCCTCCTCCACTCACTTTTAACACATTCCAGTATTATTTTAAAGCAGATTAATAATGTTCAGTATGTTTTCTGCTGTACTTTATACGGATTAATAGTATTAAGTATTTATCTGTTATCATATTTTATGTGTGAGGTCTTTTCCTCTTAAATGTCACTTAACGTTGTTGATATATGTTTATCGGTTCGTTATTTAAACCGTCCTCTTCAGTCGGACAATCTGAAGAGCTGCAGTTCATTCTTGTTTTTCTGTCTTAAGTTTCTCAAGTACTTAAAATCTGCTGTTCATCATCCTTTGTACGAACATTATTCAGGTGTGTGATCATGAGCGCAGAATAAATGACATGTTTGAAACATCAACTCAAAGCGAAGAGCTAAAAACAAAAAGACACATGAAACTGAGAGAAATGTCATTTTTAACGTGTTTTTTTTTTTTTTGTTGTCTTTTTCTGATTTTCTGTGAATTCTGCTCAAATTTCGCTCAAAATCTGGATGTCTTTGTTGCCCCCTCCAGAAAAAGCTGCCCCAGCTGAAGAGTCTCGACCTGTTTAACTGCGAGGTGACCAACCTGGCCGACTACAGGGAGTCCATCTTCAAGCTCCTCCCCCAGCTTACCTACCTGGACGGCTACGACATCGACGACTGCGAGGCCTCCGACTCCGATGGCGAGGGAGACGGAGTCGAGGACGAAGAAGGTGAGTGTTGACAGGTATTTAAAATAAGAAACTCAGGCTTGTTAGAACCAGGTGGACGTTTGTTTAATGTTTTAATTTCCCCTCCAGAGGGTGAGTCAGAGGACTTTGAGGAGGAGGAGGAAGAGGAGGACGAGGAAGACGTAGTGGCAGAAGATGATGACGAGGAGGAGGACAGCGGTGACGACGAGGTGAGTCATCAGATCTGACGTGTCACCGTCCGGTTTGACTGAACGCCGTCTGTCGGAGGATAAATTTCTTGTGTAGATCCTTCAGGTGTTTGCCGACTTCGTAGAGAGTCGTATGGAATTCAATGTCGGGATTTGACGGCTCTCGTTTGTCGTTGCAGGACGGCGAGGTGAACGGAGACGTGGACAGCGAGGATGACGATGAGGACGAGGACGAAGAGGAGGAAGATGGTCAGTTAAAAGATTTTGTTTGTTTTTTTTCCTCCATCAAGCCTTTGGACTCGTTGGAAACGTCAACGGTCACAATCCATTAAACATCCTGCTTCTCTTCTGCAGATGAGGACTCATCTCCGGTCAAAGGAGAGAAGAGGAAGAGGGACCCTGATGATGAGGATGATGAAGACGATGATTAAGGACCCACGGAGACCCGCAGACCCCCTCTAACCTCTCGCCCGGTGACCCTCACCCCACAAACGCTCGCCCTTCTCTGATTCCACTCGGTTCCCTTTCTCCTCCCACAGACCAAAACACCTCCAGCAAATATCGTTCATTTGTCAAAATTTCTTTTTCTTCTCTGGCGAAAGTTTGTCACCATCCGCAAAATTCATCATCACATCCGAAATATTCCTCGACAGCAGAGACGATTCGCTCCCACTGCTGAACAAACGTCACTGTTAATTTCTGTAATTTCACCCAAAGCTTTCAGACAATCGCCCAGAATAACTCCCACTTGATGTAATTATCACTTTCTGGCATCTGTTTGTTTATGGCAGCACTTTTTTTAGGAACTCATGAGAATAATCCTGATAAAACCTGATTATCACCTCGATTCACCGTTTCGCCTGTACAACGTCAGAAATGTGAAAAATAATTTCTCGGAGCAGAAGGCGATGTCTTTAGATGTCTTCAAATGTCTTCTCGTCCAACCAGCAGCTTCAAACCCAAATCTGACAAAGAACAGCAGCAAGCGTCACGTTTGAGGAGCTATTTGGCAAGTTTATTGTTTGGAAAATGACTGAGACGATTACTCGATTATCGCTTTAATCGTCCATAAATATTCTGTCGATCGACATGAATTTCATTTCACTAAAGCTGCTGAAACTCATTCGGTGATTTTTGGTGTTAAATCTGACAAGTTATGTAGGAATAAGGTCTTTTGGTGGCTTTGGCTTGAAATCCCAAATTACAAGCCCTTTTCCCTCAAAACAAAATGAAACCCGCTTCGGACGAGAAATAAAAACACAATCTTGTTCTGCATCTGTGAGTGATAACAGCCACACTAAGACCGTTTATTATATAATGTTTGTTTCTCATCATCAGGCGCCAGTAATCTTTTTATCTCTATAAGTGCAGTCAAGAAGAAATAAATAAATACAGAGAAGGCATTCATAAAGATGCTTCCTCTCAAGATTAAAGTTATTTTGTGATCAAAACAAACTTGAGATTTTTTTATTTTTGTTTTTAGATCACAAAATGTCTCGATCTTTAGAAAAGATGGCCGTTAATAAACTGTCAGTTTTTGATTTTTTTTTTTTTAAATACTTTGTCCGTAATTTCACAAAGTCAAAGTTTTCTCGTGCTCATGGAGTTATTATTCTGTGAAAACAAAGCTGAAAGTTTTTCCAAGGAGACAAATACGAGAAACAAACTCTGGTCGTGTCTTGTTGACGGAGGCCGAACAAGCCTTCACCGTTCATTTTCCATCCATCCTTCATTTTCTGCTGCAACGCCGCTCAGTGACATCATCACTCTGGGACAGCTATGATGTCATCACCGCGCCCCGACAGGCTCTGTGATGTCATCAAACAAATCTTGTGAACGCCCCCCACCCCCACCATCCACCACCCTCCCATTTCCCCCCCCGAGGCCGAAAGCGCGCTCAGGGCAAACTGTGTTCTCTCTTTTTTGCCAACAGAGCTTTTTAAAAGAAATATTTTTTCAGAGAAATTGTTTTTTTGTTTAATTTTTTGTATGGTTGTCTGGGGACACTCTCTCTCTCCTTTTCTCTCTTTCTCTCAAGCTCGCTCTCTCTCTCTCTCTCTCTCTCTCTTCCTGCTCCAGAGAGATCCAGTTGATCCTTCACACTTATACTGACTAGTTGAGGTTGTGTTTTCTTTTCTTTTCTTTTTTTTACTTTCTGTAAGTTAAAGGAAAAACAAAACAAAAAAACACACAAAAAGGACTTTGTAAATAAAATCTTAACATTTTGCGTCTCCTCTCTGGCCTTTTGTCTTCTGACACACAAAGTTTTCCTGCATTTTAACTTTGAGCTAAATGTCTTTTTACTTTTTCAGGTATTTGATCTTAAGTTAGTGTTGGCACAAGTTTAAAGTTTGATCATTGATCCGTTGCAGATGTGTATTACACACTTTGTCCACCGGAGGGCGCTAACACGATGTTTTAAATGTAAAACATCCTGTTCTGCACTGGTGGAAAGTAACTAAGTACAAGTACAGCTTTGAGATATTTGTACTTTTCTCGAATGTTTTCGTTTTCATTATCTTTTGCTTATACTTAGACTCCTCATTTCAAGGAGGGAAATATTTTACTCTTTGCTGTATTGTCTATTTGTTACTTTGCTGAATTGTAATTTATACAAAATATAATAAGCTAGCAAGTTATTAAGAAAAAACCTAATTGATCCAATGGCCAAATGCAAAAACTACCCAACAATATTTAAAGTAAAAAATGAGCTGCAGCATTAAAGTGATCAGTAATTATAATAATATCCATTATTCTGAAACTGACCCTTCTGCTTAGAGTACTTTTATCATTTGTACCTTATTTTGATACTAAAACATTTAATTAAAAAAAATTTAAAATCTTGAAGCATCAATCTTTTTTTTATTTTAAAAGTATTTCTACATGATTAATTTGTATTATACGTACAAAAATTTAACAAAACGAGCTCAAAGTGAACACAAACGCTGTAAAGATGTGAACTGTGGTTTCTTTATTGGTCGGAAATGTTGAGCACTTTGATTCAGTTCACTGGTTGAATCAGAAGGTCGCCCTCAGGTTGTTTCTGGTGTTTTTGATCTCCTGGCTCCAGCTGAGAGATCCTTGCCTGCACAACAAGAAACGAGCACTGTGAAAGTCTCTTTAACTTATTAAATTTCTAATTCCACTTAAAAACAACCCTTAGATTGTTTATTTTTGCCTTAAGTTACATATTTTGTGCTCCAACTGCCAATAATTCAACAACATATCTGGTGATTATTGATCCAGATTGAGTGTTGCTCGGTTATAATTTACTCAAGTGATAAATTTTCATCTTTTAAAGTGTGTGACCTTCGATTTTAGAGGATGATATCTACTTGTTGGCTGGCAGTGTGTGTGGATTGGATACTGACGTCTTTGTGATTCAGTTGTTCTCTCAGGCCTCTGATCTCGTCCTGCTGTCTGTAAAACGCTTGTAGGAGCTGAAATAATAATAAAAAAAATGTTTCTTGGCTGGAAAAGGAGAAACTCTTTTCCAAAGTATTTGCAGACACACACTTGGTGTATAAATTCACGCCTCACCTCGCTCTCCGTTGTCGGCGGTGGTCGCTCTGCAGGTTCGCAGCAGTGTGGCGTGCAGCAGTACGTCCACAGCGGGATCTGAGTCTCATCCGGCTGCCACCCCGACAGATCGCTCACGTCTCGGGGGTATTTGGCATCCTGGTAGGCCAGCTGCTCCTCAAGAAAGGCCTCCAGAGAGACAATCAGCTGGTTTATACAGCAGCAACTAAACCGAACTTTGATCCATGCTGGATTCACATTCCGTGTCTGAGTCGTGATTATTATTCTGTTTGGATAAAGTCATGACTAGTCACTATTTGGCTGATTTTTTCATAAAGGGAGTCAAGATGCCAAACCTTGCAGCAGTGTGCCCTTGTATATTTCACACTACTCATGTCAGAGTTGAGCTCAAAATTCAGTTCCTGAGCTTTGATTTAGGTTTTTGGAGGCCTTTGAATGTGCAACCACTAAGAAGAAGAGTTTAACACCTCCTACAAATCATACCAGGAGAGTAATCGTCTTTCTCTGGATTACAGGTAATTTACTCTACTTTGTTGATTAAGTGTGACTTTACGTCTTGATGCTGCACTCGAATAAAATTTCTGTTTCACTTCGACCTTCCAGTGTACTACAATTAAAGGACAGTTATTTTAGAAAATTATATCATTTGAGAACATTTTTAGAAAGCAAACATTTTGAGAAATTAAGAACTACTTTTAGGTTTGAACACTTTAAAGTAAAGGCATTTTGCAGAGTTTTTTTAGTTTTTTTATTATGAGGAAAATGGGGACATTACCGTAATGAAAATTTTAAACGTGTGGGCCTTTTGAAATGTGAAGACACTCTCATGAAGGATGTGTTTTGGAAGTAAAGACACCTTAAAAGCGTACGATCTTGGCAGCAAGATCCAGTAATTGCCATGTTACATCTTCCGTGTTACCTCAAGTACATTATCTGTATACTGTCTTTGCCTAATTTGTTTTGTATTTCAAATTTTGTGGTACCTTCCTACTATCTTGGTGCACATTGGAAGAAAAAACCTGTGCTACACTTGGATGATTGGTGCAGGACCTTGAAATCAAGAGTCGTCTTTCTGGAAGGATCAAAACCGAGTTTCCCAGAAGAGTGGTAAATCAGCCAAACATACTGTAATCATAACAAATAATCATCTTTTAAGTTTCACTGTTTGGTTTTGACAGGTTCTACCTCTTCCATAAAGTGCAGGTCTGATCCGGTCACTGCACCAACAGCCGGACCCGTCGGGAACCTCAGGGAGCTCAGCTGCCTCACCAGCCCCTTCTCAGCCGGGCTTTCTGGGTAAGGGTTGGCCACTCGAGTCCCAGGCCTCAGGGACATCAGCACTGGGCCTGTGGGAGATATGTAGAGACGTGGTGGATCACTGAGAAAAACTGGAGGCATGTATTTATCATGTCAAAGGCATTACTGACCTCTGTTGATCCCCGACAGCCACTCCTGAGCCGTTATGGCCGCCTGGTTTCCTGCTGTCATTGGGTACAGATCCTCTTGGAAAACACCCGACTGGAAGGACGGAGGAGAACATTTTTCTTTCTGTCTTGATCATCAGTAACAGTCCAAGGAAAAGCAAGATAAACGTCCCGATCCTGACCTCTTTTCGTGGTACGATCATTGACAGTGGCTCCACCAGGTCTTTGACAGCGATTAGACGGTAAAATCTGAAAACCTCGCAGGCGTTCACGTCCAGGCCACGCTTTGGCATCACCCCTGAACAGAGGTAGGTGTCAAAAGACATTTTTGCTTTCTATAATAAGTATTGATACAGCAAACTAAGCGGTATTTTCCTGATATTGCTACAGCTGGCTTAATTGGTCTTTGTCTCTTATTAAGATTTTAAATCAAGTTTTTCCAGATTATTTATGGCTTTGTTCTTTATTTTGTGTTTCTGTAAATAGCATACAACTAGAAAAACACAGGTGGATTTAATTTAAGCTTGCAGATCAAGACTGGAAGCTAAATGTGATAATTAACTTATTAGACATTTATTAGGCATTTTTAATTTAAGCAGCTTTAACAGTAAAGAATCAAGACACTAAACATCTAAGTAAGATAATTTCTGCGAGTGTGTTGATCTTACCGAGTCCTTTCTGTGGCAGCAGCGATCTGTACTCCATCAGGAAGTTGATGTAGGGTTTCTCAGTGCTCAGCTCGTAGTACCGGATGTTACCGTCACCCTAAAGCACACAAATATATCGCATCACTTATGGTGACCCTTGAGCTCTTAATTGTTCATCCTCTTTAATGCTATTAGAGTTATTTAAGGATTCATTAGCAGTTAGTGCCAGTGTATTTAGGCAACTTTAGATTACTTTAATTTTTCAGAGAATTAAACCATTGATGCATGTTTAAGTGAATCTGAAATGCAAAGATTTATGGGTAGATGTGGTATTTGTGTGTGCTGCATGACCTTTCCAGCCAAAATAAAGTATGTGTGTGTCCGGGTCGTAGAACGGAAAGAGGACTCCTGCAGATCCGTCCAAATCTTCTTCATATAGCGGCTCAGATAAGTCATCCTGTGCACAAACACTCAAAGTGAGAAAGAGGCACAAACAATATTTTTTGGCTCTAGATTTCCTGAATATCTCCTACAAAAACAACGTTTCTGAATGAAGGCTGAAGCAAATGATTTGGACTTGAGGATCCAGTGAAATGTTTGTATGTTGAGATGATTTTTGTCCAGGACGCTGCCTCATTGTAGATGTACATAACTGCTTGAATTTGTCTTTTTAATTAATCCATAGAACATAAGACCATCTCAGTAAAGTCCTCTTCTCCTGTTTTATGTCTCATCGTTTGTGGTGTTTATCAGTTTTTACAGGAAATAGCCAGATTAATACAGTCCAGATACCCAGTTTAAACTGATTTTCCAGCATATCGTAATGTCCAAACACATTCAAACACTGCTGTGAAAGACGGTAATGATCATTGTGTTGTGAACAGCTCGCACAAAGTTTCTGGTATAAAATGAAAGAGAAATCACCTGCCAACCCATTTATGCAACTTTTTCAAGTGAAAAGATGAATCAATCAGTCTATTCAACTAATCAGTCGCTGTGTTTGATGTGCGAGTCTTACAGGGTCCCAGAGGACGATCTGTCTGTGATTCCAGGGTGAGCTGCCGGTGGACAGAAGCATCTTCAACCCTCCGATGTATAAAACCTTGCTGGCCCGGTGGGACTTACTGCTGGACACCTGCAGGAACATTATCACAAATATTCACTTCTGTTTTCACATAAACAGGTAAAATTAAAGCTTCAGATGCACACCTGTAGGATCTTTCCTGTCCTCGGGTCTAAGACTCGAATCCGTCTGTCTTTGGACGTGACCGCCAGCCTGCTGCCGTCACTGTTGAAGCTGGCAGACAGCAGCAGCGTATCAGACGGGTAGCGGTGGTAGACGGGCATCAGAACTACCCGGACCGGGTACCTGAGAACCGAACCTGCCTGGGACACATCCCAGAGGAGGACCTGGGGCAACAAAAGAGGCAAAATCCTCACTGTTTCGTTGGATGAGTGGGTGAGTTTCTAAACAGCACAGATTGCATGATATATACAAATTTAGAAATGACAGTATCTTAGTTTAATAATAAGAAGTTGAGGCTGAACTTCCAGCACTTTTAGTCCAGAAGTGGTCCCAATTCCACTTGCAAGATAAACTGAATCCAGAGAAACCTTAATTAGAGACCTGTCTGGAGGTTATGTATGTTTTAGAGTGCATAGTGACCAATCAGGCTCCTGACCTTGTAGTCGTAGGCGGAGCTAAGCAGCAGGTCTGCAGCTGTTGGATGCCACACAATAAGCCCCACCCTCCTGGAGTGACCAATCAGAGTCTTCCTGGCCTTAGTGAGGTTCTGTTGGACGCCACAGACCGGGATGTCCCAGATCTTCACCTTCATACATGATAAAACATTCTGGGTTGTGTGTGCTATACTTGTGAGGACTCTTATGAAGTCAAACTAGCAATCTGTGTTGGTATTTACGGCTCCAAGTCACTCTTTAAAGGCGGAGAAGTACTTACGGTGCAGTCCTCTGAGCACGAGGCGATGCAGTGATCGTCGAACGGGTTCCACTTGACGTCCAGGACTCGCCCGCTGTGACCGCACACCCTCGGGTACTGAGGGTCCACCCGGCCCGTCTGAGAGAGCAAGATAAGATATTTACTTTTTGTAAAATAATAAATACTGCATTGTAAAAATAGCCCATGACAAAGAAGAGTATTGGATTGTAAATGTCACTTAAGTAAAAATATGCTAGTAAAAGCTAAATGAAAACTATAAATAACATATATCATTTCAACCTCTGGGGGGCAGCAAAAACAACTTTTTTAGCTCATGTTAAATACTTCCTAAGTCGCCATCCTTAAATTACAAACCATAGTTTCACAATGTGATATGTTAATATAATGTAATATCTAATTTTATGTAATATCAGCTGTTTAACTATTTATTTACAATATTTGTGATTTACTGTGTTTGTACTGTGATGTAAGTATCACTTTTGTCAGATTATAAAATTAGATTTTACTTCCTTTTAGCTGTTTTTATCACATTCAGCAGATTACACACATGATGGATGGGCAGGACAACAAAGGACCCGCCCCCAGCACACTCGGTCACCACTGCGATGAAGAGGGGATTGGCTGAGCAGTAGTGGTTGTCGTGGACGCTGCGTGTGATTGGCACCCCGTCGTAGCTGCGCTCTTTGGTGGACGGCTTCCCGAAACGTGACGTGACGAAACTTTGAGCCGCGGAAAGACGAACGCCATTACGACATCTGGAGGACAGGAAGTACGAGGGAAGGAAGGTTTTTTAAAACACACTCACCTATACAGAGACAGAGGAAGTGTGTGTGTGTGTGTGTGTGTGTGTGTGTGTGTGTGTGTGTGTGTGTGTGTCAGACCTGCATGTAATCACATAATAGTGTTGTGGAACTTCAGCAGCTGCATTATCTGGTCTAATCAATAATGCAATCAGCTCATTATTGGCTTTCATAATCTTATCAATAATAAATCAATTTCTTCAAAAACTTCTTAATGATTCATCCACACACACACACACACACACACACACACTGGTAAATCCCATCATCCAGAACAATTTGCTGTTTAAATTAAAGATTCATGAGTTACATTCAGACTTCCTGTTGTTACAAATTCCTCCTGACCTTTGACCTTTACCGTGGCTAGAAAAGATCAGCTTTCTGTGGAGAGAGAAGAAAAGGAGAGGAAAACATGAGGCGAGGAGGGAAGAAAGAACTGGATAGAATAAAAGACGATAAGCATTTTCTGTAATCGGATCATGTACAGCTGCATCTTTTCTCTTTTTCTTTCAAAAGACACATTTTTATACGGTTTCCCTTCATTTTCCAACATATAAACACATAATACAGAGGTATAATACAATTATGCTGTGGTAGTTATCAATAAAAGAAATATACATAGTGAAATTATACTTTTATATTGGTGTAAACGATCTTGCATGGCAGTCTGTACATAATGCTGCATCCTGTCTGCTGAATACAAGTTTGTGTTTATTGTTGTAAGCTTCAATTTAAGTTACTTTCAAAACTTTAGACCAACTTCCCAGACCATCAGATAAAACAGCCTGGTGATGTTTAACTCTCTAAGCCATCCTTTCTCTCAGTATAAACCTTAATATTTAGTATTTGGTGTGTTTTTTTCAGCATTTCAACAACCTCAGCATCTCTCTCTCTTGTCATCTTCTATATTCTTTTTACTGAAATCTCTAATTACGAGATCAAATTCCCCCCAGAAAAACTTAATATAAAATCAACCAAAGGATGTTGTCTTACCTCAGATAGAGGCATGTAGAATCATTGACGTCCTTCCTGCAAACAAACGTCTGCTGGTACTCTTAATAATACTGTTAATAGCAGTGGGACTATTATTTTGATAATTTCTACTCTTGTTAATACTTCTACGACTCTAGTACTACTACAGGCAGTACTGTTCAATCCTCCGACTGATGTAGAAGTACCGCTGACTTCTGACTGTTAGCGGTATTGGATGTAGAGGCGTGTTTGTGCGCGTGCAGTCGTGCATAAACAGCTCTGCTAATAATGTGGAAGGGGCGAGAGACGTCATGGATCAGGAGTGACGACACACACTTGACATATAACACACACACACACACACACACACACACACAGTCCAACTAAGACAACGTCATTAATGTTCATTATTATAAAGCTGTTGTACTTGATGATTATCAGTGATGCACATTAGTTCTTTTACTTACTGTATCAGTGTTTCCGTCAAATGCTGCTTTATATATATATTTACCAGCTTTAGTTTACAGAGTTTGATTTCAGTTTTAGTTGACATATAACACACTTATAAAATACATAATACGTAATCAAACCAGTGGTAAAGGCAGACATCTGTGTTACTCGAAACTGAAACATTTGTATTTGTATTTGTATTGTTTGCTCTGTATTATTAGATGTGTGTAGATAGAAAATCAGCCAACAGTACAACCACAAACGGTGTTCAGTACTGCAAATCACAAAGGATGTTTTCCAGTACGTCTGAATTCAGAGTACTGCAGTCCGTGGCAGATTTTGCAAAACATTTTAAGCCGTGGTTTGAATTCGGTGCAGAATATTTGAAACTGTGGTTTTGAAATTTCCCCTTTGCTGTTAACAAAACTCATCCTAGGTTTGATGTTTGAGATAACTAGTCCTTCTGGTTTTATGTGAATCATGTTCACATGACAAACATGAGCCAACATTTCACAAAAAAAAGATCTGTAAATCTTTGTATATCTGATATTTTTTCTCTCCCATTGATCATCTTACAACACCTCAGAACTCTGTTCTGTTAAAGTTACAGAAATAAACATGTAATCTGATTCATTTAGTAAAAGTGATTTTGGTTTTTTTTGCATAAACAGTACTTTAGTGCATTTTTCTTCTGTTTGTCGTATTTTTAATGCATAAATTACTTTTACTTGTTGTACTAATAAACTTTATTTTATACAGCACTTTTCAAAACAAAGTTAGAAAGTGCTTTACATTGTGAAAACAGGATTAAACCATTGCAAGATTGAGGTAAATCAATCAGACACACAAAAATAATAAAAGAGTGATGTCATAGTGCTTCAGTGGATTCTCTGTATAAAGTTTGTGCGAAAAAAACACATGAAGACACTGTTAACAGATCAATAAAGTTATTAATCAGATTTTAAGACCCTATACAGGGTCCTTGATTAAACCTTTTCTTTTTGCTTTTTGAATAAAAATAAAAATAAAACAGCATCTTTTAAATTGCAGAATGTTCTGATTGGCTGTGATGTCATAATCAGAGCAGAGTCTGTACTCAGTCTGCAGCCACAAGAAGTTTTTCATTTCACTCATTTGTCATCAGCTCTTCAGACAGAAGGTAAGAAAACAGAGTCTTACTGATATTTTATTGTTTCCTGATACAGAGGAGTTTATAGATTTTGGCCACTATAGTTTATAAAGAACAAAAGTTGATTCTTGTACTTCAAAGTTTAATTGTTTTAAAATTAGTTAAATCACATTTGTGCCACTTATTAGTTTTTTGGAAATAGTGTAATAGTAGTAATAGTGTAATTGGTTTATATATAAATAATAATTGATTTAGCACGATATAAGATTAATATGATGAAGAAAAATGTCCCTTGTTGTTGTAGTCACTCTTTTTTGGGATCACTTCCTGAGACAGAACCCATAAAAGTTGCAAGTTTAAATTTCTTTTATAAAAAACAACAATAAGACTGAAATCTTTGTTATTGGCCTTGGTAAATAATGCAGAATCAAGAGTGTTAAAAGATCAATGAGGGACAAAAACTTTAATTTGGCCTAAACTGAGCCTCCCTGACTGTGATTCACCTCCAACACCTACCAACTGACTGCTTTAGGTTATAAATGGTAGGAGATGCATTCTGGTGAACTACAACAACAACAAATGAACAAGTTGGGTTTAGATTCACAGTTTCCCATCAAAATGCCTGAGTGACAAGTAAATAAGAGTTTTTTGTTGTAAAATGAACACAAATGTACCACTACCATGTGTTTTAAATCGGCCTGAAGGCATTCAGGTTGAGTTTTAAATAAGACACTTATGACCTGACTTGATATAAAGTAAGAAATTAGTTTATTTTAAACATAATTCTGTTTTTTGGCCATTTTGTCTTTAATTTGATTTGACTGCTGAAAGACAGGAAGGTGCAAGGTGCAAAAAGGACTTAAACTGGTACACACTCTTACCTGCTGAGATAACGGCACCACATGAGGAAAAGGTGATTTGACATGTTCGAGTCACTGTTATGAAAAAACACAGTGTTAGAGGGAATTAGTTAATCGTTATTTAATTGTAAGAATATATTAAAATATATGTTGCCCTAGTTGTAGACACAACTTAACACAATATAGAGTATGTACTGTTTTTTTTTTTAGAGAACACAGAGAAATCTAAACTCACCTGGAAGAAAATAGTCGTGTTTATAACATGGGGCAGTGGTACATTTCAGCCTCTTGTGGCTCAAAATTAGTATTACAACAAGAAACACTTATGAGTCTTTAAAAAAAAAAGTATTTTCACTTTCTTGTCCCCCTCGTCTTCTTTCCTCCCATAGTACCACTGCCGACTATTCAGAGTCTGGATAGTCTGAAAGCATTATCAGAAACAAAACACAAGATAGAAAAACAGAATAGGGTTAAAGTTAGAAAGAAAGAAAAAAGCCATTATCGGACAAGTATAATTTCAACTGACCTTATTGTGATGCTAATTATATTTGGAAGAGCCAGGGTTTGTTCACTTACCTTGCTCAGGAAAATAAATTGAAGCCTCTTTCTCTGCAGTTCAAAGATATCGATACAAACCGGTTGTGGTAATACAAAGTAGACTCCCATAAAATCAGATCAGCCAGGGCAGATTCTGAGGTGCACCACTTTAATGGTAAGGAAACACAGGAACTAACTTATTATATTAATTCACAGCTGTAGGACAAATTTATATTTTGTTTATAGAGAAGTTGAAAACATGGTAGAGACTCCCTCTGACTTCCATGTTGTCATAGTTTTTTAAGAGGCTGCTCTTAAGTAACCTCAACGTTGGTTTCAGTAGCCATGGCTGAGGTGCAGAAGAGTTAGGCTTCTTATCATTATGACAGTTATGTTTATACCTGTAGGATATCAACCAACAATTTGGTGCCTCTTTCGGACAACACACCCATTCTCTGGATGCCACACAGCGGTAAGAATACTCAAACAATGTTTTAAATCTTTACAAACCTGAAGAGCCGGAGAGCTTAAGCTGAAATGTGTTGTGTCTAAAAAGCCAATGGCCAAACTAATAGATGACAATTAAGCTGATTAAATAGATGAATAATTATTCTTGTGGCACTGAAGAGACAACAACAAAAATGTACATATTTGTCCATTAATTGTTTATGTACTGCTAATGTTCACATTACACAAAAAAAATGGAAACGCACAAATGGAGTATTAATTAGCATTTTGTTTTGCTGATTTTATAGACATTCAGTTAAATTTTGCATTATGTTTAGATGGAAACTTGACTACCATGAAAAGAAGTTAGAGTTAGAATTTTTAGGAGTTATTATTTCATTGTGCTCTTAAATCTGTCTTTTAAAAACCTGCCAAAAGTAGTTTATGTAAATATGGAAATTAGAGCCCTGTCAGACTTTTGGTCAGTTGCCACAAGTATTCCTGACACTTGGAAAAATGATGCAGGAGTGTAAAAGCTTATTTGGTAGACAAGCATCCTGTTAACTCAAATACTGTTGTTGTTTACTTGAGTTTAGTCTCCCGTCTGTAAAAGCTGATATTAACTCTAGCAGTATCATTGTCAACATCATAATCATCACCCTTCTCTCCAGGAGCTGTAACATCCTGCCTGGGAACTGTCCAGAAAACTTCATTAATTGTCCGTGAGGCGCTGAGGATGAACCTCCCTCACCACCTGGTGCTCAGAAGTGTCCAGCGCAGGATTCAGACCCATGGCTCTAATTACACTGACATGAAGGACCTGGTCTCAGACCTGTTTGCACCAAATAACAGGTCCTGCTGCATGGAGAACCAGGAGGTCCCCATGGAAACCAACCAGCTGGAGGAGGCCCTGATGATGAACACTCAGGTGGTGAAGAAAGCCCTGCAGATGGGTGTACCTCCTCATCTCATTAAGCCAAAGGTTCGCGCCAAGATCTTATCCAACAAAATTAAAAGTCGGCTATGCTGACGTCACTGAGCTTCTCAAAGATCTGAGCATTAACTAAAGGAAAACTACAGTGTGTCAATAAAGTTTTTCTCTTCATGCACTGCACAGCTGGTCCTTCCAGAGTTTTCTTCCTGGAGAAATAATGTACCACAAACTTTGGTTTTGGGGACAAAGCAGTTTTTATTGTCTTTGGTTATCTTTCATTAGGTGTGTTTGAGATGACTCCTCTTGAGATGTCCTTTGGATCCTGATGGGCTGATTAATGTTAATATCAACCTCCTGTGCTCCTGTGCTGATGATTACAAAATCACCTCTTTAAAATCTGTGGTTATAGGACAGGTGTTTTTTGGAGTTTGTGCAATTTATATAATTTATATTGTTAAAATATTGACTCATTTAAAATTCTATGCACTGAAGCTATGCAAAGCACACCTTTTCTCTGAATAACAACCCATTAATATGGAAAATTAAATTTCACAATAAAAAAGTAATCAAACAACAACATGGGTGTAATTGAAGATTTAATCCAAAATTTAAAATGAAAACTGACAATTAACAAACATGATTTTGTTCGTGTTATTATCAATTGTAGAAAAAAAGATCAGTGTGTCAAATAATGTCATTTCTTCAAAACGTTACATACAATTTTGGAGGTTAACACTCATTTGAATCAAGATAACATTTAACACATCTTAACATTTAAGACATAGAAAGAGAGACAGATGTTGTTGTGGTGGTTTGAGATGTAGCAGGAACTATAGAACCATCACTTCCCAAAACAGTTCCCCCTACACGACTGCCTCATCCTATTAAAAAATGTCCTTACGCGCACCACCACTTGCACCACCATTCCTGCACCACCACTTTCTCCCACCACCTCCTCCTCTTACACCACCACTTCCTCCTGCACCACGACCTCCTCCTGCACCACCACCACCGACTTTTACACCACCACTTCCTCCTGCACCACCACCTCTTCCTGCACCACCATTCCCTCCTTGCCCACTGCCCTCATTATTTTCTGAATCATTATCTTTATCTTTTGTAGTTCTGGTGGAGGTTGTGGTGGTTGAGGTAGTGATAGTCGTAAATCTTGTTGTAGAAGTAGTATTTGTAATGTTGGTGGTAGTTGTGGTAGTGGGAGGGGCAGATGTGGTTGAAGCTTGGGGTGGGCATTGACAGTTCTTTTGTTTAGCATTCAGTTCTGGGTAGAACTCAGCAACAGTTGTGTCGAGAGTACAGTTTGTTCTGGGGAATGCCTCAAAACTTGAGCCCCCTGTGTTCAGTTTTTGACTGAGTTCTGCCAAAGTCTTTGTCTGCAGATATGTGGATTCTTCAGTGTTATTACCCCAGTGTGCACTTGCCAGCCACTTTGTCTTGTTGTTACTGTAACAGCAGAATGCTGACCAGAGAATGGAGGGTATATTAATTCTGTTGTTGAGTGTGTTATTCATGCTGGGTTGAGCCCCTGTCACTACAAAGCCTTCAATGACACCATTGTTGTTGAAACAGTAGTTTTGTAGGACGCATTTGATGCAGGTCTCCATCTTTTGCCAGCTGCCACTATTGAAAGAAATTGATTGTGGAACGATGTTCGTCAGGGTGAATGTTGACTTTTTGTCACTTTGATTAAAGGCATGACAAACTGGAAATAAATGGCCTTTATTGTAGCTTGTGTTGTTTCTATAATCATACAAACTGGCCTGGTTGATGAATCTGTCTTCATGTTCCACATGTTTGTGATGTTTCTTCTTTCTTCAAGCTGCAAAAATGAGAAAGATCAGTTAATTCTCATCATATGGTGTTATTGTATGATGGACTGAATTAATTTACATAGGATTATTTGTTTACAGAATTTGTTGATTTCAAAGTAACCAAAACTAATCTGACGTAATCTGATCCAGTAGTTTATATTGCTGAAACATAATTTAAAGCACTAAATAAGCAAAAAATATATTCTATGATTAAACATTAAGAGGTCAGTTTAATAAAGATAAACTAGTGCCTTCCCATGGTCAAGGATATTCACTCATAATCTGTTGACCTTTGTCAGATTAAAACCACATCACAGGCAGTCTTTAATCACTGATAATCTGTTAATCACCTTTAACAGGAAAACAACAGATAAAATCAAAAGTAGTCAAAAACAGGCAATTTTACCCTAGACTCCAGAGAGTTAACAGGAAAACAAACTTTTTTTTGTCAGTAAGTTTTGGGAAAAGCTAGCGTTGATGTTTCTGTTTTCAAGTGTTAACATTGGTAGACTGCTGCCAGAGTTTGGAATTGAAAGAAAAAATCCCTCTCCTCTGTGATAGTAATGACACTGCATCAATGTCTAAAATGGTTTGATGATGGCTCCTAATTACTGATTATATTTTCATGAAAACATACCTCTGGCTCTATCATCCAGTGTTGATTTTTGGGTCTGTTCCCTCCTCCATCTCCTCCTCTGTACTTGTAAGCTGAAAACACTGGAATCTTGTTCTCAAGTGTCATAGAGGGTCACAAATCTTCTCTTGTCTTCGAAAGTTTGACAAATGGGTTTGTATCGGTTCTGGTTCAGGATGTTTCCACCCTCCAAGACTCCTGGAATCTGTGGTGGAGTTGTGCTCTCAAGAAGAAACTCAGCACAGTCTGACATTGAATTCCACCACCTCAGTTACTGTGGGAGAACGATGGTCAGGAGGAGGAAGGCAGCGAGGGGCAGGAGGCACCATCTCTTTAGGGATGTCATCGTCACACACTGTGTGTTGACTGTGAAGAAAGAACAAAGAAATGTTTCAAATTACTGTTCACTTTAGCACAACTGTACCAAGAGTTGGGTTTTTCTTTGCTAAACCCACAGAAGAAGGTAAACTTGAGTTGTTCTGTTTGGATTTCTTGGCTAAACCAGGAATGTAAAATCATGTGACATGATTCTCAGAGAGCTTCATCAGTAAATTACAGTTATACTAAAGTAAACTGTACCAAGAGTTGTATTAAGCTAGAAACAGGATGAAAGAGGAATCAAATCTGATTAAAGTTACTCTACTTTCAGCTCCAGTTTTTAACTGACAGCATAATAACTGATAAAACTGGGCTGACAACTGACCTCTAGCTGCCGTAGTAATTATGATTCTTGTCCTGTCCATCTGGAGCAAAGGAGGGTTTAGTGTGATGTTGATGCAGAAGTCTGGGGTGGTCGGACAGAGCTTTGTTTAGTCACAAATTTTAAGTGAAGTGGTTGTTTTAACACCAAATCATATTTTTTCCTTGACCCTAACCAAGTTAATTATCAAATCAGCATAAATGATCATAAAAAGTCATTCATAACATTCATTACAGTTTTGGAGGGCATAGAAACAATTACATACAACATTCATTTATCTTGTTGTTTTGGGATCTCACTACTTCAAATCCTAATCTTCTACCTAAAATCATTAATGTCACTATTTATAGCAAGTATTCTCAGATTACTCATATTTGTAGGAAAATTAGTCAATCCCATTAAAACAGTGCAGAGCTGTTACTTTTATCACTGTCAGTGTTTCCGAGTTGCAACATACATGGCTGCCTGCCACAGTGCCACACAATTTTCAATATTACCATCAGGGGGGTTTTAAAGTTAAACATTTTCAAATTCTGCCCATAGTGGCTTCAGTCTTTCCAAAATACTCAAGAACTCAGATGTAAATCATTGATTAATTTTTCATATGGACCACAGAGCAAGGTGAGAAGGGATATCAAGTTAATGACTGCTAAATCATCACAAATGCCAGTGCTGTGTTGCATTGCACTCATTCTGAACCTGAAAGGAAAAAGGACCATCGCTGTGCACACACAAAGAAATCAGGCCCTCCTTTCTGGATGGATGTTATGATGGAAATAAGATTTGCAGTGTTTTTAACTATGCAAAATCAGCAATATGATGCGTAAAGCCTGTCAAAAGCTCCCGTCGAAGAAGCGCTTGTATAAATTTGCTAATTTAGAAAGAATGAAAATATATTTGAATTTGTTTTTGTTTGAAAAAGTAAATATTAGAAGATGAAATCATGATGAGAAAAAAATCAATCAATATACTTATTAGATTAAAAAATCCTAATTATGAGATTAAAAGTAAAACTTTGAAATAAAAAGTCATAAATAAGAACACTTATTTAAGAATAAGACTTGGTTGTGAATACAATTCTTAGAAATTAAGTGAATGGTTATTTTCTTATTTATGCGTCAGTGGATCAGTTGTTATAAAATCACTCAACAAATCAAAGATAAACTTTGACATAAAATGAGAAAATACTAGCAGCAACTTTTAGATTTTACTGATCCATCATGTTTTCATTGTTTAATTACCAAAATAATTTTTTCATGAAAGTAAAATCAAGAAGAATATTGGAGCTGGAATGTTTCTTTGATCAGCAGAAAATAAATTAGTTCAACCGACTTGTTGATCAGAAAAAAATGAGACATTTGAAGAGGTCAACTTTGGGCTCTGTGAAACATTTCAGCATTGAAATCAATCAATAGAAAATAAACCAAGAAAAACTTACCGTTATCAGTTGGCATTGCAGAGAAAATATATTTCAGCTGAAAGGACAGAACCTGCTCACAGGATGTGAAAACAGGGTCTGGTCCTGAGTGAACAGGACACTTGTTATTTATACCTTGTGAAGTTCAGAGAAGGATGACTAAGGTGTGTGGCGACCAAAACCTCAACCCAAACTTCTGCATTCATCACTGGCCAGTTACCTCTGCATTTACACAGATGTTTGATCACACTTTCTAGAGCATTTGCCAGAGTGAGACTGGAGTGTGTGATCTTGTGGTGGACAATGTTGAGGCTCCATTCACAGTTGACAAAGAAAATAATTATTTTAATTATAATTATAATTATAAAAAATATTTATTTGTCATTGTGTTTTCACATAACGAAATTTAGTCTGGTGACTCGCAGCTGTAAGTAGTAAAAATAAAAATAGTAATAACATACAGAAGACAAAACTATATACATAAGATATAAAACTATATACATAAGATATAAATATCTAAATTATAAAGTTGTAGCAGCAATGTACAGTATTTGGGGTTGGGACAGATGTTAAAGTGTAGTCTAGCCTATGGCTCAAGTTCTTTATTGCACATTATGTGCCTGTGTGTGTGTGTGTGTGTGTGTGTGTGTGTGTGGATTCAATGGATTGAACAGCTCTGGGGAAAAAGCTGTTTTCAGTCAGCCTGGTAGTTTTGGTTTTTATGTTTCTGTACCATTTTCCAGAGGGAAGCGGAAAACAGTGGACTGCAAGGAAAGGCAAACAATACAAGCGAGCCTATAAGCAAGTAATGCTACAGGTAAGGTGGATTTTCCAGGTTATGATGTCCCACAAGAGGTTTCACCACATCAACTGAACACTGTGCTTCAATGACAAGCTATCCTGATTCCGATGCCGTGATGATAAGCTGGCTGCTTTCCGCAAAGTCTGGGATATGTGGACACACTGGCTGCTGATGCTGTTCAGCCCAGACAGGAACATCTGCATGGATGAACAGCTTGTCCCATTCAGAGGCAGGTGCAGCTTCAGGCAGTACATGCCAAAAAAGCTGGTCTAAATATTGGAATAAAACTTCTGCCAAGTGCTGATGTCAAAACGTCCCATGCCTGGAGACTGCAGGTATACACAGGCAAAGCAACTGGCTACTTTTGCAAAGACCCACACAGTGATCTCGCAAGAATGTGCTACTCCTAAGCACGAAACACTGCAGTCCAGACTTAAGCGACAACAAAAAGAGAGCCCATCATAATCAAAGATTACAACAGATGCAAAGGAGATGTTGACAACCCTGATAAGGTAGGTGCCATAATGCATCAGTTACACACACATTTATTTATTAGTCTTATGTTCGTGTCTAAAATATATGTAGGTTTTTTTTTTTTTTTTGATTCTGGTTGTGGTCCATCTGTCTGAGGTTCACTGGCCTGGTGGGGACATGATCTGTGTCTGTGTTGTGGAGAGAAGGTCGAGTGGCCAGAGCTCCATATGAGGACATCTAGAGATGCACCTGGACTCACGGACTCATTTCCATTACCTGTGATACCTTCACACATGGACTAAACCCATGAACTCAGTTTATCTACAGTTTATTACGACCCATGTTTAACTTCCATATATGACTGATGATGATGTTCTCTGTACATGTGGCATCTATTGCACGTCTGTCCATCCCAGGGAGAGGGATCCCTCATTTTGATTTGATTTTCTTCAATGTAGAGTCTCCTCCTGTACGGTTTCTGCTGCTGCCAGGATGGCTCGATTGCTGTCCACAGGACATGGGCGTTATATAGAGAAATGTCAACCAGGTTGTGGAAGAGGGCCACTGGCCACCGATTTGTTCTCCTTCTGCAGGAGTAGGTGCTGACCTAACAAAAAACCCTTGAAAAGATAAAATTAGTATATGAATAAGTGATGAAAATCTGAAAATCTTCAAAAAAACTATTGCTGTGGAGATAATTACATAACTGGTTGGCAACGGCTTTCTCTAGGATCTTAGACAAAAAGGGGAGGTTGGATATTGGTCTGTAATTGGCTAACACATCTGCATCAAGTGTAGGTTTTTTGATCAATGGTTTAATTACAGCTACTTTAAAAGACTTGGGTACAAAGCCTGACACCAGAGACAGATTAATAATATGCAGCAGCAGTGATGTGCCAATAAATAAATGGGAAAACTTCCTTAAGCAGCGTAGTTGGGATGGGGTCTAAGAGATGACAAGTTGTTGCTTTCGATGATGAAACTAACGAGGATAATTCAGGGAAGGCCAATTGGAATAAAACTGTCTAAGCAATTGTCAGGTTTTAATGTATCTGCTCCTAAATTTCCTGAGTCTGAAGGATCGGAGTCCAACTAACGAGGGCAGATCCTGACAAAATTTTTCCCTAATATTCAAAATCTTGTTATTAAAGAAGCTCATGAAATCATTATGTAGCCCCAGAGCCATTTAACCTGTTTCTTAGGTGATACATGTATATATATTTGTATGTATGTGTGTATGTACCTGAGGAGTGTATTGTTATTGGTTGTTTTATGTGTTCCTGGTCTGTGATTGGCTGTGGGGCGGGAGCTAGCGCAGGTCAAGGTTGGTGGTGCCAGAGGGAGAGAGAGAGGTGAGGAAAAAAACACCAGCAGGTGAGCTTTGAAGAGAAAAGAGAATAAAGCAACTGCTGCTCAAGCAGAAGCGAGTATCCAATACGTTTTGCCAGTTTTTGTAGCGCAGAGTGTGAGAAGGCAGATCTTTGGAAATGTGCGTATACTGCAATTATTTGAGTAAATACACACGCACTGGCTAAAGTGTGCGTTAGTTTTTCCAGCTAACTACACTAGCTAGCTCTGGCCATGAGGGACACGAGTTAGCCCAGATAGCGCTCCAGGTGAGCGGGATAAAACTTGGTAGCTCCTCTGGCAACACGGGAGAGAGAATATCTTCCCTGAAGCTCCACCATGACACGTGTGGAGGTGCAATCTATGTACTGCGACTGAACTTTGAAGCCGTGAGTACTCTAGTATTATTTTATTTCTGCTCCATTGGAGTGGAAGCGGCCTCGTCTGTTTTTGGCCACCACGTTCCCCAGCATCGATCAGGGTCTGCAATGAGGGTTTATTTTATTTAAGTGACTGAATAATTATTATTTATGGGTGCCGGCTTTTGTGTGTGTGGATGAGGAGAAGTTCATTTAAAGACACCATGTTCATTTTTTTCAAGTTTAATTCACAAGGGGTTCATTGTAAAAACAGTATAGAGTGTACAATGGTGTAAAAAAGGTGCATTTATAATAGCCAAAGTAAAAATAAACATAATTATTTGGTGACCTCATTTATTGGTTTATTTTCTTGGAAAGGAAGTCCAGTAGAGTTTTGATGATTTATTTTGGTTTACAGTATTTTTATTTCTCTGACATTATTTCTGTGTGGTAATTAAATTTTAAGTTAACTGGGGCCTCAACTGTTTTGTGATTTATTTAAGGAGTGCAGCAAAAGCAGTTACAATTTTGGGAACTGAAAGAGTTAACACTTACCATACCACGTTCAAAAAAAAAAACAAAAAATAAACAGATAAACAAAATCAAACCAAGGGAATTGAATTATACAAACTCAGGGCGCTAAAAGGCACAGAAAGCACTACAATTACAACTTAAACTTAAGGGGATGTCGGGTTCAGTAGAGCTATGGCTTTGTGTCAGCCTGTTTACAGTGCTGAAAAGAAACCTAGGGCAAGTTCTTATTTTCCTCTATTAATGATGCTGATACTAAGAAGTGGTCTGATAACAGGATTTTACAGGATTTTGGGGGGAGACTATTAAGTGCTCAATATCAATACCATAGGTGAGGACCAAATCAAGGGTGTGATTGTGACAGTGAGTTGGAGAATTTACTCTCTGAGAAAACCCAATGGAGTCCAATAATGAGATGAATGCTGTGCTAAGACTGTCACTATCCATGTCCACATGAATATTAAAATCACCTACAATAATTACCTTGTCATTTTCAAGGACTAAATTTGACTGACAAGAACTCTGAAAATTCAGATAAGAATTCAGAGTATGGGCCTGGGGGGAACGGTACACTACAGCAACTAATATTGGCTTTGTGCTCCTCCAGGCTGGAGATGAAAGAGTAATAATAAGGCTTTCAAATGAGCTGTAGCCCTCTTTAGGCCGAGAATTTATTAATAGGGCTGAATTAAAAATGGCTGCAACTCCACCTCCTCGTCCAGTGTCTCGAGGAACATGAATGTTAGAATGACTCGGCTAGGAGTGGAGTGGATTCATTTAGGCTAACAAATTCTTCCTGACCTAGCCAGGTCTCAGTAAGGCAGAAAAGGTCTATATCAGAGTCTGATATCAAATCATTTATCAGAACAGCCTTAGAGGCCAGCCTGAGATCTGATGTTTAAGAGGCCACACACAAGGTGGGAGAAATTTTGGGGACCCTACATATTGAGAAGAGAGGGAACCTTTCCCCGATCATCAGCTGCTGCAAGAATAGTCGCAAATCTGCAGGGTGCTGCTGCAGACCTCTCTCTCCTCAGGTATAAAACAATATAGAAAATATTAGTGAACATGATAAGTAACAGATTGAAGAAGGAGCTGAAGTGGACAGAGGACCATTGGTGGAGATTGTGAAGTGCTGAGATGTTATGTTAGTCTGAGGTTCAGAGGTTGTAGGAATGAAGGGCAATGTCTGGTTGGCTGTGTTAGTTGGGGTTCAGAAGTTGTTGGAATTGTTACTGATGATCTTTGGGTGGTTGTGTAAGTTAGTTGATTTCCAGATATGAAATAAACTGCTTCAACCAGAAAGTTGTATTTCTGTGTTTAATTATTATTATTATCAGTTGGCATTGCAGAGAAAATGTATTTCAGCTTAAAGGACAGAGCCTGCTCACAGGATGTGAAAACAGGTTCTGTCTCCAAGTAAACAGGACACTTGTTATCTCTATCTTGTGAAGTTCAGAGAAGGATGACCGAAAGGTGTTTGGCGACCAAAACCTCAACCCAACTTCTGCATTCATCACTCACCAGTTACTTCTGCATTCACACAGATGTTTGATCGCACCGCCCATCATGTTTATGCTTTTACTCACCAATGTATGCATGAAACTGGTTTTGTCAATTTTTCACAAACATATAATACAGAAGTGGAAAATACCAAAGGTTCGGTAAGAGTTCACTGCAAGCTCAAAATGAAGTTACAGAGTATAAAAGGCATCACAAGTGTGGTTATATAAAAATGTATGGTAAATTGCTATAACAATTCCCCCTTCGAGCCATACTGAATACCATCCAAAAGCTTTACGTAAACACATCATGAATTGATAAAGCCTAACGACATGCTGTTTTTGTAAAATGTGTTCACAAAGGACTCGTGTGGTGTCGACTGGTTAAATAAGCATATTTGAACCAGAGATTACTTTTATATGTCCATGTTTGTATAGGTTAAAGGATCTGAGCAGAGTGAGAGGTGTGTGCGATTGTGAGGTGTGTGAATTAACCTTGTCATTTTGGTTATGTTATTAAAATGTTTATACTCGTTCACTGTATGGGCAGCAGTCAGCTCACCCCCCTTTACAGCAGTCTGTGTGGTGAGGAAGACTTGGAAGGATTGTTAAAACCTTCTGTTTCCAATGAATCTCCTGTGATCCTTCATGAGAACCTGATCTCCTGCCAGAAGTGCATGCAGGGCACTTTTCACCTGTGAATGTAAGACTGACAAGGTTATTGAGAGGTTTGCACAGCATCTCAACACTGAGTCTTCACTTTTGGTTGTGGAAGGGAGTGACTTTCTGACTGGCCTTATTCCTGTCTGTGGGGTCTGCTAAGAAGGATTTCAAAAGACTAACACCGTATTTAGTTCTGATACGCATTCACATGTTGAAAAGCGCCAAAGGGAGAACTTTCACCCAAGATAGACCAGTTTCCTCACATTTTACAACACTTTCTAGAGCATTTGCCAAAGTGAGACTGTTGTGTGTGATCTTGTGGTGGACAATTCAGAGGCTCCATTCACAGTTGACAAAGAAAAGAATCAATAATATTTATTTGTCATTGTGTTTTCACATAAAAATTAGTCTGGTGACTCGCAGCTGTAAGTAGTAAAAATAAAAATAGTAATAACATACAGAAGACTAAACTATATACATAAGATATAAATATCTAAATTATAAAGTTGTAGCAGCAATGTACAGTAGGGGGTTGGGACAGATTTTAAAGTGTAGTCTAGTCTATGGCTCAAGTTCTTTATTGCACATTATGTGCCTGTAAAGTGTGTGTGCGAGGTCATGGGAAATGGATTGAACAGCTCTGGGGAAAAACCTGTTTTTCAGTCTGTAGTAGTTTTGGTTTTTATGTTTCTGTACCATTTTCCAGAGTCAAGCAGAAAACAGTGAACTGCAAGGAAAGCCGAAGGATATAAGCGAGCATATAAGCAAGCAATGCTACAGAGCAGTGCTAAGAAAAGGTGCGAACACAATATATTTAGCAAAGCACCTGAAGGATTTACACACCAACTTTGAGAAAGAGTTTTGAGAGTTTGGTGACAGCTCCTGTTTCACTGAGGGATTCAAGAAGATGGCCCAGTAAACTCGTAAAGTTAAGTTTTCCTGTTGTTGTTGGCAAAACAGCTTGCACAAACCTCCATTCTGCTGGTGTGCCTTCATCACAAATATTTAGCTGTGTTTCCACCAAAAGCTGTTTCCAAGGAACTAAAAAGGTCCCACATCAATCGAGCTATCCTGGCGGCAGCAGAAACCATACAGGAGGAGGCTCTACATTGAAGAGGTGGGAGAAATTTTGGGGACCCTACATATTGAGAAGAGAGGGAACCTTTCCCGATCATCAGCTGCTGCAAGAATAGTCGCAAATCTGCAGGGTGCTGCTGCAGACCCCTCTATCCTCAGGTATAAAACAATATAGAAAATATTAGTGAACATAATAAGTAACAGATTGAAGAAGGAGCTGAAGTGGACAGAGGACCATTGTTGGAGATTGTGAAGTGCTGAGAAAGTTGTATTTGTGTGTTTAATTATTATTATTATCAGTTGGCATTTCAGAGGAAATGTATTTCAGCTTAAAGGACAGAGCCTGCTCACAGGATGTGAAAACAGGTTCTGTCTCCAAGTAAACAGGACACTTGTTATCTCTATCTTGTGAAGTTCAGAGAAGGATGACCAAGGTGTGTGGCGACCAAAACCTCAACCCAACTTCTGCATTCATCACTCACCAGTTACTTCTGCATTTACACAGATGTTTGATCACACCGCGTCCATCATGTTTATGCTTTTACTCCCCAATGTAGGCATAAAACTGGTTTTATCCATTTTTCACAAACATATAATACAGAAGTGGAAAATACCAAAGGTCCAGTAAGAGTTCACTGCAAGCTCAAAATGAAGGTTACAGAGTATAAAAGACATTACAAGTGTGGTTATATAAAAATGTATGGTAAATTGCTATAACAATTCCCCCTTCAGCCATACTGAATACCATCCAAAAGCTTTACGTAAACATATCATGAATTGATAAACCCTAACGACATGCTGTTTTTGCAAAATGTATTCACAAAGGACTTCGTGTGATGTCGACTGGTTAAATAAGCATATTTGAACCAGAGATTACTCTTATATGTCCATGTCTGTATAAGTTAAAGTATCTGAGCAGAGTGAGCGGTATGTGCGATTGTGAGGTGTGTGAATTAACCTTGTTGTGTTGGATGTTTTTGCCCAGTGGTACCTTGAATCAACATAATTTGTTGGTTTGTGTAAGAACAGAATGAGAATCACGATGACACGTTATCAGTAATAAAACACAGATTGAGCCTCTCAGGCCACACCAGCCTGGATGGTGAAACGAACGTCATGGTGAAGGTCTGCGTTGCATTATTGAGCTCACAAGCGTGACACCAGCTGTCTGCTAGCACATCATTTGGTTCCAACACAGCGTTGTAGATTGAGGTAGTGTTGTCTTCCTCAGCCTCAAATATTGGCCACCATAGGGGCAGCGGTCAGCTCACTGTCCTTTACAGCCATCTGTGTGGTGAGGAAGACTTGGAAGGATTGTTAAAACCTTCTGTGCTTCCATTGATTTCTCCTATGATCCTTATGAGAACCTGATCTCTTGTGAAATCTGTTCTGCAGTCTGTTGAAGGGCGCTTTTCACCTATGAATGCAAGATTGATAAGGTTTTTGCACAGCATCTCAGCACTGAGTCTGCACCTTTGGTTGTGGAGGGGAGAGACTTTCTGACTGGCCCTATTCCTGTATGCGGGGTCTCCTAAAAAGGATTTCTAACAACTGAGACTAACAACATATTTAGTTCTGATATACATGCACATGTGGAACACCAAATGGAGTACTTTCACCCTAAAAAGGTGATAATAACAATGTTGGTGTATATTGAAACCAAGATAGTCAGATAGTTCCTTCAGAGCCTCACTGATGAAGGTTGGGTTTAGCTGAGAGAAAAAACTTCAACCCATTTGCTGAACATATCAACAGTCACCAGACAGAATCTTTTGAATTGGCATGATATCAGTTCAAAGATATCCATCATTAAGTGATTGAATGTTTGTCAGGAGGAGGGTGACTTCCCAGTGGCATTTTAATATTACCTTTTGAATGAGCACAAATGAGGCATTTCTTGCAAAATTTGTCCAGATAGACTGAGAAGCCATGAGTGTAATGTGCCGTATCAGAAGCAGTCCACATCCCCCCTTTGCCCACATGATCTCTGCCTTGTGCTAATTTAGAGTTAGATTGGATATAGTGATGGAGTGTGTGTACTTGTGGTGTTGATAAAGTCTGTAATATGGATGCAACAGCAAATGTATGTTAACAGGAGGATCAGTAGTGACAAGGAAACAGGAAGCATTATATACAAATATATATACACACACACACACATATATATATATATATATATATATATATATATATATATATATATATATATATATATATACTAAATTATTGCAGGTGCAGCTGCACTTTTGCTGCATCTGCTGCTGCATTACCTGTAGAAACTGAGTCACAGGCATTATTATGAGCTCCACACTTTATCACAGAAACACATTTGGGTAACAAATTAGCATCCAGTGATGCAGAGTCATCTACAAGAACTCTAGATCAGCATAGAGTATTAGTTGATCTGCTAAATCTGGCCTGGGGGTGCAGACTTCCTAAAGACATTGCTAAAAAAATTTTGGATGCCATCTGGAGCAGACACAAGAATTATGCCAAACTAACACTTAATGTTTTTGTCCATCAAATTGACTGGACAATGTTTTGACAGGAAAAATGAATGCTTTGTTGATCTATCATAGGGGCACATCATTGGTGCTCGTATGGTGCGACATGTCCTACCACTTTTCTTAGGTGGTTTAGCAAATGGCTGGTGTCACCCCTCCCCTCAGAACATGCAGTGTCAGCAAGAGGTGCAGTTTAACAGGAAATACACATTTCTTTAATGTAGCAGCCAGTTCGGATCTCATTCTGCTCAAGAAATAGTCTTCCAGCTGCACAAAGCAGTGAGTGGGGTGCCTCCCATGTCATGAGGGGGATCAAGACCACTATGAAAGTCAAAGGTGGTCTTCAGACTTGCGAGGAATGTTCTAAATGTTTTAATGGTCCTTGAGACAGAGGGGTGATGGATGACATACTGATGAGGAAGAGAAATTTATCAGGTCATTGACTACAGTTTCATAGGCAGCATTAAGGGTCATGGGTGGCGACCGAAAGTGCCGGAAATCATGTTTATGCTTTTATTACCCAATGTATACATGAAACTGGTATTAACAAGGTTTTCACACATATAATACAGAAGCTGAAAGTAACATAAGATCACAGTCAGAGCTCATAATGAAGTTACACAATACAAACTGTATCACAAATGTGGCTTCATAAAAGTATTAAACTGTAGTAGTAAACTGTCACCATCCTAGATTAGGAATTTATCAAATCTGTGGCCATCATATATGAAGTTAAACTGTGTAGGAAGTCTTGATTTTATTTTTATTGGTGCAGCAGAGCACCGAATTAATAACCTTCACATATCTAAATCATAATTATGACTTCATGTCATTATTTCTCTTATTTTTACTGCTACTGGATCCCACTGAACTAAAATGACTGCTAACTGAAGTTATGCCAGCTGTAGTCTTTGTATTGTGGCCTAAAATTTTTTTTAGTGGCTCAGTGGTAGAGCATGCACACACATATCTGAGGCCTCGATATCTCAGTGCAGTGGACCCCGGTTCGACTCCCGACCGGGGTCCCTTTGCTGCGGGTCTTCCCCCTGTCTCTCTCTCACTTTCCTGTCCAGTATAAAAAAAAAAAAAAAAAAAAAACATTTTTTAAAATGAAACCTTGACTAAAAATGTTTAGTTCAGTTAAGAAATCTACATATGCCTAAAAGATACAGGTGGCACAATATCATTAACTTTACTTAGAATCATGAGAATCTTTATATGAGTTGTAGAGAGGAAATTATAATATTTTAACATATAATTGCACCAATATATGGTAGTACAATGACCAATAAAATTAAATCACGTTTAATCATTCTTTTACTGTCAAAAAGAATTTCAGGGTTTATTTTAATGTTACTGTCAATAGTTTTTATCCTTAAAAATAAAAATTGTCCATGCAGATATGTGGGGAGATATCTGCAAAGGAAATAATACTCAAATTAGATTTATTACTGCTTTGGGTTTGTAGTATTTGTGATGTTTATGGCAGCAGTATTAATGGTATTAGTGCTAGTTGTGGCTTTAACCAGCAGGTGGTGATGTTGTACTAAACTACACATATAATACAAATACATGTGAATGAGGTGGTTTTCTCTCTCATAAAGGCCATACAACAGTGTGTGACTGTAGATACATCACACAGCCTAAAGTATGTGGACATGCAAACATTACCCCTCTATGTGCTGCATTAGCAGCCTTCTTGTTTCAGGCTTTCCATCATATGTTGAACCTGCTGCAGGGATTTGATCACATTCAGCCACAAGGGTGTCTGCAAGGTCCAACACTGGTGTTGGTGTTCAGGTCAGAGTTCAGAGCTCGGTACAGTTCAGTCCAGCTCCTCCACACCAAACTGTAAAAACTCATTTCTTTATGGAGCTGCTTTGTGCACAACATTGTCACACTGAAACAGGAAAGGGAGAAAAACAAACTGTTGAAATAAAAAAAATATAGTGGTGTCATTCTGGGATGTTTCATCCTCAACAGTTATGAGTGAAGGTCAAAGTTTCAATGTTGTTGTTGTTAAGCCACCGCCACCTGCCTTTCACACAGATTTATAATCATGCAACATGCACAGCTATGTTGGACTGGTTGTGCAGGGTTTAAAAAAGAAAGTCTGCCCCAAGCTTGAATATCTTTATATCAGTATATCAGAACAGCATATTTCTGTATGTGTGTCTGTGACAGAAGATGTTTTATCAGACCACTTGACAGATCAGGATCTAGTTGTGTGTCGAAGGTGTCTGCTCAGACAAATCTACTTCCTCCTCAAACAACCTTCATTAACCAAGCGATCAGACACTTTGAGATAGAATATTAGAATATGTTAGTATATAATAACATTTTTCTTTCAGTCTTAAAGTTAAAAGATATTTAAAGATGGCAGCTACTTTTAAAATATCTGTTGTGAATTTTACACAAACCTCAAACAAGATTTTATGTTATGTGATAGACCAAGCAGAAGGCCCCTGTAATCTTTAGATATATAATATATAATATAAATTAATATGATATTTATGGGATAAGTCCGGTTATCCTGTCCAAGTATCTTTCTTAACAAATCCCATGAAATGATAAAAAAACAACAGTGAATGTTTGTACTGACAGGTATGTTTTGTACGTATGTATGTTTGTACTGATATGTCCTCGACCTGTAAGCTATACAGCTGCACTGTTGTTGTAAAAACTTGTCAATGAGCCGTCATCACCAAGAACAAACACTGCAGTTTATCTAAACTAAATCACACACACGCACCGTCCTGCTGCCCCAAAAATCTTTCTCCTTCAAATAAGACTAAACTTTTTCAATCTTAAAGATATAGTAGGTAACTTTTTCAAACTCTACTTTTAGTCATATTCACTCAAACTGTCACCATGTCCTGATAGTAGAATATGAGACAGATCATCTGTGATAATAATCAGCCTCCTCCGGCCTTCTGCCTCTAAAGCTGGTCGTTAAAATTGGAGCAGCAGAGAGAAAAGTGAGCCTCCCTCCTCTGACAACTACTGCTGATACTGAGAGAGAAGAAACAGAAGATGAGCAGAGAGAAGAAAAGAAGCTAAAGAAAAAGGATGTGACCGAGCCGGAGATTAAACGAGAGGAAACACCGGAGAGAGCTGAAAGATTCACACTGATGGAGAGTCAGACACATTTCTGCTGGACAGGTAATTATCTCTGTTTGATTTCTGTTTGAATTCCTGTAAAAACTAACCACAAAATAAGGACGTGTTACAGAAACAGTCCGCGGTGAATCTCCTGTTACTGTGACACTGAAGCCGAGCTAACTTTAGCTTTCCAATCCTAATGCTAAAACTTCTCTTTGTTTTATCTGAAAGTTGTTAAAAATCTCTTTGTGAAGTTTCCAGACAGTCATATCGGTTTGATGTTGGTCCTGATCTCGATGTGTGTCTGTGCTCTCACAGCTAAATGCTCTCAGAGGTTTACTGCTTAGTTAATATGATTCACAACCGTTTATTAGTTTGTCTTATCAAACAAACATCTAAACTCTGAAACACGTGTGATCGTTATTTTACCAAACAGATATTACTGTAGATTACTTTTCATGTCAAAAACATTTATTTCTCTTTGTTTGTTGATCAGCAGTGATTTTTCGTACTCACTGTTACTTTTACTTCCTTTTATTATTATTATATCCGGTGATCTTATATACACATACAACAGTGTGTGACTGTAGATACATCACATGGCCTGAAGTATGTTGAAAAGTATTGTCACATTGAAACAGGAAAGGGAGAAAAACAAACTTGAAATAAAAAAATCTGGTGGTGTCATTCTGGGATGTTTCATCCTCAACAGTTATGAGTGAAGGTCAAAGTTTCAATGTTGTTGTTAAGCCACCGCCTGCCTTCACACAGATTTATAATCATGCAACATGCACAACTATTTGTTGGCTGGTTGTGCAGGGTTTAAAAAAGAAAGTCTGCCCCAAGCTTGAATATCTTTATATCAGTATATCAGCACAGCATATTTCTGTATGTGTGTCTGTGACAGAAGATGTTTTATCAGACCACGTGACAGATCAGGATCTAGTTGTGTGTCGAAGGTGTCTGCTCAGACAAATCTACTTCCTCCTCGAATAACCTTCATTAACCAAGCAATCATACTTCAAAATCACCTTAAGATAAAATATTTGAAATCATGGAATATAATATTATAACATTTATCTTTCGGTCATAAAGTCAAAAGATATTTAAAGATGGCAGCTACTTTTAAAATATCTGTTGTGAATTTTACGCAAACTCAAACATTATTTTATTTTATATAAGTCCTCTGTTATCCAGTCTACCAACCAAGAGGTTGGTAGGATTAAGAGTCATTTTGAAAGAAACGACTGATCTTTATCACAGATGATCTGTCTCATGTTTTGCTGTCAGGCAAAGTGGCATTTTCAAGGTTATTTTTATACAAGTTACCTACCTCTGCTTGAATGTAAAGTATTTCAAAGATCAAAGTCTCAAAGTGTCTCAAAGCTCTTTATGGAGACACGTGTTAATGAATAGTCAGATGGTACAGATTTCATAAAGGCTTCAGTGCAACTTTAAGTGGAAGCAGCTTCTCAGAAATTAACAAATATACCATCACAGTTTTTCTGAAACCTAAAGATGGCGAATGTCTTGAGGAAATCAGAGACTTAAAGAATAGGATATGTGGGAATTTTAATCCGCTGGAGAATGAAAAGTTATTCACCAAAAGTTTGGATGAAGTCATGCAGCAGAGGCCTGTTTCAGTCTGAACTGGTGGAGTTACAGAACTTTTTCAGTCTTAGAGTTACCTGTATTCATGGACGTTTAGCAAACCCACCTGAGCTCAGAGAAAGTTCAGAAAGTCCAACATCGATGTGGGTGGTGTGTCAGTGAAAGTTCTTTTATCTGTGATTCATCATTTCCTGATATCTGATTAACTCATCAGCATTTCTCAGGTAAACACTACAGGAGTGACTACGTTTATTTGCTTTTTCTGTGTAAAAGCCCTGAAGCTACAAAGTTTGTTTTTGTCACTCATATGAATGACGCCATAAACCTGTTCAGAGGGTGTGAAATCACATAAGAATAAGGAGTTTGTTAACACCTTAATATTTCCTTTGTTTAATCCATATGTGAGGGTTGAATTAGGCCTAGAAGCCTGGTTTAGGTTTGTAGCTCCACCCAGTAATAGGTGGGGATAGATATTCCTGCCTTTAAAAGGCCAGGTGAGGGTGCAGCATTTCCTTTGTCTGAGGCCTCTGGTGAGCCGTGCTTTGGTGTGTGCAGATCTTTGCAGTCTTGTGAATCTGTAGCGGTCCTGTGAATCTGTGGATGCTTTTCTCAAGAGGTAGGCTGTGGCTAAATTAAACTTAGCTCTTTCCCTGTGCTCCATAGTAATATGTGTTTCCATCTGACAGGAAGACTGAGGAGTGCACCTTGTTGAGCTTTGACCACTGAGCCAGACAGAGCCAGGGAATTCCATAATAGGCCCCCTACATCCTTAAGTATGAAATGTATTTAAAGGCAGTGTAGTGGGGCTATATCCTAATGTATTAACACATTTTTTAATAGTTGCTGTCACTAATAGTTGTCACCTTTCAGGCCCAGATCCAGACTGCTGTTTTGCCTGAGTTTTTTATATTGGTTGAATGTATTTGTTTTTACAAGTTGTTTTAATTATCTATACATATCCTTTCTTGTTCATTTTGTTTTACTAGAACCAACTGATTTTAAATTGTTTTTATTTTTAGGTAGAGGGCCAGTCTGTGGGGAGTAGTCTCGCTGGGGTCACACTATTGCATGCTATGTGGTTATATAAATGGTGGCGGTCACTTAGTCATGTCTGAATTTGCTCATGTGCAGTGCAGTGTTTAAAACTTTGTAGTGTTTGAATTGTTGTTTTATAGTGGGCACCAGGTGAGCACACGGTGTGAATATTAGCAGACGGAATCTCCCCACAGCGAGCACTCTGCCCTTGTTTTAAACTTTTATCATAGTTTTCAGTTGGTGCTATCTAGTCTAATTTTATATTGTAGAATAAAGGCTATTATTCATATTTACTTGAGCGCCTTTGTTCTTTTAGGCTTGGTAGCTCTTAACACTTCCTGTTTTTAATTATTTTGGTTTAAATAAACTCATTTTTTTGTTGTTTGAATGCATGTCTGCCGCTCTTCCTTTTTGAACTTGTTTTAATTATTTGTGTCACCACTCAGTTTTAGTAAGTTATATTGCCTTGAGGGTCATGATTCTGACCCCTCAGGCCCCTTTTACATTCTGAGCTGGGTCACACATACTAGAAATAAGGTGTTAGATTACTGAGACATTGGCAGTTTGCAGGAGAGCAGAACACCTTCATGTTTAATTAAGGGGGCAAGCGTCCTTGGACCTGAAGGGCAAGAGTGAAGTAATGCCTAGTAATGCCTTATCAATGCCTTATTAATGCCAACATCGATGTGGGGGTGGTGTGGCAGTGAAAGTTCTTTTATCTGTGATTCATCACTTCCTGATATCTGATTAACTCATCAGCGGCTCTCAGGTAAACACAAAGGGCGTGACCGTGTTTCTTGGCTGTTTCTGTGTAATAGCCCTGAAGCTATTAGTGACATTATTGAAATTAGTTTTTGTCACTCAGAAAAAGCAATTTGTTAAATGATTTATATTTCCTTTGTTTAATCCATACCAGAAGTAAAGTGTTAGATTACAGAGACATCGGAGAAAAAAGGTTATGTTTGCAGGAGAGCAGAACACCTTAATGGTTAATTCAGGTAGTAAATGTCCTTGGACCTGAAGGGCAAGAGTGGAGCAATGTCCAATAATGCCTTATTTGACATAAATATAATATCAGGGACTTCAGCTTTATTGGACAAGTCTGGCTGTCCTGTCCAAGTAATTTTCTTAACAAATCCCATGAAATGATCGAAAACCAACAGTGAATGTATCTACCTACAGGTAAGTTGAATGTTTGCAAATCCTGATATCTCCTCTTCCTTTAAGCTGAAGAGATGCGCTGTTGTTGTAAAAACTTGTGGTACACAATTTATTATAACATGAGTCAATATTATCCAAAAGCTTTACGTAAACACATCATATATTGGTAAGAGCCTGATCTCCTGCAAGAAGTCAATGCTGTCTGTGGAAGGGCACTTTTCACCTGTGAATGCAAGACTGATAAGAATATAGACAAGTTTGCACAGTTTCTCAACACAGGTGACTTTCTTACTGTCCCTATTGCTGTCTATGGTGTCTGCAAAAAAGGATTTCAAAAGACTAACACCATATTTAGTTCTGTTATGCATGCACATGTGTAAAAGCACCAAAGGTGGTACTTCAACTCAAGAAAGGTGATAAGAACAATGTTAGTGTATATTGAAACCAAGATAGTCAGATAGTTCCTTGCCTCACTGATGAAGGTTGGGTTTAGCTGAGAGAAAAAACCTCAACCCATTTACTGAACATATCAACAGTCACCAGACAGAATCTTTTGAATTGGCATGATATCAGTTCAAAGATATCCATCATTAAGTGATTGAATGTTTGGCAGGAGGAGGATGACTTCCCAGTGGCATTTTAATATTACCTTTTGGATTGTTTTGAGCACAAATGGAGCATTTCTTGCTAATTTTTTCCAGATAGACTGAGAAGCCATAAGTGCACTGTGCCGTATCAGTAGCAGTTCACATTCCCCCTTTGCCCACATGATCTTGTTCTTATTTAGTAAAGCAGTGGAACAGAGCACGAGGCAAACATGGTTTATTGTTAGGGCCTTATCCCGACTTCGTCAGTGTACATCACGCCAGAGTTAGATTGGATGGAGTGTGTGTTCTTGTGGTGTTGATAATATCTGTCATGTGGATACATCAGCAGATGTGTCAACAGGAGGATCAGTAGTGACAAGGAAACAGGAAGCATTAAACACATAATTGGAGTGTGCAGCTGCCTTTGCTGCATTTGCCACTACCTGTAGTCAGAGGCATTGTTATGAGCTCAACACTTTATTACAGAAACGCATTTGGATAACAAAATAGCATCCAGTTATGCAGAGTCATCTACAAGCAACTCCAGATCAGCATCCAGTATTGGTTGATCTACTAAATCCGGCCTGGGGGTACAGGCTTCATCCAGGATGCAAACAGTCATAAGGACTTCACAAATTGAGTGTGTAAGGGCGCTGAAGAAATCTGGATGCCATCTGGAGCAGACGTAAGAATTACAATGCTTTGACAGCAAAAATGAATGATTTGCTGATCTGTCATCTAGAGTGCACTTCATTGGTGCCCCTATGGTGCAACATGTCCTACCACTTTTCTTTGGTGGTTTAGCAAATATGGACTGTTTAATCACAGGAATAGTTGCACCGGAATCAACATGGAGGTCAATAGGTTGATTATTTATCATCATTGTCAGTGTTGGCAATTTCTTAAAGCCTTCTTCTGATTCATTATACATTACAAATGTAGATGATTCTGGTTTTGTTTTTTTCTTCTGTGTATTAAATTGCTAGCATTACTTTGTCATAGATAATGGTTGTTGTCTCTGTCACTGGTGTTCACCCCTCCTCCTGCTCTCAGTCTGATGGGGTAAAGGGAGTGACTGATCATGTTGTCAGAGTCAGACATTTTTATGCCAATGTCCAGTTTGATCACAATTATGACAAACACAGGGATCATATGGTTGACGTCCCCCTTGGGCACCCTAGCCGCCTCGCGCAATGTCCCTGCCTCTGGCACTGACTGGTTGGTGTTGGGAGGTCGTGGCATTCTACATGTTCAGCTGTGCTTCTTCCAGCTTCTTTGCCACTCTGCCTTGACCTTTTGTTTTTTCTCATTGGCCTGATCCTCAGCATGCACAGCATGCAATGTCAGCAAGAGGTGCAGTTTTCCAGGAAATTCACATTTCTTTAATGTGGCAGCCAGTTCAGGTCTCATTCTGTTCAAGAAATGTTCTTTCAGCTGCACTTCAAAAACCTTGAGTGGGGTGCCTCCCATGTCCTGAGGGGGATCAAGACCACTGTGAAAGGTGGTCTTCAAACGTGCAAGGAATGTACTACATGTTTTAAATGGTCCTTGAGACAGAGGGGTGATGGATGACATACTGATGAGGAAGAGAAACTTGTCAGGTCATTGACTACAGTTTCATAGGCAGCATTAAGGGTCACGGGTGGTGACCAAAACCTCGACTCAAACTTCTGCTTTCATCTCAGGCAGAAAGTTTCGATCATGCCGGCCATCATGTTTATGCTTTTATTACCCAATGTATACATGAAACTGGTTTTAACAAGTTTTCACACATATTAAACAGAAGTTGAAAGTAACATAAGATCACAGTCAGAGCTCATAATGAAGTTAACACAATACAAACTGTATCACAAGTGTGGCTACATAAAAGTATACAGTAAACTGCCGCTCACAATCTTAGATTAGGACTTTATGAAATCTGTGACCATCATATATGAAGTTAAACTGTAAAGGAAGTCTGGATTTTATTTTCATTGGTGCAGCAGAGCTTTACAGACTTAGTGTCATGAGAATCTTGATATGAATTGTGGAGAGGAAATTATAATATTTTAACATATGCACGAAGATGCGGTAATAAAATGACCAATCAAATTAAATCACATTTAATCATTCTTTTACTGTCAAAAAGAATTTCAGGGTTTATTTTAGTGTTACTGTCAATAGTTTTTATCCTTAAAAATGATAATTGTCCATGCAGATATGTGGGGAGATATCTGCAAAGGAAATAATACTCTAATTAGATTTATTACTGCTATTACTTTGTAGTATTTGTGATGTTGATAGCAGCAGTATTAATGGTATTAGTGCTAGTTGTGGCTTTAACCAGCAGGTGGTGATGTTGTATTAAACTACACATATAATACAAATACATGTGAATGAGGTGGTCTTCTCTCTCATAAAGACCATACAACAGTGTGTGACTGTAGATACATGACATGGCCTAAAGTATGTGGACATGCAAACATTACCCCTCTATGTGCTGCATTAGCAGCCTTCTTGTTTCAGGCTTTCCATCAGATGTTGAACCTGCTGCAGGGATTTGATCACATTCAGCCACAAGAGTGTCGGCAAGGTCCAACGCTGGTGTTGGTGTTCAGGTCAGAGTTCACAGCTCAGTACAGTTCAGTCCAGCTCCTCCACACCAAACTGTGAAACTCATTTCTTTATGGAGCTGCTTTGTGCACAACATTGTCACACTGAAACAGGAAAGGGAGAAAAGCAAACTGTTGAAATAAAAAAATCTGGTGGTGTCATTCTGGGATGTTTCATCCTCAACAGTTATGAGTGAAGGTCAAAGTTTCAATGTTGTTGTTGTTAAGCCACCGCCTGCCTTTCACACAGATTTATAATCATGCAACATGCACAACTATTTTTGGCTGGTTGTGCAGGGTTTAAAAAAGAAAGTCTGCCCCATGCTTGAATGTCTTTATATCAGTATATCAGAACAGCATATTTCTGTATGTGTATCTGTGATAGAAGATGTTTTATCAGACCACTTGACAGATCAGGATCTAGTTGTGTGTCGAAGGTGTCTGCTCAGAGAAATCTGCTTCCTCCTCGAACAACCTTCATTAACCAAGCAGTCAGACACTTTGAGATAGAATATTAGAATTAATATTAATATTAATATAATATTAATATATAATAACATTTTTCTTTCTGTCTTAAAGTTAAAATATATTTAAAGATGGCAGCTACTTCTAAAATATCTGTTGTGAATTTTACACAAACTCAAACAAGATTTTATTTTACACTGCTCAAAAAAATAAAGGGAACACTTAAACAACACAATGTAACTCCAAGTCAATCACACTTCTGTGAAATCAAACTGTCCACTTAGGAAGCAACACTGATTGACAATCAAGTTTCACATGCTGTTGTGCAAATGGAATAGACAACAGGTGGAAATTATAGGCAATTAGCAAGACACCCCCAATAAAGGAGTGGTTCTGCAGGTGGTGACCACAGACCACTTCTCAGTTCCTATGCTTTCTGGCTGATGTTTTGGTCACTTTTGAATGCTGGTGGTGCTTTCACTCTAGTGGTAGCATGAGACGGAGTCTACAACCCACACAAGTGGCTCAGGTAGTGCAGCTCATCCAGGATGGCACATCAATGTGAGCTGTGCCAAGAAGGTTTGCTGTGTCTGTCAGCGTAGTGTCCAGAGCATGGAGGCGCTACCAGGAGACACAGGCCAGTACATCAGGAGATGTGGAGGAGGCCGTAGGAGTAGGAGGGCAACAACCCAGCAGCAGGACCGCTACCTCCGCCTTTGCCTTTGTGCAAGGAGGAACAGGAGGAGCACTGCCAGAGCCCTGCAAAATGACCTCCAGCAGGCCACAAATGTGCATGTGTCTGCTCAAACGGTCAGAAACAGACTCCATGAGGGTGGTATGAGGGCCCGACGTCCACAGGTGGGGGTTGTGCTTACAGCCCAACACCGTGCAGGACGTTTGGCATTTGCCAGAAAGAACACCAAGATTGACAAATTCACCACTGGCCACTGGCGCCCTGTGCTCTTCACAGATGAAAGCAGGTTCACACTGAGCACATGTGACAGACGTGACAGAGTCTGGAGACGCCGTGGAGAACGTTCTGCTGCCTGCAACATCCTCCAGCATGACCGGTTTGGCAGTGGGTCAGTAATGGTGTGGGGTGGCATTTCTTTGGGGGGCCGCACAGCCCTCCATGTGCTCGCCAGAGCCAGAGGTAGCCTGACTGCCATTAGGTACCGAGATGAGATCCTCAGACCCCTTGTGAGACCATATGCTGGTGCGGTTGGCCCTGGGTTCCTCCTAATGCAAGACAATGCTAGACCTCATGTGCGGCTGGAGTGTGTCAGCAGTTCCTGCAAGACGAAGGCATTGATGCTATGGACTGGCCCGCCCGTTCCCCAGACCTGAATCCAATTGAGCACATCTGGGACATCATGTCTCGCTCCATCCACCAACGCCACGTTGCACCACAGACTGTCCAGGAGTTGGTGGATGCTTTAGTCCAGGTCTGGGAGGAGATCCCTCAGGAGACCATCCGCCACCTCATCAGGAGCATGCCCAGGCGTTGTAGGGAGGTCATACAGGCACGTGGAGGCCACACACACTACTGAGCCTCATTTTGACTTGTTTTAAGGACATTACATCAAAGTTGGATCAGCCTGTAGTGTGTTTTTCCACTTTAATTTTGAGTGTGACTCCAAATCCAGACCTCCATGGGTTAATAAATTTGATTTCCATTGATAATTTTTGTGATTTTGTTGTCAGCACATTCAACTATGTAAAGAACAATGTATTTATTTAAGAATATAAGAATATTTCATTCATTCAGATCTAGGATGTTTTATTTTAGTGTTCCCTTTATTTTTTTTTAGCAGTGTATATAATAGACCAAGCAGAAGGCCTCTGTAATCTTTAGATAATATAATATAATGTAATATTTATAGGACAAGTTGTGGTTGTCCTGTCCAGGTATCTTTCTTAACAAATCCCATGAAATGATAAAAAACCAACAGTGAATGTTTGTACTGACAGGTATGTTGTGTGTTTGTACATCCTGATATGTCCTCGACCTGTAAGTTATACAGCTGCACTGTTGTTGTAAAAACTTATTAATGAGCCATCATAACAAGAACAAACACTGTAATTTATCTTCACTCAATCACACACACGCACCGTCCTGCTGCCCCAAAAATCTTTTTTCTCCTTCAAATAAGACTAAACTTTTTCAATGTTAAAGATATAGTAGGTAACGTTTTCAAACACGACTTTTAGTCATATTCAGTCAAACTATCACCATGTCCTGATAGTAGAAAATGAGACAGATCATCTGTGATAATAATCAGCCTCCTCTGACCTGCCTTCGGCCTCTAAAGCTGTTTGTTAAAATCCACCGTGCCCAGGTCAGAACAGCCAATCAGAGCAGGAGGAGTGTTTAACGCAGTTTGTGAACACGCTGCATGGAGCTCTCTCGTGGTGACGCTCAAACTCTTCCGGGTCACTCACGGCGGGGTCATGAATTTACATGTGTACTCAATGAGGAGCAGCAGAGAGAAAAGTGAGCCTCCCTCCTCTGAAAACTACTGCTGATACTGAGAGAGAAGAAACAGAAGATGAGCAGAGAAGAAAAGAAGCTAAAGAAAAAGGATCTGACCGAGCCGGAGATTAAACGAGAGGAAACACCGGAGAGAGCTGAAAGATTCACACTGATGGAGAGTCAGACACATTTCTGCTGACAGGTAATTATCTCTGTTTGATTTATGTTTGAATTCCTGTAAAAACTAACCACAAAATAAGACGTGTTACAGAAACAGTCCGCGGTGAATCTCCTGTTACTGTCACACTGAAGCCGAGCTAACTTTAGCTTTCCAATCCTAATGCTAAAACTTCTCTTTGTTTTATCTGAAAGTTGTTAAAAATCTCTTTGTGAAGTTTCCAGACAGTCATATCGGTTTGATGTTTGGTCCTGATCTCGATGTGTGTCTGTGCTCTCACAGCTAAATGTTCAGAAGTTCACTGCTTAGTTAATATGATTCACTGCAATTAGTTTCTCTTATCAAACAAACATCTAAACTCTCATCTTATTTTACCGAACAGATATTACTGTAGATTACTTTTCATGTCGAAAACATTTATTTCTGCTTGTTTGTTAAGCAGCAGTGATTTTTAGTACTCACTGTTACTTTTACTTCCTTTTATTATTATTATATCCGGTGATCTTATTTTGGATTGTTTTAAGACAAATGATTGTCCCTCCAAGATGTCTTCATTAGAAATGAAACGGTCTGATCACATATTCTTCATTCTCAGGTCGGACACAGAGGCTTGTATGATGACCAGATGTCATAAGCTTGTGTTTCTCAGTGTGTCTGTGTTGTTTGTTGCTCCCGGCCGGAGGGAGGTGCTGTTTCCGTGTCCTTCCCCTGATTGGACGGAGGATCAGCGAGACCAGCTTCAAAAATGGGACCCGCCCATGCTGGCCTGCTTTCTCTCATTCGACTCCCGACTCCCGACAAGACTGTGCTCTGTGTTCCTGTGCTTGACTGCGGGTCTCTAAAGTCGTGGTGCTGTGTGGTGCAGCAGTACCACATTTGAGTGTTTTTGTGTTTGTTGTGTGCTAAACAGTACAGGTACTTGTAGGGAGAAGAAGCTATGAGTTTTCTCTTGTTTATGTTCAGGGAGGCAGGTAAGATTCCTGTATTTTATTTTTATTATTCAAATAGGTAAGTTAGTGGATTTTGATTTCTAGATGGTTTTGTTTGTTGTTTTGGCTGTGCTCCCCCTGACGCCTATAATGCCCTAATTTATTCATTTTTGTTGGACTGCATCCGTATCTGAGCTGGTCATCCTTGGGAGCGGGGAGAGAGGGAGTCACTCACTTTTTATGTTGTGCCTTGGTTTTCCCCTAGGCTGGACGCAACACTTCATGTCTTCAGCACAAATCAGTTTATTTTGACCATAAATAATTTTCATTTTTAATCTGCAGTAACTTACCTTTTCTGTCATTCTTATGCTAATTATAGTATATATAATAAAGCTTGGTTGTATAAGTGTTATTCATTGTTTTTAATAAGTTTCATTCTTTGGAGATCACATGCCATGTGTTGATCCTGCGAATTGAATCCTTTGAAATGAAGAATATAATGTTTAAAATAGGTCCAAAGTTATTTCTGTAATACAGTATGATAGCAGATCTCCATCTTTTGCCAGCTGCCACCATTGAAAGAAATTGCTTGTGGAACGATATTTGTCAGGGTGAATGTTGAGATTTTGTCACTTTGATCAAAGGCATGACAAACTGGAAATAAATGGCCTTTATTGTAGCCATTGTTGTTTTTGTATTGATCAAATATGGCCTGGTTAATGAATCTGTTTTTATTTTCCTTCATCATGTTTTTGTTGTTTCTTCTTTCTTCAAGCTGCAAAAATTAGAAGGATCAGTTAATTCTCGTGATATATATTATTGTATGATGAACTGATTAAACTACTAGAGTTTATTGTTTACAGATTTAGAGGATTTTAAAGTAACCCAAACTAATCTGATGTAATCTAACAGTTGCAAGCTAAAGCACTGAATTAGCAATTATTGTCTTACATTTTCTGACTGGCTTTTCTGCAGAAAATACAAGATATGATTAAACACTAAGAGGTCAGTTTAGTAATCTCTATTATAAACTAGAAGGTGCAACACCTCCCCATGGTCAAGGATGTTCACTCATAGTCTGTTTACTTTTCTCAGATTAAAACCACATCACAGGCAAGCTTTAAAGGAGATATTTTTTTTTATCAGTCAGTTTTGGAAAAGTTGTTAACACTGGTGGAAAGAAAAAAAAATCCCTCTCCTTTCTGGCAGTAATGACACTGTATCAGTGTCTAAAATAAACTTGATGATGGCTCTTGCTTACTGATTATATTTTCATTAAACCATACCTGTGGCTCTATCATCCAGTTATTTTTGGGTCTCTTCCCTCCTTCTCCATTCCCTCTGTACTTGTAAGCTGAAAACACTGGAATCTTGTTCTCGGTGTCATAGAGGGTCACAAATCTTCTCTTGTCTTCAAAAGTTTGACAAATGGGTTTGTATCGGTTCTGGTTCAGGATGTTTCCACCCTCCAAGACTCCTGGAATCTGTGGTGGAGTTTTCTCAAGAAGAAACTCAGCACAGTCTGACATTGAATTCACCACCTCAGTTACTGTGGGAAGCGATGGTCAGGAGGAGGAAGGCAGCGAGGGGCAGGAGGCACCATCTCTTTAGGGATGTCATCGTCACACACTGTGTGTTGACTGTGAAGAAAGAACAAAGAAATGTTTCAAATTACAGTTCACTTTAGCACAACTGTACCAGAGTTGGGTTTTTCTTTGCTAAACCCACAGAAGAAGGTAAACTTGAGTTGTTCTGTTTGGATTTCTTTGCTAAACCAGGTATGTAAAATCATGTGACATGATTCTCAGAGAGCTTCATCAGTAAATTACAGTTATACTAAAGTAAACTGTACCAAGAGTTGTGTTAAGATAGAAACAGGATGAGAGAGGAATCAAATCTGATTAAAGTTACTCTACTTTCAGCTCCAGTTTTTAACTGACAGCATAATAACTCAGTCGATAAAACTGGGCTGACAACTGACCTCTAGCTGCCGTAGTAATTATGATTCTTGTCCTGTCCATCTGGAGCAAAGGAGGGTTTAGCGTGATGTTGATGCAGAGTCTGGGGTGGTCGGACAGAGCTTTGTTTAGCCACAAATTTTAATTGAAGTGGCTGTTTTAACCCAAATCATATTTTATCCTTGACCCTAACCAAGTTTTTTCATGCCTAAACCTTAATTATCAAATCAGCATAAATGATCATAAAAAGTCATTCATAACATTCATTACAGTTTTGGAGGGCAGAGAAACAATTACATACAACATTCATTTATCTTGTTGTTTTGGGATCTCACTACTTCAAATCTTAATCTTCTACCTAAAATCATTAATGTCACTATTTATAGCAAGTATTTCAGATTATACATATTTGTAGGAAAATTAGTCAATCCCAATTAAAACAGTGCAGAGCTGTTACTTTCATCACTGTCAGTGTTTCCGAGTTGCAACATACATGGCTGCCTGCCACAGTGCCACACATTTTTCAGTTTTACCATCAGGGGGGCTTTAAAGTTAAACATTTTCAAATTCTGCCCATAGTGGCTTCAGTCTTTCCAAAATACTCAAGAACTCAGATGTAAAGCATGATTAATTTTTCATATGGACCACAGAGCAAGGTGAGAAGGGATATCAAGTTAATGACTGCTAAATCACCACGAATGCCAGAGCTGTGTTGCATTGCACTCATTCTGAACCTGAAAGGAAAAAGGACCATCGCTGTGCACACACAAAGAAATCAGGCCCTCCTTTCTGGATGGATGCTATGATGGAAAGATTTGCATTGTTTAAATATGCAAAATCAGCAATTTGATGCATAAAGCCTGTCAAAAGCTCCCGTCGAAGAAGCTCTTCTATAAATTTGCTAATTTAGAAAGAATGAAAATATATTTGAATTTGTTTTTGTTTGAAAAAGTAAATATTAGAAGATGAAGTCATGATTATGAGAATAAAATCAATCAATATAATTATTAGATTAAAAAATCCTAATTATGAGATTAGCCTACCCTAACCCTAATCCTAAACTTTGACATAAAATGAGAAAATACAAGCAGCAACTTTTAGATTTTACTGATCCATCATGTTTTCATTGTTTAATTACCAAAATAATTTTTTCATGAAAGTAAAAATCAAGAAGAATATTGGAGCTTTAATGTTTCTTTGATCAGCAGAAAATAAATTGTTAAACCGACTTGTTGATCAGAAAAAATGAGACATTTGAAGAGGTCAACTTGGGCTCTGTGAAACATTTCAGCATGAAATCAATCAATAGAAAATAAACCAAGAAAAACTTACCGTTATCAGTTGGCATTGCAGAGAAAATATATTTCAGCTGAAAGGACAGAACCTGCTTCACAGGATGTGAAAACAGGGTCTGGTCCTGAGTGAACAGGACACTTGTTATTTATACCTTGTGAAGTTCAGAGAAGGATGACTAAGGTGTGTGGCGACCAAAACCTCAACCCAAACTTCTGCATTCATCACTGGCCAGTTACCTCTGCATTTACACAGATGTTTGATCACACTTTCTAGAGCATTTGCCAGAGTGAGACTGGAGTGTGTGATCTTGTGGTGGACAATGCAGAGGCTCCATCCACAGTTGACAAAGAAAAGAATCAAGAATATTTATTTGTCATTGTGTTTTCACATAACGAAATTTAGATCTGGTGACTCCCAGCTGTAAATAATAAAAATAAAAATAGTAATAACATACAGAAGACAAAACTATATACATAAGATATAAATGTCTAAATTATAAAGTTGTAACAGCAATGTACAGTAGGGGGTTGGGACAGATGTTAAAGTGTAGTCTAGTCTATGGCTCAAGTTCCTTATTGCACATTATGTGCCTGTGTGTGTGTGTGTGTGTGTGTGTGTGTGTGGATTCAATGGATTGAACAGCTCTGGGGAAAAAGCTGTTTTTCAGTCTGGTAGTTTTGGTTTTTATGTTTCTGTACCATTTTCCAGAGGGAAGCGGAAAACAGTGGACTGCAAGGAAAGGCAAACAATACAAGCGAGCCTATAAGCAAGCGATGCTACAGGTAAGGTGGATTTTCCAGGTTATGATGTCCCATAAGAGGTTTCACCACATCAACCGAACACTGTGCTTCAATGACAAGCTATCCTGATTCCGATGCCGTGATGATAAGCTGGCTGCTTTCCGCAAAGTCTGGGATATGTGGACACACTGGCTGCTGATGCTGTTCAGCCCAGACAGGAACATCTGCATGGATGAACAGCTTGTCCCATTCAGAGGCAGGTGCAGCTTCAGGCAGTACATGCCAAAAGCTGTCTAAATATGGAATAAAGTTTCTGCCAACTGCTGATGTCAAAACATCCCATGCCTGGAGACTGCAGGTATACACAGGCAAAGCAACTGGCTACTTTTGCAAAGACCCACACAGTGATCTCGCAAGAATGTGCTACTCCTAAGCACGAAACACCACAGTCCAGACTTAAGCGACAAAAAAAAGAGAAAGCCCATTATAATTAAAGATAAAATATATGTAGGTTTTTTTTTTTTTTCAAATGAGCATTTTCATATAAAATAAATAGCGTGTGTATCTGTTAGGGTTTTTAAAATATCTTTGGTTTCACGGTTAATTCACTCTCTCACCTGGTTCTTCGTAAGTCTGCATGTTGTGGATCCATTAAATTGCAAAAACTTAGCCATAACAGTATCACAAGAAAGAATAGTTAGATCACTTATTCATATACTAATTTTATCTTTTCAGGGTTTTTTGTTAGGTCAGCACCTACTCCTGCAGAAGGAGAACAGGCCAATGGCCCTCTTCCACAACCTGGTTGACATTTCTCTATATAACGCCCATGTCCTGTGGACAGCAATCGAGCCATCCTGGCAGCAGCAGAAACCATACAGGAGAAGGCTCTACATTGAAGAAAATCAAATCAAAATGAGGGATCCCTCTCCCTGGGACGGACAGACGTGCAATAGATGCCACATGTACAGAGAACATCATCATCAGTCATATATGGAGTTATACATGGGTCGTAATAAACTGTAGATAAACTGAGTTCATGGGTTTAGTCCATGTATGAAGGTATCACAGGTAATGGAAATGAGTCTGTGAGTCCAGGTGCATCTCTAGATGTCCTCATATGGAGCTCTGGCCACTCGACCTTCTCTCCACAACACAGACACAGATCATGTCCCCACCAGGCCAGTGAACCTCAGACAGATGGACCACAACCAGAATCAGTGAGGAACCTGCAAGACTGGAGAGAACAAAGAGGACCTGGGGCTCCGGCAGTAATATGCACTTTACAGGACATCAGAGTATTCACATTAACCGCTTTAACCAGTTTAACTACTTTAACCAGTTTAATCACTTTAGCCACTTTTACCAGTTTATAAGGTGACTCCAGTTTGCACTACTATCATAATAAGAGTAGAGGAAGCAAAGGAAGAGGAAGCAGAGAAAGAGGAAGCAGAGACAGAGGAAGAGGGAGAGGTGCCCGGTGCATCATGGGAGCCCCCCGGCAGTCTAAGCCTATAGCAGCATAACTAAGGGCGAGCCTGTGCCCACCCTAACTAACTATAAGCTTTATCAAAAAGGAAGGTTTTAAGTCTATTCTTAAACACTGACACTGTGTCTGCCGCCAGAGAACAGGGGCCTGATAGCTGAAGGCTCTGCCCCCTAGACTACTTCTGGAAACCCTGGGAACTACAAGTAAGCCTGCGTTTTGGGAGCGCAGCACTCTAGTCGGATGATAAGGAGTTATCAAGTTCATTAAGATATGATGGTGCCAGACCATGTAGAGCCTTATATGTGAGGAGTAGGATTTTAAAATCCACTCTAAATTTTACAGGGAGCCAATGCAGAGAAGCCAGTACTGGAGTAATATGGTCTCTTTTCCTGGTTTTAGTCAGCACCCGAGCAGCGGCATTCTGGACCAGCTGTAGAGTCTTTAACGACTTGTTTGGGCAGCCTGATAAAAGTGAATTACAATAATCCAGCCTGGAAGAGACAAATGCATGGACTAATTTTTCAGCATCGCTTTGGGACAAAAAGTGCCGAATTTTTGCGATGTTGCGCAGGATGGTAAAAGGCAGACCTTGAAATATGCTTAATATGGGTGTCGAAGGACATATCCTGATCAAATAAAACCCCGAGGTTCCTTACAGTGGTGCTGGAGGCCGAGTTAATGCCATCCAGCAAGGCTATATTAGGAGAAAACGTGTTCCTCAGGTGTTTCGGACCTAATAGGATCACTTCAGTTTTATCTGAGTTCAACAAGCAGGAAATTTCTGGTCATCCAAGCCTTTATATCTTTAAGGCAGGCCTGGAGTTTCAGGAGCTGATCAGTTTTGTCTGGCTCCATTGATAAATATAATTGGGTGTCATCAGCATAACAATGGAAATCTATGGAGTGCCTCCTGATGATATTGCCAAGGGGCAGCATATACAAAATAAACAGAATTGGACCTAGCACTGAACCTTGTGGAACTCCATGACAGACTTTAGTATGCACAGAGGATTCATTATTAATATGGACAAACTGAGACCGATCTGATAAGTATGATCTGAACCAGTTTAATGCAGACCCTTTAATGCCAAGCAGTTTTTCCATTCTCAGCAACAGGATGTGATGGTCAACTGTATCAAAGGCAGCACTGAGGTCTAACAGGACAAGTACAGACAGAAGCCCTCTATCTGATGCTGTCAACAGGTCGTTGGTGACATTCACAAGTGCTGTTCTTCAAAAAGACTATTACTGTGGAGATAAGTTACATAACTGGCTGGCAACGGCTTTCTCTAGGATCTTAGACAAAAAGGGGAGGTTGGATATTGGTCTAATCTGTAATTGGCTAACACATCTGCATCAAGTGTAGGTTTTTTGATCAATGGTTTAATTACAGCTACTTTAAAAGACTTGGGTACAAAGCCTGACACCAGAGACAGATTAATAATATGCAGCAGCGATGTGACAATAAATGGGAAAACTTCCTTAAGTTAGGAGACAAGTTGTTGCTTTCGATGATGAAACTAACGAGGATAATTCGGGAAGGCCAATTGGAATAAAACTGTCTAAGCAATTGTCAGGTTTTAATGTATCTGCTCCTAAATTTCCTGAGTCTGAAGGCAAGTTAGATAGATCGGAGTCTAACGAGGGCAGATCCTGACAAATTTTTTCCCTAATATTCAAAATCTTTGTTATTAAAGAAGCTCATGAAATCATTATGTAGCCCCAGAGCCATTTAACCTGTTTCTTAGGTGATATATGTATATATATTTGTATGTATGTGTGTATGTACCTGAGGAGTGTATGTTATTGGTTGTTTTATGTGTTCCTGGTCTGTGATTGGCTGTGGGGCGGGAGCTAGCGCAGGTCATGGTTGGTGGTGCCAGAGGGAGAGAGAGAGGTGAGGAAAAAAACACCAGCAGGTGAGCTTTGAAGAGAAAAGAGAATAAAGCAACTGCTGCTCAAGCAGAAGCGAGTATCCAATACGTTTTGCCAGTTTTTGTAGCACAGAGTGTGAGAAGGCAGATCTTTGGAAATTATTTGAGTAAATACACACGCAGTGGCTAAAGTGTGCGTTAGTTTTTCCAGTTAACTAGACTAGCTAGCTGGCCATGAGGGACACGAGTTAGCCCAGATAGCGCTCCAGGTGACCGGGATAAAACTTGGTAGCTCCTCTGGCAACACGGGAGAGAGAATATCTTCCCTGAAGCTCCACCATGACACGTGTGGAGGTGCAATCTATGTACTGCGACTGAACTTTGAAGCCGTGAGTACTCTAGTATTATTTTATTTCTGCTCCATTGGAGTGGAGCGGCCTCGTCTGTTTTTGGCCACCACGTTCCCCAGCATCGATCAGGTCTGCAATGAGGGTTTATTTTATTTAAGTGACTGAATAATTATTATTTTGGGTGCCGGCTTTTGTGTGTGTGGATGAGGAGAAGTTCATTTAAAGACACCATGTTAATTTCTTTCAAGTTTAATTCATAAGGGGTTCATTGTAAAAACGGTATAGAGTGTACAATGGTGTAAAAAAGTGTATTAATAATAGCCAAAGTAAAAATAAACATAATTATTTGGTGACCTCATTTATTGGTTTATTTTCTTGGAAAGGAAGACTAGTAGAATTTTGATGATTTATTTTGGTTTACAGTATTTTTATTTCTCTGACATTATTTCTGTGTGGTAATTAAATTTTAAGTTAACTGGGGCCTCAACTGTTTTGTGATTTATTTAAGGAGTGCAGCCAAAAGCAGTTACAATTTTGGGAACTGAAAGCCTTACTGAACTGAACACTTACCATTCCACGTTCAAAACAAAAAAAAAACAAAAACAGATAAACGAAATCAAACCAAAGGAATTGAATTATACAAACTCAGGGCGCTACCTATGGGTTAAAGGCACAGAAAGCGCTACAATTACAACTTAAACTTAAGGGGATGTTGGGTTCAATGGAGCTATGGCTTTGTGTCAGCCTGTTTACAGTGCTGAAAAGAAACCTAGGGTAGTTCTTATTTTCCTCTATTAATGCTGATGATACTAAGTAGTGGTCTGATAACACAGGATTTTGGGGGGAGACTATTAAGTGCTCAATATCAATACCATAGGTGAGGACCAAATCAAGGGTGTGATTGTGACAGTGAGTTGGAGAATTTACCCTCTGAGAAAACCCAATGGAGTCCAATAATGAGATGAATGCTGTGCTAAGACTGTCACTATCCATGTCCACATGAATATTAAAATCACCTACAATAATTACCTTGTCATTTTCAAGGACTAAATTTGACAAGAACTCTGAAAATTCAGATAAGAATTCAGAGTATGGGCCTGGGGGCGGTACATACTACTGCAGCAACTAAGATTGGCTTTGTGCTCCTCCAGGCTGGAGATGAAAGAGTAATAATAAGGCTTTCAAATGAGCTGTAGCCCTCTTTAGGCCGAGAATTTAATTAATAGGGCTGAATTAAAAATGGCTGCAACTCCACCTCCTCGTCCAGTGTCTCGAGGAACATGAACGTTAGAATGACTCGGCGCGAGTGGATTCATTTAGGCTAACAAATTCTTCCTGACCTAGCCAGGTCTCAGTAAGGCAGAACAGGTCTATATCAGAGTCTGATATCAAATCATTTATCAGAACAGCCTTAGAGAGGCCAGAGATCTGATGTTTAAGAGGCCACGCACAAGAGATGGGAGAAATTTTGGGGACCCTACATATTGAGAAGAGAGGGAACCTTTCCCGATCATCAGCTGCTGCAAGAATAGTCGCAAATCTGCAGGGTGCTGCTGCAGACCTCTCTCACCTCAGGTATAAAGCAATATACAAAATATTAGTGAACATAATAAGTAACAGATTGAAGAAGGAGCTGAAGTGGACAGAGGACCATTGGTGGAGATTGTGAAGTGCTGAGATGTTATGTTAGTCTGAGGTTCAGAGGTTGTAGAAATGAAGGGCAATGTCTGGTTGGCTGTGTTAGTTGGGGTTCAGAAGTTGTTGGAATTGTTACTGATGATGTCTGGGTGGTTGTGTAAATTAGTTGATTTCCAGATATGAAATAAACTGCTTCAACCAGAAAGTTGTATTTGTGTGTTTAATTATTATTATTATCAGTTGGCATTCAGCAGAGAAAATGTATTTCAGCTTAAAGGACAGAGCCTGCTCACAGGATGTGAAAACAGGTTCTGTCTCCAAGTAAACAGGACACTTGTTATCTATATCTTGTGAAGTTCAGAGAAGGATGACCAAGGTGTTTGGCAACCAAAACCTCAACCCAACTTCTGCATTCATCACTCGCCAGTTACTTCTGCATTTACACAGATGTTTGATCACACCGTCCATCATGTTTATGCTTTTACTCCCCAAAGTATGCATGAAACTGGTTTTATCCATTTTTCACAAACATATAATACAGAAGTGGAAAATACCAAAGGTCCAGTAAGAGTTCACTGCAAGCTCAAAATGAACTTACACAGTATAAAAGGCATCACAAGTGTGGCTATATAAGAATGTATGGTAAATTGCTATAACAATACCATCCAAAAGCTTTACGTAAACACATGAATTGATAAAGCCTAACGACATGCTGTTTTTGTAAAATGTGTTCACAAAGGACTCGTGTGATGTCGACTGGTTAAATAAGCATATTTGAACCAGAGATTACTTTTATATGTCCATGTCTGTATAGGTTAAAGTATCTGAGCAGAGTGAGTGGTGTGTGCGATTGTGAGGTGTGTGAATTAACCTTGTCATTTTGGTTATATCATTAAAATGTTTATATTCGTTCACTGTAGGGGCAGCAGTCAGCTCACCCCCCTTTACAGCAGTCTGTGTGGTGAGGAGCACTTGGAAGGATTGTTAAAACCTTCTGTTTCCAATGAATCTCCTGTGATCCTTCATGAGAACCTGATCTCCTGCCAGAAGTCCATGCAGGGCACTTCCTGCAGCCTGTGGAAGGGCATTTTTCACCTGTGAATGTAAGACTGACAAGTTTATAAAGAGGTTTGCACAGCATCTCAACACTGAGTCTTCACTTTTGGTTGTGGAAGGGAGTGACTTTCTGACTGGCCTTATTCCTGTCTGTGGGGTCTGCTAAGAAGGATTTCAAAAGACTAATACCATATTTAGTTCTGATACGTATTCACATGTTGAAAAGCGCCAAAGGGAGTACTTTCATCCAAGATAGACCAGTTTCCTCACATTTTACAACACTTTCTAGAGCATTTGCCAGAGTGAGACTGGAGTGTGTGATCTTGTGGTGGACAATGCAGAGGCTCCATCCACAGCTGACAAAGAAAAGAATCAATAATATTTATTTGTCATTATGTTTTCACATAACGAAAATTAGTCTGGTGACTCCCAGCTGTAAGTAGTAAAAATAAAAATAGTAATGACATACAGAAGACAAAACTATATACATAAAATATAAATATCTAAATTATAAAGTTGTAGCAGCAATGTACAGTAGGGGGTTTGGAGACAGATGTTAAAGTGTAGTCTAGTCTATGGCTCAAGTTCTTTATAGACTTAGACTTAGACTTAGACTTGACTTTATTGATCCCTTTGGGATGACTCCCTCAGGAGAAATTTACATTTCCAGCAGCATACAGGTAGAGAAGCACACAGATGAAAATAAACAGTAAATACTTAAAATACAAAATATAAAATATAAAGAATGGGAATAAAATACTATAAGTAAATAGAAAGAGCTGAGTATGGCCTCGTATGAAATAAGTTATGGCTTTGTATAGTATAAGTTAAGAGTTATAAATTAAAATTATTGCACATTATTGCATATGATGGGGTTATTGCACCAGAGGAAAAGTGTCCAATGTGTATGTATGTGTTGTACAAGTAAATGTACAATGGCTACCACCCCTACTCTATGTCCTCCTCCCCCCTTGTGAGGAGTTGTAGAGTGTGATGGCATGATGGACAAAGGAGTTCTTGAGCCTGTTGGTCCTGCACTTGGGAAGGAGCAGTCTTTCACTGAACAGGCTCCTCTGGTTGCTGATGACGGTGTGCAGAGGGTGGCTGGCATTGTCCATAATATCCAGCAGTTTGTCCAGAGTCCTCGACTCTGCCACACCGTCACCAGAGAGTCCAGCTTCGTGCCGACCACAGAGCCGGCCCGCCTGATCAGTTTATCCAGTCTGGATGTGTCCTTTTGGATATGCTGCCCCCCCAGCACACCACAGTGTAAAAGAGGACACTGGCAACCACAGACTGGTAAAACATCTGCAGAAGTTTGCTGCAGATGTTGAAGGACCGCAGTCTCCTTAGGAAGTACATCCTGCTTTGTGTCTTCCCATACAGGTGGCTGGTGTGCGTTGTCCAGTCCAGTTTATTGTCCAGCCACAGCCCGAGGTATCTGTAAGAGTCCACACCGCCTCCACCTCAGCTCCCTCTAGCAGGACTGGTCGCGTGGTCTTGGTCTGGACCTCCCAAAGTCGCCAATAACCAGCTCCTTCGTCTTAGAGGTGTTGAGCTGCTGTAGGTGGTTAGTGTGGCACCATGCAGCGAAGTCCCCTACCAGTCTCCGATACTCCTCCTCTCTGTCATCCCTAATGCACCCAACGATGGCTGTGTCATCAGCGTATTTCTGAATGTGACACAGCTCCGAGTTGTAGCAGAAGTCTGAGGTGTACAGGGTGAAGAGAAGAGGGGCCAGCACTGTGCCCTGGGGGCTCCAGTGCTGCTGACCACCGTGTCAGACGTGATGTCCTTCAGCCCGATGTACTGTGGTCTGCCAGTGAGGTAGTCGGAGATCCAGTCCATCAGCTGGGGGTCCACTCCCATCCTGCTCAGTTTGTCCTCGAAGCAGAGTGGGCTGGATGGTATTGAAGGCACTGGAGAAGTCCAAGAAAAGAATCCTCACTGTGCCGCTTCCCTTATCCAGATGGGAGTGGGCTCGATGGAGCAGGTAGAGGATGGCATCCTCCACACCAACACCTGGTTGGTAGGCGAACTGAGGCGACTGCAGGCGATCCTGGGCGTGCTGCACCTGGGGTCTGAGGAGGCTGAGGAAGAGCCGCTCCAACGCGTCTTCATCAGATGTGAAGTGAGCGCCACTGGTCGGAAGTCATTCAGCTCGCTGGGCCGGTTCTTCTTCGGAACTGGAACGATGCGGGATGTCTTCCAGAGGGTGGGCACTCTCCCAATCTGCAGGCTAAGGTTGAAGATCCGTTGTAGTGGTTCCCCCAGTTCTGCCGCGCAGGTCTTCAGTAGTCTTGGACACACTTTGTCTGGGCCTGCGGCTTTCCTGGGTCGGGAAGCTTCCTCAGCTGTCCTCTGACCTGGTCAGTGGTGATGAGTGGCGAAGATTGTGTTGATGAGGGGGAGGAGGAGGGTGGTGTTGTGGTGTCTGGGGGAGGTGTGTGGAGGGGAGAGGGGGGGATGGCTGTGGTGAGGGTGGGGGTGCAGGGGGGGCCAAGGGCTGGTTGAACCTGTTGAAGAAGTCATTCAGTTCGTTTGCCCTCTCCATTGTCCCCCCTACGGCTCTGGTCTTTGTGTTGAGACCTGTGATGGTCCTCACACCTTCCCAGACCTCCCTCATGTTGTTTGTCCCTCAGCTTCTGCTCCACCTTTCTCCTGTAGCTGTCCTTGGCTTCCTTCACACAGTGTTTCACCTCCTGCTGTGCTGCTTTCATGGCCTCCCTGTCCTGTCTCTGCTCCTGAAGGCAGCCCTCTTCTTGTTGAGGACAGTCTTGACTTCCCGTGTTACCCAAGGCTTGTTATTTGGGTAGCAGCAGCGGACAGTCTTGACAGGGGAGACCACGTCTGCGCAGAAGTTCAGGTAATCCGTCAGGACAGTGTGTCATCCCCTCTATGTCCTCACCATGCGGGTTCATCAGCACATCCCAGACTGTGGTGTTAAAGCAGTCTCTCAAGGCACTTTCCTTCTCAGGGGACCATCTCCTGACTGATCTTGTTGTCACCGGTTGCTTTTGGACCAGGGGGGTATACAGTGGCTGTAGGTGGACCAGGTTGTGATCAGACTTTCCCCAGTGGGGGGAGGGGAGTCGATCTGTATGCGTCCCGTACATTAACATACAGGAGATCAATTGTCCTGTTGTTTCTGGTCGGACAGTCTACAACCTGATTAAAAACAGCCAAAGTAGAGTCCAAAGTTGCATGGTTAAAGTCCCCAGAGATGATCATGAATGCCTCAGGGTGCTGAGTCTGCAGCCTTGCTGTGACAGAGTGGATTTTCTCACAGGCAGTGAGGCTGCGGCTGCGTCCGCTCTCGGAGGGATGTAAACACAGATGGTGATCACGTGACTGAACTCCCTCGGCAGATAATATGCCGCCGCAGGCTAACAGCTAGCAGCTCGAGGTCCCGGCAACATGAGACTGTCTTGACGGACATATGTCCTGGGTTACACCAGCGGTTGTTGACATACATGATGAGTCCCCCACCTTTGCTTTTCCCGCTTCGCCTTAGTGTCTCTGTCGGCTCTCACAGCAGTGAATCCCATCAGGTCCACGTTAGCATCCGGTACTAGGTGGTTCAGCCATGTCTCCGTGAAGATGAACAAGCTGCTCTCCCGGTAGATCCGCTGGTTGTTCAGTGCGGACAGCTCGTCTATCTTGTTCGGCAGCGAGTTCACATTCCCCATGATGACGGCGGGATGGCTTGTAGCGCCTCCGATTTTCCGCTAGCTCGGCCTTTTAGTTTAGCTTAGCCCCGGCCTTGCAGCCCCGGGGTCTCCTCCTCAGCTCCGCCGGGATGGGGTGTCGTATCCCGGCTCGTCCCTTTGTTCGCAGAGCCAGGAGTTCCTCCCGTGAATAAGTGAGGAAACTGGCTCTTGGTTGCATTTTAAAGTTGAAAATATCCATAGGATATATAAAACACACAATCTCTTCGCAAGAAGAGTAAAGAAGGTAGGGGAAAAAGAGGTAAAAAAGGTTAAAAAAGAGCTGAAACTGGAGAGCTACTGGAGAGGCAGCCGTCTCACACACACAGCGCCAACTAACACTGATGTTTTATTGCACATTATGTGCCTGTGTGTGTGTGCGAGGGGAAATGGATTGAACAGCTCTGGGGAAAAAGCTGTTTTTCAGTCTGGTAGTTTTGGTTTTTATGTTTCTGTACCATTTTCCAGAGGGAAGCAGAAAACAGTGGACTGCAAGAAAAGGCGAAGGATATAAGCGAGCTTATAAGCAAGCAATGCTACAGAGCAGTGCTAAGAAAAGGTGCGAACACAATATATTTAGCAAAGCACCCTGAAGGATTTACACACCAACTTTGAGAGAGTTTTGAGAGTTTGGTGACAGCTCCTGTTTCACTGAGGGATTCAAGAAGATGGCCCAGTAAACTCTTAAAGTTAAGTTGTCCTGTTGTTGGCAAAACAGCTTGCACAAACCTCCATTCTGCTGGTGTGCCTTCATCACAAATATTTAGCTGTGTTTCCACCAAAAGCTATTTCCAAGGAACTAAAAAGGTCCCACATCAATCGAGCCATCCTGGCGGCAGCAGAAACCATACAGGAGGAGGCTCTACATTGAAGAGGTGGGAGAAATTTTGGGGACCCTACATATTGAGAAGAGAGGGAACCTTTCCCCGATCATCAGCTGCTGCAAGAATAGTCGCAAATCTGCAGGGTGCTGCTGCAGAGGGTGCCTGCAGACCCCTCTCTCCTCAGGTATAAAACAATATAGAAAATATTAGTGAACATAATAAGTAACAGATTGAAGAAGGAGCTGAAGTGGACAGAGGACCATTGGTGGAGATTGTGAAGTGCAGGTATAAGACAATATAGAAAATATTAGTGAACATAATAAGTAACAGATTGAAGAAGTGAGCTAGTGGACAGAGGACCATTGGTGGAGATTGTGAAGTGCTGAGATGTTATGTTAGTCTAGGTTCAGAGGTTGTAGGAAAGAAGAACAATGTCTGGTTGGCTGTGTTAGTTGGGGTTCAGAAGTTGTTGGAATTGTTACTGATGATCTTTGGGTGGTTGTGTAAAGTTAGTTGATTTCCAGATATGAAATAAACTCCTTCAACCAGAAAGTTGTATTTGTGTGTTTAATTATTATTATTATCAGTTGGCATTGCAGAGAAAATGTATTTCAGCTTAAAGGAGCTTAAAGAGCCTGCTCACAGGATGTGAAAACAGGTTCTGTCTCCAAGTAAACAGGACACTTGTTATATCGATATCTTGTGAAGTTCAGAGAAGGATGACCTAAGGTGTGTGGCGACCAAAACCTCAACCCAACTTCTGCATTCATCACTCACCAGTTACTTCTGCATTTACACAGATGTTTGATCACACCGTCCATCATGTTTATGCTTTTACTCCCCAATGTAAGTATAGGCATAAAACTGGTTTTATCCATTTTTCACAAACATATAATACAGAAGTGGAAAATACCAAAGGTCCAGTAAGAGTTCACACTGCAAGCTCAAAATAAGAAGTTACAGAGTATAAAAGACATTACAAGTGTGGTTATATAAAAATGTATGTATGGTAAATTGCTATAACACTTCACCCTTCAGCCATACTGAATACTATCCAAAAGCTTTACGTAAACATATCATGAATTGATAAACCCTAATGACATGCTGCTGTTTTTGCAAAATGTATTCACAAAGGACTCGTGTGATGACGTCGACTGGTTAAATAAGCATATTTGAACCAGAGATTACTCTTATATGTCCATGTCTGTATAGGTTAAAGTATCTGAGCAGAGTGAGCGGTATGTGCGATTGTGAGGTGTGTGAATCAACCTTGTTGTGTTGGATGTTTTTGCCCAGTGGTACCTGAATCAACATAATTTGTTGGTTTGTGTAAGAACAGAATGAGAATCACGATGACACGTTATCAGTAATAAAACACAGATTGAGCCTCTCAGGCCACACCAGCCTGGATGGTGAAACGGATGTCATGGTGAAGGTCTGCGTTGCATTATTGAGCTCACAAGCGTGACACCAGCTGTCTGCTAGCACATCATTTGGTTCCAACACAGCGGTAGATTGAGGTAGTGTTGTCTTCCTCAGCCTCAAATATTGGCCACCATAGGGGCAGCGGTCAGCTCACTGTCCTTTACAGCCATCTGTGTAGTGAGAAGGACTTGGAAGGATTGCTAAAACCTTCTGTGCTTCTATTGATTTCTCCTATGATCCTTATGAGAACCTGATCTCTTGTGAAATCTGTTCTGCAGTCTGTTGAAGGGCGCTTTTCACCTATGAATGCAAGATTGATAAGGTTTTTGCACAGCATCTCAGCACTGAGTCTGCACCTTTGGTTGTGGAGGGGAGAGACTTTCTGACTGGCCCTATTCCTGTATGCGGGGTCTCCTAAAAAGGATTTCTAACAACTGAGACTAACAACATATTTAGTTCTGATATACATGCACATGTGGAACACCAAATGGAGTACTTTCACCCTAAAAAGGTGATAATAACAATGTTGGTGTATATTGAAACCAAGATAGTCAGATAGTTCCTTCAGAGCCTCACTGATGAAGGTTGGGTTTAGCTGAGAGAAAAAACTTCAACCCATTTGCTGAACATATCAACAGTCACCAGACAGAATCTTTTGAATTGGCATGATATCAGTTCAAAGATATCCATCATTAAGTGATTGAATGTTTGTCATGAGGAGGGTGACTTCCCAGTGGCATTTTAATATTACCTTTTGAATGAGCACAAATGAGGCATTTCTTGCTAAATTTGTCCAGATAGACTGAGAAGCCATGAGTGTAATGTGCCAGAAGCAGTCCACATCCCCCCTTTGCCCACATGATCTCTGCCTTGTGCTAATTTAGAGGTAGATTGGATGTAGTGATGGATAGTGTGTACTTGTGGTGTTGTTAAAGTCTGTAATATGGATGCATCAGCAAATGTGTTAACAGGAGGATCAGTAGTGACAAGGAAACAGGAAGCATTATTATACAAAAAAAAAAAAAAAAAAAAAAAAAAAAAAAAAAATATACTATATATATATATATATATATATATATATATGTGTGTGTGTGTGTGTGTGTGTGTATATATATATATATATATATATATATATATATATATATATATATATATATATATACACACACACACACACACAATTATTGCAGGGTGCAGCTGCTTTTGCTGCATCTCTGCTGCTGCATTACGTGTAGAAACTGAGTCACAGGCATTATTATGAGCTCCACACTTTATCACAGAAACACATTTGGGTAACAAATTAGCATCCAGTGATGCAGAGTCATCTACAAGAACTCTAGATCAGCATAGAGTATTAGTTGATCTGCTAAATCTGGCCTGGGGGTGCAGACTTCCTAAAGACATTGCTAAAAAAAAATTTTGGATGCCATCTGGAGCAGACACAAGAATTATGCCAAACTAACACTTAATGTTTTTGTCCATTAAATTGACAATGTTTTGATAGCAAAAATGAATGCTTTGTTGTCTATCATGGGGGCACATCATTGGTGCCCGTATGGTGCGACATGTCCTACCACTTTTCTTAGGTGGTTTAGCAAATGGCTGGTGTCACCCCTCCCCTCAGAACATGCAGTGTCAGCAAGAGGTGCAGTTTAACAGGAAATACACATTTCTTTAATGTAGCAGCCAGTTCGGATCTCATTCTGCTCAAGAAATAGTCTTTCAGCTGCACAAAGCAGTGAGTGGGGTGTCTCCCATGTCATGAGGGGGATCAAGACCACTATGAAAGTCAAAGGTGGTTTTCAAACCTGCGAGGAATGTTCTAAATGTTTTAAAGGTCCTTGAGACAGAGGGGTGATGGATGACATACTGATGAGGAAGAGAAATTTATCAGGTCATTGACTACAGTTTCATAGGCAGCATTAAGGGTCATGGGTGGCGACCGAAAGTGCCGGAAATCATGTTTATGCTTTTATTACCCAATGTATACATGAAACTGGTATTAACAAGGTTTCACACATATAATACAGAAGCCGAAAGTAACATAACATCACAGTCAGAGCTCATAATGAAGTTACACAATACAAACTGTATCACAAGTGTGGCTTAATAAAAGTATTAAACTGTAGTAGTAAACTGTCACCATCCTAGATTAGGAATTTATCAAATCCTGTGGCCATCATATATGAAGTTAAACTGTGAAGGAAGTCTTGATTTTATTTTTATTGGTGCAGCAAAGCACCGAGTTAATAACCTTCACATATCTAAAGAAAAGTGACTCAGTTCTGACTGTAGACCAATGTACAGAGACTTTCCTGGACCGGGACTTTTATCTAACCAACTTGTACTTCTTAGCTTTAGTTCCTTTACAGATGTTTATATGATGTTATACGTTGAGAAAATCCTCTTCCTCCTTAGATAAGTAAACGGTTTTGACCCTCCTTTGATCAGCTGCAAAATGCATCGTCACAAAGCTGAAAACAGTCTTCCTATAATCATTAACCTTTTAAATTCATAATTGAAACTTTTATATCATAATTATGACTTCATGTCATTATTTCTCTTATTTTTACTGCTACTGGATCCCACTGAACTAAAATGACTGCTAACTGAAGTTATGCCAGCTGTAGTCTTTGTATTGTGGCCTAAAATTTTTTTTAGTGGCTCAGTGGTAGAGCATGCACACACACATCTGAGGCCTCGATGTCTCAGTGCAGTGGACCCCGGTTGCGACTCCCGACCGGGGTCCCTTTGCTGCGGGTCTTCCCCCTGTCTCTCTGTCACTTTCCTGTCCGTATAAAAAACAATAAAAAAAAAAAAAAACTTTTTTAAAATGAAACCTTGACTAAAAATGTTTAGTTCAGTTAAGAAATCTACATATGCCTAAAAGATACAGGTGGCACTATATCATTAACTTTACTTAGAATCATGAGAATCTTTATATGAGTTGTAGAGAGGAAATTATAATATTTTAACATATAATTGCACCAATATATGGTAGTACAATGACCAATCAAATTAAATCACATTTAATCATCCTTTTACTGTCAAAAAGAATTTCAGGGTTTATTTTAGTGTTACTATCAATAGTTCTTATCCTTAAAAATAAAAATTGTCCATGCAGATATGTGAGGAGATATCTGCAAAGGAAAAAATATCTGTATCTGTGACAGAAGATGTTTTATCAGACCACGTGACAGATCAGGATCTAGTTGTGTGTCGAAGGTGTCTGCTCAGACAAATCTACTTCCTCCTCGAACAACCTTCGTTAACCAAGCAATCAGACACTTTGAGATAGAATATTAGAATTAGTATATAATGACATTTTTCTTTCAGTCTTAAAGTTAAAAGATATTTAAAGATGGCAACTACTTCTAAAATATCTGTTGTGAATTTTACACAAACTCAAACAAGATTTTATGTTATGTAATAGACCAAGCAGAAGGCCCCTGTAATCTTTAGATATATAATATATAATATAAATTAATATGATATTTATGGTATAAGTCCGGTTATCCTGTCCAAGTATCTTTCTTAACAAATCCCATGAAATGATAAAAAAACAACAGTGAATGTTTGCACTGACAGGTATGTTGTGTGTTTGTACATCCTGATATGTCCTCGACCTGTAAGCTATACAGCTGCACTGTTGTTGTAAAAACTTGTCAATGAGCCGTCATCACCATGAACAAACACTGTAGTTTATCTAAACTAAATCTCACACATGCACTGTCCTGCTGCCCCAAAAATCTTTCTCCTTCAAATAAGACAAAACTTTTTCAATCTTAAAGATATAGTAGGTAACATTTTTAACTACTTTTAGTCATATTCACTCAAACTGTCACCATGTCCTGATAGTAGAATATGAGACAGATCATCTGTGATAATAATCAGCCTCCTCTGACCCGCCTTCTGCCTCTAAAGCCATTTGTTAAAATCCACCGTGCCCTGGGTCAAAACAACCAATCAGAGCAGGAGGACTGTCTAACGCAGTTCATGAACAACCAATCAGAGCAGGAGGACTGTCTGACAGATCGTGAACATGCTGCAATATCCTGGTCGGCATGGTAGGAGCTCGCGTGGTGACGCTCAAACTCTTCCGGGTCACTGCGGGGTCACACGAGCTGGTTTGTTTCCTCAACGAGCAGCAGCAGAGAGAAAAGTGAGCCTCCCTCCTCTGACAACTCCTGCTTATACTGAGAGAGAAGAAACAGAAGATGAGCAGAGAAGAAAAGAAGCTAAAGAAAAAGGATCTGACCGAGCCGGAGATTAAACGAGAGGAAACACCGAGAGAGAGCTGAAAGATTCACACTGATGGAGAAGTTCAGACACATTTCTGCTGACAGGTAATTATCTCTGTTTGATTTATGTTTGAATTCCTGTAAAAACTAACCACAAAATAAGACGTGTTACAGAAACAGTCCGCGGTGAATCTCCTGTTGAAGATGAGCTAATGTTAGCTTCCCGAGGCTAATGCTAACATTAACAGTTAGCTTGGTTTTATCAGAAAGTTGTTAAAAATCTCTCTGTGAAGTTTCCAGACAGTCATATCAGTTTGATGTTTGTCCTGATCTCGATGTGTGTCTGTGCTCTCACAGCTAAATGTTCAGAAGTTCACTGCTTAGTTAATATGATTCACTGCGATTAGTTTCTGTTATCAAACATCTAAACTCGCATCTTATTTTACCGAACAGATATGTCTATCGATTACTTTTCATGTCAAAAACATTTATTTCTGCTTGTTTGTTAAGCAGCAGTGATTTTTAGTACTCACTGTTACTTTTACTTCCTTTCATTATTATTATATCCGGTGATCTTATTTTGGATTGTTTTAAGACAAATGATTGTCCAACCAAGATGTCTTCATTAGAAATGAAACGGTCTGATCACATATTCTCCCTCCTCAGGTCTGACACAGAGGCTTGTATGATGACCAGATGTCATAGGATTGTGTTTCTCAGTGTGTCTGTGTTGTTTGTTGCTCCTGGCCGGAGGGAAGTGCTGTCACCCTGTCCTCAGTCACTCACTTTTTATGTTGTGCCTTGGCTTTCCCCTAGGCTGGGCATAACACTTGTTATTCCACTTTGAAGAATCAAGAATCATGTCTTCAGCACAAATCAGTTTATTTTGACCATAAATAATTTTCATTTTTAATCTGCAGTAACTTACCTTCTTTTCGGTCATTCTTGCTATGCTAATTATAGTATATATAATAAAGCTTGGTTGTAGAGGTGTTATTCATTGTTTTTTATAAGTTTCTTTCTTTGGAGACATCACATGCTATGTGTTGATCCTGCGAATTGAATCCTTTCAAATGTAGGACATAATGATTAAAATTGGTCCAAAGTTATTTCTGTAATACAGTATGATATAACAAAGTGGTATATTTGTTTTTACATTAATACATTAGAAACAAGTTATGCTATGCTGACGTCACTGAGCTTCTCAAAGATCTGAGCATTAAGTAAAGGAAAACTACCATGTGTCAATAAAGTTTTCCTCTTCTTGCACTGCACAGCTGGTCTTTCCAGAGTTTTCTTTCTGGAGAAAAAATGTACCACAAACTTGTGGTTTTGGGGACAAAGCAATTTTATTGTCTTGAGATGTCCTGTGGAGCCTGATGGGCCGATTGATGCTAAAATCAACCTCATGTGTCTTTGTAGTGACGATTATAAGATCATCTATTTAAAATCTGTGGTTATAGACAGATGTTTTTTGCAGTTTTCCAAATTTACATAGTTAATTACATTGTACATTGCTGCTACAAGTTTAAAGCTTTAGATATTGATGTACATGCTACATATTTTTACATATATTTATGTTTAAAGCTGGAAGTCACCAATCTTAATTTCGTTATGTGAAAACACATGATGACAATAAAGATTCTTCATCCTTTATATTGTTAAAATATGGACTCATTTAAAATTCTATGCACTGAAGCTATGCAAAGCACACCTTTTCTCTGAATAACAACCCATTAATATGGAAAATTAAATTTCACAATACAAAAGTAATCAACAACATGGGTGTAATTGAAGATTTAATCCAAAATTTAAAATGAAAACTGACAATTAACAAACATGATTTGGTTTGTGTTATCAATTGTAGAAAAACAGATCAGTGTGTCGAATAATGTCCATTTTTCAAAACGTTACATACAATTTTGGAGGTTAACACTCATTTGAATCAAGGTAACATTTAACACATCTTAACATTTAAGACACAAGAAAGAGAGACGTTTGAGTGGTGGTTTGAGATGTAGCAGGAACTACAGAACCATCACTTCCCAAAACAGTTCCCCCTACATGACTGCCTCACCCTATTAAAAAATGTCCTTACGCGACTTATTCCTGCACCACCACCTCCTCCTCTTACACCACCACTTCCTCCTGCACCACGACCACCTTCTGCACCACCACTACCTCCTCTTATACCAATACCTTTACACCACTGCCTCATCCTGTTAAAACATGTCCTTACACGACCACTTCCTCCTGCACCACCACCTCTTCCTGCACCACCACCACCACTTCCTCCTCCTGCATCACTACTACCTCTTCTTATACCACCACCACTTCCTCCTGCACCACCACCACCTCTTCTGCATCACCACCACCTACCTCCTCCTCCTCCTACCTACCCTATACCCTCTCTACCACCACTTCCTCCTGCACCACCACTACCTCTCTTATACCACCCTTCCTCCTGCACCTACCACTCTCTCCTGCACCACTACCTCTTCTTATACCACCACTTCCTCCTGCACCACCACCTCCTCCTGCACCACCACTACCTCTTCTTATACCACCACTTCCTCCTCCTGCACCTCCTCCTGCACCACCACTACCTCTTCTTATACCACCACTTCCTCCTGCACCACCACCTCCTCCTGCACCACCACTACCTCTTCTTATACCACCACTTCCTCCTGCACCACCACCTCCTCCTACCTCCTCTTATACCACCACCCCTTCTTCCACCACTACCACCACCTCTTCTCCTGCCCCCACCATACCACCACCACTTCCTCCTGCACCTCCTGCACCACCACCCTCCTCCTGCACCACCACTACCTCTTCTTATACCACCACTTCCTCCTGCACCACCACTACCACCACTTCTCCTGCACCACCACTACCTCTTCTTATACCACCACTTCCTTCTGCACCACCACTACCTCTTCTTATACCACCACTTCCTTCTGCACCACCACTACCTCTTCTTATACCACCACTTCCTCCTGCACCACCACTTTCTCCTGCACCACCACTACCTCCTCGTGTATCACCCATTCCTCCTTGTCCATTCCTCCTGCCCTTTTTTTTAGTTGAGGTTTGCGGTGTACATTGGCAGTTCTTATTCAGTTCTGGGTAGAACTCAGCAACAGTTGTGTCGAGAGGACATTGTGTTCTGGGGAACGCCTCAAAACTTGAGCTCCCTGTGTTCAGTTTTTGACTGAGTTCTGCCAAAGTCTTTGTCTGCAGATATTGAGATTTAGATTCTTCAATGTTATCGCCCCAGTGTGCACTTGCCAGCCACTGTTGCTTCTCGTTACTATAACAGCAGAATGCTGACCAGAGAATCGAGGGTATATTAATTCTGTTGTTGAGTTTGTTGTCCTCGCTGGGCTGAGCCCCTGTCACTACAAAGCCTTCATTGACACCATTGTTGTTGACACAGTACTTTTGTAGGATGCATTTGATGCAGGTCTCCATCTTTTGCCAGCTGCCACCATTGAAAGTCTCTGCTTGTGGAACGATATTTGTCAGGGTGAATGTTGAGATTTTGTCACTTTGATCAAAGGCATGATCAGCTGGAAATAAATGTCCTTTATTGTAGCCATTGTCGTTTTTGTATTGATCGAATCTGGCCTGATTGATGAATCTGTCTTCCCACATATTTCTGATGTTTCTTTCTTCAAGCTGCAAAAATTAGAAGGATCAGTTAATTCTCGTGATATATATTATTGTATGATGAACTGATTAAACTACTAGAGTTGATTGTTTACAGATTTAGAGGATTTTAAAGTAACCCAAACTAATCTGATGTAATCTGACAGTTGCAAGCTAAAGCACCTGAATTAGCAATTATTGTCTTACATTTTCTGACTGGCCTTTCTGCAGAAAATATATTCTTTGATTAAACACTAAGAGGTCAGTTTAGTAATCTGTATGATAAACTAGGAGGTGCAACACCTTCCCATCGTCAAGGATATTCACTCATAGTCTCTTTACTTTTGTCAGATTAAAACCACATCACAGGCAATCTTTAAAGGAAATATACACTTTTAACAGAAAAACTAAATTCTTTTTTTATCAGTCAGTTTTGGAAAAGTTATTAACACTGGTGGAAAGAAAAAATCCCAGTAATTAATCCCAGACAATCCCAGACAGTAATTAAACTGTATCGATTTAAAATAATGGCTCTTAATTACTGATTATATTTTCATGAAAATGAAAACATACCTCTGGCTCTATCATCCAGTGTTGATTTTTGGGTCTGTTCCCTCCTCCATCTCCTCTGTACTTGTAAGCTGAAAACACTGGAATCTTGTTATCAATGTCATAGAGGGTCACAAATCTTCTCTTGTCTTCGAAAAGTTTGTTTGCAAATGGGTTTGTATCGGTTCTGGTTCAGGATGTTTCCACCCTCCAAGACTCCTGGAATCTGTGGTGGAGTGCTCTCAAGAAGAAACTCAGCACAATCTGACATTGAATCCACCACCTCAGTTACTGTGGGAACGATGGACAGGAGGAGGAAGGCAGTGAGGGGCAGGAGGCACCATCTCATTAGGGATGTCATCGTCACACACTGTGTGTTGACTGTGAAGAAAGAACAAAGAAATGTTTCAAATTACAGTTCACTTTAGCACAACTGTACCAGAGTTGGGTTTTTCTTTGCTAAACCCACAGAAGAAGGTAAACTTGAGTTGTTGTGTTTGGATTTCTTGGCTAAACACAAAACCAGGAATGTAAAATCATTGTTTGAAATCTCAGCTTGAAAAAACAGCTTCATAACTAAATTACAGTTATACTAAAGTAAACTGTACCAAGAGTTGTGTTAAGCTAGAAACAGGATGAGAGAGGAATCAAATCTGATTAAAGTTACTCTACTTTCAGCTCCAGTTTTTAACTGACTCTGCATAGTAACTGAGTCGATAAAACTGGGCTGACAACTGACCTCTAGCTGCCATAGTAATTATGATTCTTGTCCTGTCCACCTGGAGCAAAGGAGGGTTTAGCGTGATGTTGATGCAGAGTCTGGGGTGGTCAGACAGAGCTTTGTTTAGCCACAGATTTTAAGTGGCTGTTTTAACCCAAATCATATATTTTCCTTGACCCTAACCAAGTTTTTTCATGCCTAAACCTTAATTATCGCATCAGCATAAATGATCATATTAAAAGTCATTCATAACATTCATTACAGTTTTGGAGGGCAGAGAAACAATTACATACAACATTCATTTATCTTGTTGTTTTGGGATCTCACTACTTCAAATCCTAATCTTCTACCTAAAATCATTAATGTCACTATTTATAGCAAGTATTTCAGATTACTACATATTTGTAGGAAAATTAGTCAATCCAATTAAAACAGTGCAGAGCTGTTACTTTTATCACTGTCAGTGTTTCCGAGTTGCAACATACATGGCTGCCTGCCACAGTGCCACACAATTTTCAGTTATTACCATCAGGGGGGCTTTAAAGTTAAACATTTTCAAATTCTGCCCATAGTGGCTTCAGTCTTTCCAAAATACTCAAGAACTCAGATGTAAAGCATGATTAATTTTTCATATGGACCACAGAGCAAGGTGAAAAGGGATATCAAGTTAATGACTGCTAAATCACCACGAATGCCAGGGCTGTGTTGCATTGCACTCATTCTGAACCTGAAAGGAAAAAGGACCATCGCTGTGCACACACAAAGAAATCAGGCCCTCCTTTCTGGATGGATGCTATGGTGGAAATAAGATTTGCAGTGTTTAACTATGCAAAATCAGCAATATGATGCGTAAAGCCTGTGAAAAGCTCCCCCGTCGAAGAAGCGCGCATGTATAAATTTGCTAATTTAGAAAGAATGAAAATATATTTGAATTTGTTTTTGTTTGAAAAAGTAAATATTTGAAGATGAAGTCATAATTATGAGGAAAAAAATCAATCAATATAATTATTAGATTAAAACATTCTAATTATGAGATTAAAAGTAAAAGTTTGAAATAAAATAAATAGTTAAATAGTTAATACAGAAAATAAATTGTTAAACCGACTTGTTGATCAGAAAAAAATGAGACATTTGAAGAGGTCAACTTGGGCTCTGTGAAACATTTCAGCATGAAATCAATTAGTAGAAAATAAACCAAGAAAAACTTACCGTTATCAGTTGGCGTTTCAGAGAAAATATATTTCAGCTGAAAGGACAGAACCTGCTCACAGGATGTGAAAACCAGGGTCTGGTCCTGAGTGAACAGGACACTTGTTATTTATACCTTGTGAAGTTCAGAGAAGGATGACTAAGGTGTGTGGTGACCAAAACCTTCAACCCAAACTTCTGCATTCATCACTCACCAGTTACTTCTGCATTCAGACGAATATTTGATCACACTTTCTAGAGCATTTGGCAGAGTGAGAGTGGAGTGTGTGATCTTGTGGTGGACAATGTTGAGGCTCCATCCACAGCTGACAAAGAAAAGAATCAATAATATTTATTTGTCATTGTGTTTTCACATAACGAAATTTAGTCTGGTGACTCCCAGCTGTAAGTAGTAAAAATAAAAATAGTAATAACATACAGAAGATTAAACTATATACATAAGATATAAATATCTAAATTATAAAGTTGTAGCAGCAATGTACAGTAGGGGGTTGGGACAGATGTTAAAGTGTAGTCTAGTCTATGGCTCAGAGTTCTTTATTGCACATTATGTGCCTGTGTGTGTGCGAGCCATGGGAAATGGATTGAACAGTTCTGGGGAAAAAGCTGTTTTTCAGTCTGGTAAGTTTTGGTTTTTATGTTTCTGTACCATTTTCCAGAGGGAAGCAGAAAACAGTGGACTGCAAGGAAAGGCAAAGGATATAAGCGAGTCTATAAGCAAGCGATGCTACAGAGCAGTGCTAAGAAAAGGTGCGAACACAATATATTTAGCAAAGCACCTGAAGGATTTACACACCAACTTTGAGAGAGTTTTGAGAGTTTGGTGACAGCTCCTGTTTCTCTGAGGGATTCAAGAAGATGGCCCAGTAAACTCTTAAAGTTAAGGTTGTCCTGTTGTTGGCAAAACAGCTTGCACAAACCTCCATTCTGCTGGTGTGCCTTCATCACAAATATTTAGCTGTGTTTCCACCAAAAGCTGTTTCTAAGGTCCCACGTCAATCGAGCCATCCTGGCGGCAGCAGAAACCATACAGGAGGAGGCTCTACATTGAAGAGGTGGGAGAAATTTTGGGGACCCTACATATTGAGAAGAGAGGGAACCTTTCCCCGATCATCAGCTGCTGCAAGAATAGTCGCAAATCTGCAGGGTGCTGCTGCAGACCCCTCTCTCCTCAGGTATAAAGCAATATAGAAAATATTAGTGAACATAATAAGTAACAGATTGAAGAAGGAGCTGAGGTGGACAGAGGACCATTGGTGGAGATTGTGAAGTGCTGAGATGTTATGTTAGTCTGAGGTTCAGAGGTTGTAGGAATGAAGGGCAATGTCTGGTTGGCTGTGTTAGTTGGGGTTCAGAAGTTGTTGGAATTGTTACTGATGATCTTTGGGTGGTTGTGTAAATTAGTTGATTTCCAGATATGAAATAAACTCCTTCAACCAGAAAGTTGTATTTGTGTGTTTAATTATTATTATTATCAGTTGGCATTGCAGAGAAAATGTATTTCAGCTTAAAGGACAGAGCCTGCTCACAGGATGTGAAAACAGGTTCTGTCTCCAAGTAAACAGGACACTTGTTATCTATATCTTGTGAAGTTCAGAGAAGGATGACCTAAGGTGTGTGGCGACCAAAACCTCAACCCAACTTCCTGCATTCATCACTCACCAGTTACTTCTGCATTTACACAGATGTTTGATCACACCGCCCATCATGTTTATGCTTTTACTCCCCAATGTAGGCATAAAACTGGTTTTATCCATTTTTCACAAACATATAATACAGAAGTGGAAAATACCAAAGGTCCAGTAAGAGTTCACTGCAAGCTCAAAATAAGGTTACAGAGTATAAAAGACATTACAAGTGTGGTTATATAAAAATGTATGGTAAATTGCTATAACACTTCACCCTTCAGCCATACTGAATACTATCCAAAAGCTTTACGTAAACATATCATGAATTGATAAACCCTAACGACATGCTGTTTTTGCAAAATGTATTCACAAAGGACTTGTGTGATGTCGACTGGTTAAATAAGCATATATGAACCAGAGATTACTCTTTAATGTCCATGTCTGTATAGGTTAAAATATCTGAGCAGAGTGAGCGGTATGTGCGATTGTGAGGTGTGTGAATTAACCTTGTTGTGTTGGATGTTTTTGCCCAGTGGTACTTGAATCAACATAATTTGTTGGTTTGTGTAAGAACAGAATGAGAATCACGATGACACGTTATCAGTAATAAAACACAGATTGAGCCTCTCAGGCCACACCAGCCTGGATGGTGAAACGAACGTCATGGTGAAGGTCTGCGTTGCATTATTGAGCTCACAAGCGTGACACCAGCTGTCTGCTAGCACATCATTTGGTTCCAACACAGCTGTAGATTGAGGTAGTGTTGTCTTCCTCAGCCTCAAATATTGGCCACCATAGGGGCAGCGGTCAGCTCACTGTCCTTTACAGCCATCTGTGTGGTGAGGAAGACTTGGAAGGATTGTTAAAACCTTCTGTGCTTCCATTGATTTCTCCTATGATCCTTATGAGAACCTGATCTCTTGTGAAATCTGTTCTGCAGTCTGTTGAAGGGCGCTTTTCACCTATGAATGCAAGATTGATAAGGTATTTGCACAGCATCTCAGCACTGAGTCTGCACCTTTGGTTGTGGAGGGGAGAGACTTTCTGACTGGCCCTATTCCTGTCTGCGGGGTCTGCTAGAAGGGATTTCAAAAGACTAACAACATATTTAGTTCTGATATGCATGCACATGTGGAACACCAAAGGGAGTACTTTCACTCAAAAAAGGTGATAAGAACAATGTTGGTGTATATTGAAACCAAGATAGTCAGATAGTTCCTTCAGAGCCTCACTGATGAAGGTTGGGTTTAGCTGAGAGAAAAAACTTCAACCCATTTGCTGAACATATCAACAGTCACCAGACAGAATCTTTTGAATTGGCATGATATCAGTTCAAAGATATCCATCATTAAGTGATTGAATGTTTGTCATGAGGAGGGTGACTTCCCAGTGGCATTTTAATATTACCTTTTGGATGAGCACAAATGAGGCATTTCTTGCAAAATTTGTCCAGATAGACTGAAAAGCCATGAGTGTAATGTGCCGTATCAGAATCAGTCCACATCCCCCCTTTGCCCACATGATCTCTGCCTTGTGCTAATTTAGAGTTAGATTGGATATAGTGATGGAGTGTGTGTACTTGTGGTGTTGATAAAGTTTGTAATATGGATGCATCAGCAAATGTGTTAACAGGAGGATCAGTAGTGACAAGGAAACAGGAAGCTTATATATATATATATATATATATATATATATATATATATATATATATATATATATATATATATATATATATATATATATATATATATATATATATATATATATATATATATATATATATATATAAATAATCAGCAGTATTAATGGTGTTAGTTGTGGCTTTAACCAGCAGGTGGTGATGTTGTATACTAAACTACACATATAATACAAATACATGTGAATGAGGTGGTTTTCGCCTCATAACCTCTTCTCTCTCATAAAGACCATACAACAGTGTGTGACTGTAGATACATCACATGGCCTGAAGTATGTGGACATGCAAACATTACCCCTCTATGTGCTGCATTAGCAGCCTTCTTGGTTTCAGGCTTTCCATCAGATGTTGAACCAGCTGCAGGGATTTGATCACATTCAGCCACAAGAGTGTCTGCAAGGTCCAACGCTGGTGTTGGTGATCAGGTCAGAGTTCAGAGCTCAGTACAGTTCAGTCCAGTTCCTCCACACCAAACTGTAAAAACTAATTTCTTTATGGAGCTGCTTTGTGCACAACATTGTCACACTGAAACAGGAAAGGGAGAAAAAGCAAACTGTTGAAATAAAAAAAATCTGGTGGTGTCATTCTGGGATGTTTCATCCTCAACAGTTATGAGTGAAGGTCAAAGTTTCAATGTTGTTGTTAAGCCACCGCCTGCCTTCACACAGATTTATAATCATGCAACATGCACAGCTATGTTGACTGGTTGTGCAGGGTTTAAAAAAGAAAGTCTGCCCCAAGCTTGAATATCTTTATATCAGTATGTCAGCACAGCATATTTCTGTATGTGTATCTGTGACAGAAGATGTTTTATCAGACCACGTGACAGATCAGGATCTAATTGTGTGTCGAAGGTGTCTGCTCAGACAAATCTACTTCCTCCTCGAACAATCTTCATTAACCAAGCAATCATACTTCAAAATCACCTTAAGATAAAATATTAGAAATCATGGAATATAATATTATAACATTTATCTTTCGGTCATAAAGTCAAAAGATTTTAAAAGGTGGCAGCTACTTTTAAAATATCTGTTGTGAATTTTACGCAAACTCAAACATTATTTTATTTTATATAATAAAACAAGTAGAAGTCCTCTGTTATCCAGTCTCTTCCTAAAATTAAGGAAGAGGTTGGTAGGATTAAGAGTCATCTTGAAAGTTTGAGCGATTGATCTTTATCACAGATGATCTGTCTCATGTTCTGCTGTCAGGCAAAGTGGCATTTTCAAGGTTATTTTTATACAAGTTATCTACCTCTGCTTTAATGTAAAGTATTTCAAAGATCAAAGTCTCAAAGTGTCTCAAAGCTCTTTATGGAGACACGTGTTAATGAATAGTCAGATGGTGCAGATTTCATAAAGGCTTCAGTGCAACTTTAACTGGAAGCAGCTTCTCAGAAAATAGCAAATATACCATCACAGTTTCTGAAACCTAAAAATGGTGAATGTCTTGAGGAAATCAGAGACTTAAAAAATAGGATATGTGGGAATTTTAATTCACTGGAGAATGAAAAGTTATCACCAAAAGTTTGAATGAAGTCATGCAGCAGAGGCCTGTTTCAGTCTGAACTGGTGGAGTTACAGAACTTTTTCAGTCTTAGAGTAACCTGTATTCATGGACGTTTGGCAAACCCACCTGAGCTCAGAAAAAGTTGAGAAAGTCCAACATCGATGTGGGTGGTATGTCAGTGAAAGTTCTTTTATCTGTGATTCATCACTTCCTGATATCTGATTAACTCATCAGCAGTTCTCAGGTAAACGCTACAGGAGTGACTACGTTTATTTGCTTTTTCTGTGTAAAAGCCCTGAAGCTACAAAGTTTGTTTGTCACTCATATGAATGACGCCATAAACCTGTTCAGAGGGTGTGAAATCACATAAGAATAAGGAGTTTGTTAACACCTTAATGTTTCCTTTGTTTAATCCATACTAGAAATAAGGTGTTATATTACTAAGACATTGGCAGTTTGCAGGCGAGTATGTGACGGGTTCACGGGTATAGTCAAAAGGGACCCCATAATTTCTTTGTGTTTAAAAATGTTGCTGAATTCATGTTATTCAGGGAAAGTTAAATGAGATGTTCATGTTTCAAGCACTGTGCATTGTTGCAGCAGTTGGAGGTCTGTAAATACCTAGATTGCATTGAAGGTAAAGACGATGAAACAATCGCTCTTAAAAGCAGATGGGCATTGATCAAGATGGCAGAAAACAAGTTGGATGAGATTGAACGAGACACAGATACTGAGGAAGCAATTCAAATCATCCAAGAACTGTTAGCCTTCATAGAGGGCGAAGCGGATGCCCACGAAGGGGAAGGGGGAGAAGAGTAGGAGCGTCGCCTCAATGTGAAAATTAAAGAAAAATATTTGGAGCTGCAGCAGTCCCGAAAAACGTTAGAGGACGAATTGAAAATGCTTGGTGAGAAACTGAATATATCTGAGGATGCTAAGGTTAGCACCAGCCAGCATTCACTCCCAGCTAAGGTGCCAGAAGTGGCTATTCGCCGAGAGTTCCGGATCTGTGGTCAAATCGGGGAAGGCGGGCAGCGGGACAAGTTGTCATTCACAAACCTCATGCACCAGATAGAGAGTGGGCTCCGCAAGGGTCATGGTGAGTCCGAAATAATTGAGGCTGTGATAAGGGCCATCAGCCCAGGACTTGAAGCTGCGAGACATGCTGGAAATAAAGAGTGAATTGACCCTGCCTCAGCTAAAGACAATATTGAAGGGGCATTACAAAGAGGATGACACGTCAGACTTGTACCAGAAGTTGATTAACATTTCTCAGGAGCCGAAAGAGTCAGCACAAGATTTCTTGTTTAGAGCTATTGAACTAAAAGACAGACTGCTGTTTGCATCCAAAGGAAGAGAATCCGAGGAGCACTACAGTGCGGACCTAGTCAAAAGGAAATTTTTGAGGTCAGTTGCCACAGGGCTGCTCAGCGATAATATCAAATACCAGATTAAACTATACCTTGATGACATGGATGTGACAGATGAAACTCTGATTGAAAGAGTAAATGAAGCGGCCAACCTTGAGACAGAGAGGCTCAACAAGCTCAAACGGAACAGTACCAAAGCATCTAGGCTGAATGAGTTAGACAACCAGCAACAAGTGGGACAACTCACACAATTCCTCGGCACAGAGCTCACTGCAGAGGAAGACCACAGAGCTCCCAAAGGAAAAAGCAGAGACGGTCCAACTTTCACCAGAACCAGAAATGCACACTCTGGTAAGAGAACTTAAAACAGAGTTTGCTGAAATGAAACACATGGTGCTAGCTTCCATGAGTGCCGGTAAATCACCGAACTCCAGCCATTTGATGGGGAATAAGGGCACACGCAAAAGAACATGCAAGATCTGCCAGGACAAAGGAGAGGAACGTAACCTGTAGCCACTGCTTCAAATGTGGTCAGCTAGGCCACATCTCCAGAGGATGCAGGGCTCCGCGTCAGGTGCAGGGAAACGCCAGGGGGTTGCTGCAACGGGACCAGCAGTGACCCGACCAAAACCACCAGAGTCCCGCCACTGCAACTACTGCCTACAGGGGAGGAATGCAAATATGAAACTTCACACCTGTGCAGGTTGTTCATCCACAGCATATTGCTCCAGAGCATGCCAGAAGAATCACTGGCAGGAACACAAACCCCTGTGTAGAACAATAAAATTATTAGAGGGACACATAGCGGAAGTAGAGACACGCAAAAACAAATTCCCAGATATATGCCAAGTTGATTATCTCCCAGCAAAACAGGGTAAAGGATTAATAAAACTAATTGGTAGACGGAAAATGGTGAAATGTACTTTTGATAATGTACCTGTGACAGCATTGTGGGATACGGGTGCTTAGGCAACAGTAATAAATGACAGGTGGCAAGCTGAGCACCTGCCAAACACCACTATCAGAGGCATTGATGAACTTTTGGGGCCAGAACCTCTGAATGGACTGGCTGCAAATCAAACAGAAATCCCATTCATGGGATGGATACCAGTAGAGTTCCAACTAAGTGGGATAGAGACCCCATAGTGCTAGCCTGCTAGTGCCAGTACTGGTTTCTAGTGACCCAAATGTAGCTGAAGACCCAATTATTGGTTTCAATGTGATAGAGGAAGTGATAAATGAACAGCTGAGGCAACAGCAGGGCTCGACAGCAAGTGGTTATGTTACAGAGGTTGTGAGTGGGTGCTTTTGACATTGACTCTTGTGCTGCAGAAACCTTTATACAGCTACTGCATACTCACCAAGCTAGTAGTGATGGAACCATAGTAAAAACGGGCAAGGATAAAGTTGTGTTACACCCAGGTGAAATCACCACAGTGCGATGTCGCACACACACACAGACTGAGAAAGACATTGTCATGCTGTTCAGTCCCAAAATGAACAACAAGTTTACCAGAAGGGTTACACATCCAAGAAGCACTGTTTGTGATGAAAAGAGGTAACTCTGCCATTGTCCCTGTCTCTGTGATTAACACTTCAGCTCACAGTATCACTCTAGGCCCCCGTGTTTGTCTGGGACACATTGAGAGTGTGAAGGCGGTGTACCCAGCGGCTGTACAACCAGTGGCACATGAACCACCAGCAGGACCTGAGGAAGCCACTGAGAAGAACACAGACTGCTCAGGTATAAACTGCTCCACCACTGACTGTAATGAAGCCTGGGATCCGCCAGTGATGTTGGACCACTTGTCCAGTGAGCAGCAGACCCTGGTAGGAGAGATGCTCAGGGAGGAATGTAAAGCATTTGCTCGTGATGAGAATGATGTAGGCTGTATACCCTCACTCCGTATGCATATCACCCTAAAAGATCAGACACCAGTGCAAAAGACTTACATCAGGTGTGCCCAAGCCATTACATCAGGAGGTTAAGCAATACTTGCAAGATTTAATTAACAAGGGCTGGATCACAAAATCCAAATCCCCCTACTCATCGCCCATTGTGTGTGTGAGAAAAAAATCAGGCGAACTGAGACTGTGTATAGACTACCGTGAGCTTAATCGAAAGTCAGTGCCAGATAGACACCCCATTCCACGGATACAAGACATGTTGGACAGTCTCAGTGGGAGCTCATGGTTTTCTGTACTAGATCAAGGCAAGGCGTACCACCAAGGCTTCATAGATGAGGACAGCCAGCCTCTCACTGCCTTCATCACGCCATGGGGTCTTTATCAGTGGGTGAGAATCCCGTTTGGCCTGAGTTCAGCGCCTGCTGAATTTCAAAGAAGCATGGAGGAGTGTTTGTGGGGCTTGCGTGATGACATCTGCCTGCCTTACCTTGATGATAATTTGGTCCACAGTAAGTCCTTCAAAGACCATGTAGAGCATGTAAGAACAGTCCTGCACCGATACCAGCAACATGGGGTGAAGCTCACACCAAAAAAATGTGAACTGTTTAAATCCAGTGTCAGGTTTTTGGGCAGGATAGTGTCAAAAGAGGGGCATAGCATGGATCCAGCAGAGGTGGCGCCAGTACAGGCCCTGAAAGAGAGATGCCCTACTACAGTGGGAGAAGTCAGACAAATTTTAGGCTTCCTCTCATACTACAGGTCATACATTAAAGATTTTTCTGTCATAGCAAAACCCCTATATGAACTATTGTCAGCTCCATCCACCATTCCACCGCTGTCACAAAAACACAGTATGTCCAAAAAGAGAAAAGAGAAAAAAAACAAACAGGGACAACTGTCCTCATCATCACCAGTTTCATGGACTGACACTCATCATCAGGTTCTGAGCCACCTAGTGGACCAACTGTCCACTCCCCCCATCCTAGGCTACCCAGACCTAAATGAGCCGTTTATCTTGCACACTGATGCCTCACAGGCAGGGCTTGGAGCGGTGTTGTACCAGCGCAATCATGGCATGCTGAAGGTGATAGCTTACGGGTCCAGAACGCTCACCCCTCCTGAGAAAAACTATCATTTACACTCGGGTAAGCTGGAATTCCTCGCACTCAAGTGGGCCATCTGTGAGCGCTTCAGGGACTATCTTTTTCATGCCCCCTCTTTTGTGGTATATACTGATAATAACCCGCTCACATATATACTGACAACAGCGAAACTAAACGCTGTGGGACAAAGATGGGTTGCGGAATTGGCAGATTTCAATTTTACAATCAAATACAGGCCAGGAAAATCAAATGCAGATGCAGACGGCCTATCGAGAATGCCAGTTGATTTTGAAAACTATATGAGTTACTGTACACAGTCAGTCTGTCAGGAAGAAGTCCAGGCAACAAAGGAGGGCGTCCTAGTGCATCAGAAGGAATGCAGCCCACTCCTAAACTCAGTCTCCTTTAACACTCTGCAGATAGAACAGTTAGAAATGGAAAGCCTGCTCAATACAGTGCAGCCATTCACACGAGAGAAGATAAAAACAGCTCAGCAACAAGATCCAGTAATAAGCTAAATATATATGACCACAAAGTAAGAAATAAGAGACCCACGGTACAAGAATCAAAATATCAATGTCTGGAATTTAAGGCTCTGGTCAGAGAGTGGGGCAAACTCAAAATAAGAGCAGATGGGACTATGCATCGCGAGTCTCCAACAAGAAGTCAACTGGTGCTCCCAGATGTGTATCGTCCCCTGGTTTTGAAAGAACTGCATGAAGAGATGGGACACCCAGGACCAGAAAGAACACTGAATCTGATAAGGGACCGTTTCTTTTGGCCAAAAATGCAAAGAGACATTTAGCATTTTGTGACAAATATGTGTGAGTGCCTTAAAAAAAGAAAACCTAACAGACGGTCACTTGCACCTATGATGAGTATTGAAACCACTCACCCATTCCAGCTGGTCTCAGTTGACTTTCTGCATTTGGAAGAGTGCAGAGGTGGTTATGAGTATATACTTGTTATAATGGACCATTATACTCGGTTCGCACAAGCATATGCGACTACCAACAAATCAGCTAAAACTGTGGCAGATAAATTGTTTAATGACTTTTGTCTCAAGTTTGGTTTCCCAGAAAGACTGCACCATGACTTAGGAAGAGAATTTGAAAACAAACTGCTGCAACGTCTGAAAACACTCTCAGGTGTCAAGGGGTCTCTCACTAGTCCCTATTATCCCCAAGGAAACGGACAGACAGAGAGGTTTAACAGGACTCTGCTCTCCATGTTAAGAACACTCACTGAAGAACAGAAAAGTGACTGGAAAAATCACCTTCCCAAAGTCATACATGCCTACAATTGCACAGCTAATGAGGCCACAGGCTATTCTCCATTTTTTCTCCTTTTTGGTAGGCCGCCCAGACTGCCAGTAGATCTGCTGTTCGGAGTTGAAAGTCAGGACTGCTCTGGCTCCTACCAGAACTATGTAGAGAAATGGGGGAAAAGAATGGCTGAGGCTTATGAAATCGCTTCGAGAAATGCTTCTAAATCTGCAGACAGAGGAAAAAGACAGTATGACAAGAGAGTATATGGTCCTACTCTGCAAGTAGGCAGTCGCGTTTTGGTGAGAAATGTGGTTGAGAGGGGGGGACCAGGGAAAATCCGTTCCTATTTGGAGGATAACATCTATGTTATCAAGAGTCGGAAAGGGGACAACAGTCCAGTGTTTGAGGTGGAGCCAGAGAGGGGTGGAGGCAGGACAAGGATCCTTCACAGAAATATGCTCTTACCGTGTGACTTCCTTCCAGCCACTGCAGAGGGAAATCTGACTCTCACCAGAGTTAACAAAAAAAAAAAGGGAAAACCATCACACAAATAGACAAACACAGGTGAATAACCACACACAACGAACAAACAATGAGGAGGAACTCAGATGATGACTTTCCTACAGTGACACTCACCTGGCCTTCGGGTGCACATCAAAATGCAACTGCACTTGACCCCACAGCTCAGGAGTTTTACCCCCAAGTTGCAAAAACAGTCCCAGAAATGAGTGAAACTCTGCAGGCCCCTGAGGAGGGACAAGAGGAGCACGTCCACATGGAGGTGAACGCAGGGGGTGGAGAGGATGCTATTGCAACAGACACAGAGAGCTCAGGGGAGGAAATGGAGGTAGAGATCAAGCAGAAGGAAGTGCATCCCCAGAGACAAAGGAGGCAGCCCCAAACTCTGACTTATGACAAACTTGGCCAGCCAAGTTTTAGAGAGAGAACAGTCTTCACCAAAGAGGTAGCTGTCAGTGGGTATTGGCGGCCCTGGTAACACAAAAAAAAAATGTGAATGCTGAAAGACACTTCTTGCCGCTTTTGGAAGACACCCCAGTGCATAATGTGATGTTAAAGAACACAGAGATTGTTGGCCGAACTTTGTGTTTTGTGTGGACTTACAGAATTGTTGCGAACAAATTACCCTTCCAAATACATGGACTTGTAGATTTATAATATGCATTGAGAATGTAATTGTTTGGGCATCTAAACTGATAAAATCAGGAGTACTCTCACTCTCGTCTGCGGTGCACAGCAGTCAGGGTAACTCTAAGACGTGATGTTAGTAATGCTAACAAGCCCTTTCAGTCTCATACAAACTGTATTGTTGTTGTGTAAGCCTAGTTGGTGTAGTAAAATGTCGGGACGACATTCCTTAAGTGGGGGAGAGTGTGACGGGTTCACGGGTATAGTCAAAAGGGACCCCATAATTTCTTTGTGTTTAAAAATGTTGCTGAATTCATGTTATTCAGGGAAAGTTAAATGAGATGTTCATGTTTCAAGCACTGTGCATTGTTGCAGCAATTACTTGTTTTTGTCACCAGGTAGCACCTGAGAGCACTTTTTGGGAAATTGAGCGAAGAAGAAGGCTCTTCTGTTTTTTTTTGTTGTTGCTATGGTTACCCGCGGGTGTGGAGCGAAAAAAACTTGTTGAAGATCGGCAGCGAGTTTTTACATAGGAGACACTTGAAAGTGGTTTTTGTTTTCTGAAACTATTGTAAAATAAAGTCGCCGTGAGTGAAGCTACATGCCCCGGTGTCCGCCTATGTTTCCGAGCTGCAACATATATAACACCTTCATGTTTTTAATTAAAGGGGCAAGCGTCCTTGGTCCTGAAGGGCAAGAGTGAAGTAATGCCCAGTAATGCCTTACTTGACATAATAAATATAATAATATCAGGGATTTCAGCTTTATTGGACAAGTCTGATTGTCCTGTCCAAGTATTTTTCTTAACAAATCCCATGAATTGATCAAAAACCAACAGTGAATGTATCTACTAACAGTGTTGTTCTTTCATCACCGTGAACACACACACACTGTAGTTTATTTTTAGTCAATCCAACACACACACACACACACACACACACACACACACCTTTCTCCTCCTTCAGGTGAGAGAGAACTTTTCTTAAAGCTACCTGTATTCAGGGATGCTTAGCAAACCTGAGCTCAGAGAAAGTTCAGAAAGTCCAACATAGATGTGGGTGGCATGTCAGTGCAAGTTCTTTTTTCTGTAATTCATCACTTCCTGATATCTGATTAACTCATCAGCGGTTCTCAGGTAAAAACAAAGGGCGTGACCGTGTTTCTTGGCTGTTTCTGTGTAATAGCCCTGAAGCTATTAGTGACATTATTGAAATTAGTTTTTGTCACTCAGAAAAAGCAATTTGTTAACAGATTAATATTTCCTTTGTTTAATGCATACCAGAAGTAAAGTGTTAGATTACAGAGACATTGGAGAAAAAAAAAGTTATGTTATGTTTGCAGGAGAGCAGAACACCTTAATGGTTAATTCAGGTAGTAAATGTCCTTGGACCTGAAGGGCAAGAGTGGAGCAATGTCCAATAATGCCTTATTTGACATAAATATAATAATATCAGGGACTTCAGCTTTATTGGACAAGTCTGATTGTCCTGTCCAAGTAATTTTCTTAACAAATCCCATGAAATGATCGAAAACCAACAGTGAATGTATCTACCTACAGGTAAGTTGAATGTTTGCAAATCCTGATATCTCCTCTTCATTTAAGCTGAAGAGATGCGCTGTTGTTGTAAAAACTTATCAGTGAGCCACAGTGTTGTTCCTTCAACACCGTGAACACAACTAGTTTATTTTCAATAATCCAACGCACACACACCATCCTGCTGCCTTAAAATCCTTTCTTCTCCTTCAGGTGAGAGAGAACTTTTTCATTCTTAGAGCTACCTGTATTCAGGGATGCTTAGCAAACCTGAGCTCAGAGAAAGTTCAGAAAGTCCAACATAGATGTGGGTGGCATGTCAGTGCAAGTTCTTTTATCTGTAATTCATCACTTCCTGATATCTGATTAACTCATCAGCGGTTCTCAGGTAAAAACAAAGGGCGTGACCGTGTTTCTTGGCTGTTTCTGTGTAATAGCCCTGAAGCTATTAGTGACATTATTGAAATTAGTTTTTGTCACTCAGAAAAAGCAATTTGTTAACAGATTAATATTTCCTTTGTTTACTCCATACCATAAGTAAAGTGTTAGATTACAGAGACATTGGAGAAAAAAAACGTTATGTTATGTTTGCAGGAGAGCAGAACACCTTAATGGTTAATTGCAGGTAGTAAATGTCCTTTGCTGTTTCTGTGTAAAAGCCCTTTTTGTCACTCTTGTAAATGATGCCATAAACCTGTTCAGAGGTTGTGAAATCACATCAGTATAAGCACTTTGTTAACATATTAATATTTCCTTTGTTTGATCCATACCAGAAATAAAGTGTTAGATGTCCTTTGATTTGAAGGGCAAGAGTGGAGTAATGCCTAATAATGCCTTTCTCGACAAAATAAATGTAATAATATCAGTTTTATAAGGCAGGTCTGTTTGTCCAGTCCATGTACGTTTTCTCAACAAACCCCATAAAATGATCAAAAAGGTAAGTTTTGTGTATGTGCATATCTCCTCTTCCACTAAGCCAAAGAGCTGCATTGTTGTTGTAAAAACTCATCAATGAGCCTCCATCACCATTAACACACAAGATCCTGTAGAAGCTGCAGAGGAAGAAGAGCCGCTGTCTGGCTGACTTTGTGATAAAGTCACTGTGGTGAGTCCAGGTCAGGTCCTTGCTGATGTGAACGCCAAGGAACCTGAAGCAGCTGACGCTTTTCTATATATTACTACACTGTAGTTTATTTTCTCTCAGTCCCACAAACACCATCCTGTTGCTCTGACATCCTCACTAGAGCACCAAATGTGGATTAATCTGATTCAAAGTCCCCAATAATGCACAACTTTTTCCTGTCTGAATAACGTTAAAGTAAATGCAGCACTGGCTGTGTGATGGAGGAAGAGAGCAACGCAGAAACAGATGAGCTTTGTGTTACTGATTGTCAACGAAGAGTAAATGAGGGACACTAACCCTCATGCTTTAAATGTAAACATAAATGAGCATTACTTCTAGTGCAACCAAAAAGGGTTTTGACTCTTTATCATTACATTCATTGTTTTGTATTTCCTAAGGATTTCAACATCTATCTGTCATATTTCTATTCTTTCTTTAACTTCACATTGATTCATTTAATTTTGTGTTCGGTTTTGATGAAAAGCTAAATGATTTTAAGCATAAAATGCAATTATACTTTATTTACAGAGAAATGTTTTGTCAAGACATCAAGAGCCTGTTCTTGTTTTAAAACACACTTTTATTAAGCTTGTGCATAAAATCCACCACCAAACAAGTCTGTATGCTCTCAAATGTAATTTTTCTGCAATTACAATCATGTTTTCAATGATAAATTTAATATTGTTTCAAGGTAAATATGAACTACTGCATGGTTTCACTCTTGTTTGAATTGATGTGACTTACAACTGCTCAGAAACACTCCTTACAAACTCCTTACAAACTCTTGCTGTGGAAATACAGTTTGAAAAGTCATAAAACCCATGAAGTCAAACATGAAGAAAAAAATCAATTAGACTCAACTACAACATAGATAAAAAATGGTGAAGTTGTACCCTGTCTCAGTTGGAAAATAGTGAAAATGATTCATCACAACATTCCCAAAAGCCCAAAGTGACGTCCCAGCAAGATTTTCTATTTTCAAACCAGTGAAAAGCAATTATTTCTTATATTTGAGAACCTGGAATAAGAAAGTATTGGTTGTGTTTTATTGCTTAATAACAAAAAATATTTAAAATGTAATATATGTGGAAACAAATCCTAAACAACAGAATGAATAATAAGTCATATAATATTTTTCCAACTTATGTTGGCCTTAATCAGAGACTGCCAACAAGACATACAGGAAGTTGTGAGAGGAAGTAGAGCTTCAGGGTTTGATGTCGACAATGCAGCGGCCTTTTATGTTTCTGAAGGCGCTGCAGTCGAAGTCAGCCACCAGAGTCTTCAGTCCGGCCCTGTAGGGGATCGTTGTGACCTGACTTCAAAGCTTCAGCGTTGTATGTGGCTTCAGCTCCCCCACATTCCTGATAACGCAAATATATGGGAACACATATAGATAAATGAAATGATGATTGATAACTGCACATTACATCAACCATAGCATGTCTGAAAAGTTTTCTTGAAGTTTTTTTGTTAGCACCAAAGTTACAGTATGTTATAGTGTAAAACATTCAAATGGAGCATTAACAAAATTTGTAATCTACAAAGTGTACAAGGTCACATCATTTTAAACATGGTCCAGACATTCTACCTCTCAGCATCCAGTTAGTTTAGCTTAGCATAAGAACTGGAAGCAGGAGGGAACTGGTAGCCTGGCTCTGTCTTAATTTTAAAAATATGGCTCTACAGTATCTACAGTACTCTATATCTCACTTGTTAACCTGCAGACAAACACAAAAGTAAAAGCAGACAAATGTTAATCAGTCAACTTTGAGGGTGTTGTTAAATAAATTTTTCAAGACTGGACAGAGTAAACTGCTCCTTTACCTTGGTGACCTTGGTGTCTTTTTCCTAAGCTAGGTTAATAAATTCAGGCAATCACACAACAAGAAGCTCACTGATCAGAGTTCATGATGATTGAGATTAGGAAAAAAGTAGCTCAACTAGCAGTTTTTAACATCAAGTCTCCTTTTATTATGTTGGACTCTAAACCATAAAGTTCAAGATCATCAAATTCAGTTTCACAGTCAGTTTCATGTAATTGTATTATACCTTTGACAATAAGATGTATTATACATTCCAACCTGGTACCCACTTACTCACCTCACAATGTAGTCTGATTTGAAAAGGCCACATCCAGTGATGTTCAGAGAGCAGTATCTCAGCGTCTCGTTGAGAGGGTTTGTAAATTTCACCTCTATGGTCATTGAATGGTACAGACGAGCCTCACTCAAAACCTGAAAAACACACATAGCACATTATTAATGTACTCTACGGGCACATACAAGTGTATACACATACTTTTGTACAGCCACAGTATCTTGAGAGGCAATACAAGTCATTCACACTCCAGTTCAAAGGAACTGACAGTAATATCTCAATAACTACTGGATGGATTGCTGTAAAAAAGTTGCTTCAGATGTCACCAGAGCATGCAACCTGTAGGTCAGAAATTTCACTTAAGTGAAACATCTGAATATGTACTACGTGGATTGGCACAAAGTTTGGTAATGACATGCATAACCCCTAGAAGCCTAAGGACTTGTCTCGACAACATGAGAGAATTTTACTGACCTTTATCGAGATGGGAGGGTCCTCGAGGGCGATGTCAATCTCAGTATGATAGATCTCATCTTGCTGCTGTTTGTCAAAGGCCATAACTGAAACCTTCATACTGTCACAGCCCACCATGAATTTACTGTAGGATAAGAATGGGATCTCAATAGGTAGGATCACATCTGTGGGAAACAAAGAGCACAGGTTTTTATTGTATCAAATACTATAAATAAGTCAAATAAAATACTATACGCATAGTAATTAAGTAATCAAAACACATCCAAATAAAATCTCTTACCTTCATATAGTGTTTAGCTTTGGTATAATAACCAATATGTTTAGTGTGATAGTGAGAGAAAGTCTTCAAAACACAATATTGGGTTGTAATGGAACATAATATTGAGTCAAAGTATGTAAGAATAACTGTAGACCTTGTCCAGATGGTAGCATCTTCTCTTGGGTTGTGGTCAGGATGGTGTTTATTGGTTTGCCATTGTACCTCATGGTTTGGGCATTGACAAGGATGAGCTTTGTCTTGTTGGTACGATGTTTGTTGCTCAGCCTCAGCCTCAGCTTAATGTCTTGACCATCCTGCATCTTGGACTCCTGGTGTAGAAAAAAGCTCAGTTATGTTTTTCTTAGAAAATTAAACCACAATTGATTTTAATCAGTCAGGACTTACTATGATCAATATGACACCTGACTTTTGGCAATGATACCAAAACAATACTTTTTCTTTGAGGAATATGATCCAGTTCAATTAAAACTGAAATGCCTCAATTATTATTTGATGGACTGTCATGAAATTTGGTTGATCGCCTTCACGTAGCACCATCATCAGTTCAGAATTTCACTCCGTCCAATACTTACATACTAGCATGCTGATATTTGCATTTAGTGTTTCTGACAAATTTTGGTCTGTAATAAAAAACTTATATATACTATAGGGCCCTTTTTCTCTTGCTGACTTGAAAAGTCTTTGAACCAGAGTTACAAAAATCTAGAGGAATACTTTCAGGCCACGCATCCTCATTATATCCTGCCGAACTACTATGTTTTCACCTTCTATTATAACATTGCACATTGCCCGTCAGCATCTTGGTTTTTACCTCTTCGAATTTCATCACCACCTTCCCCTTTTTGTCATCACCCTCTTTATCATCTCCTAGCTTCATTTTGTTGAGTGCATGATTGAAGGATGCCCTCTACTCTGAACTGCCTGTTAAGAAAATACCCTTCAGTCAAATACATTTTGAAAAAATGAAAATGAAGACCAAACAAAATACTAATATACAGTTTGATACAACCTGACGGTATCTAGGTGAATGAATTTGATAAATTAGTGCTTACTGTGTTAACCTCTCATGCTTTGGGTATCGTGTTATTAGATTTGTGTTTTGATGGTATGGGTACTTTTGATATTCAAATATATGGCAGTGAAATGTTCCTTTTAGGATGCAACTTTTACCTTCTCTGTATTTGTATGTGTTTGTGATGTCATTTCTCATGTTATTGCCAACAGCCTTGGTAGAGATATTCTGACCGACTGTCATGGTGTCAGAATGCATTTTCCTCTTTACACCATTAGCACTGACCTGAGAACAGGAACAATATCAGAAAAGAAATTGTTTTATGCAAGCAAAGAGGAATAAATTAAATAAAAAAGACTGGAATTTCGCCACTTTAAAAGTCTTCAATCACCATTTATGTTGTTCTTAAGTTATTAAGTAGAAAGATCAATGAAATGAAGGCGTGAAAGAGGCATCATTGCGTAATAGGTTACATCTGAATAACATCTAAAAACTCAGGTATTATGCAGCTCGCTCCAGAGTGATTGTCATTATAACTTTGTGAAGATATTAAGCACCGGCACTGACCATCCACTGGACAACATCAGCATTGACCTCAGAAAAAACAAAGGGCACATCATACTTCAGGTTAACCTCGCCCTGGAGGATGGCGGAGACTGGGAGCTGGACCACAGCAGAACACCCCTGGGGCAAGAAAAAAAAGCCTGACTTTAACACATTTTAAGACTTTTTTTTTAAGACTTAACCAAGAATCAATGGTGTTTAACTTTGTCCTACTGTCTGTAAGACAGTGTAGTCTGGCCTGCAGTTATTCATTTGTGAGAGACAGAGTGCATTTATCAAAACAAAATTGTATTGACCTTCGCTCTTTTCTTGTGGTGTGGCATCCAAGACTTGCCAACCATCATAGCTGGTTCCTTTATTGAGGTCTGGGCGTTTCATCCAACCCTCCACCCACACATGGAAGTTCCTGCATGACACAAATACGTTTCTCAGTCCTCGGAGTTCTGAAAAGATCTGACAGTGCTTCTGGATGCAAAGGTCATCCGCTATTGTTGTTAAGTGTTAATAATTGTCAGGATGTACTATTTAGTTCCTAAGTGGGTGGTGTTTTTGATGATTGCTTGGATGTGAGATGACAAAGTACTAATGAGTTTGTAGGTTGTTTGGGGTGGTTCCTAAGAGATTCAGGGTGGTTGCTACAGTGTTTTTTTCAGTAGTACTTATTGTTATCTGCTTGCAGTGATGGTTATCAGAGAATTTCACCTCTAAAAAATGTGGGAAACAACACCTGCTTAATGATTTTGCCAATGAATGCCTAGTTCAGCACTGTTGGGAGTGTCTACATAATGTGGATTTTGCAAAAAATGCATGACCTTGCTTTCTAAAGTATTCTGTATGAAAATCTCCATTTGCTTCCTTTGTTTTAAAGCAAACTTCTGTTTGGCTTAAGGTCATCAGAGTTCAACACAGCAATGAAAACCATTTACAGTACAAAGACAAATAGAGTAAGATCTTTGTTTTGGCTGTTTGCTTTGATATCATCTGTCACAGTGTTTGTCTTACCAGATACTCTCTGTGCTCTCCTTGGTTTGTAACCCATGCTCGTCATAATACTCCTCGATAGTGAGGTTGTTGTTTGTGTCATGGGCTGACTTGAAGTTTGTGACAACGCGGCACGGGATACCCAGAAACCGCATCACTGGATTCGGATGATGAAGTAAAACAGTACCTCAGTCTTACTTATATTTGATGCCAACACTGTGATACACACGAACAAGACAACAGGACTAAAGTACCTGTGCACATTACGCCAGCAAACACCCAGCACTGTCCATACTTGACTGGTTGGCAGTTTTGTTGATACCAGCGGCGGAGGATGCTAATGCTGCCAGTCCAGCTTGTGGGTCTTACTCCATCATTATAGTCATCATGCCAGCGTCCCATTAACACACCTCGATCATCATTACAGTTGATCTGCAGGTAATATAAAGAGATTAGACATTAAAAATGTGACTTAACTAAACACCAAACATTCTCTGTCAAAAGGCACTCTTGGAAGTGAAAAACATCAAACTAAGAAGCTAAGAACTCTAGTCCTACCATGGCACTGACTACACGGCCAACATAGATGGGGTTACAGCGAGCAGAGACGTCACCAGCCGGGTCTCTCAGGTGTCTTGGGTTGACATCCAACAGCATGAGACATATGTCCACCATGTCCTCCTCAAACTGCATAAGAAGACACAAATTAGATCTACCAGTTGATCAAAAGACAGACTTAAAGTATCGGCTAAAGTGTTGTTAGATTCAGGCACAACTACTCAGTAAGGAAATAATCATGGTCATGGTTAAAAGCAAACAGTATTGACTCTCCGTAGATAAACGACAAGCAAATGGTATTCTTTTGAGTTACACAAATTCCATGTTCACATGATATTGTTTAGACCGTAACTATGAGCATTCAAGTTGAACAATATCAGCCTCCAAGTTGTCATTTACAGCCTGAGATGTATGACTATCTCACAGCAATTATATTTTCCACTTAGTGAAATAATGACAACAAACTGTTGACAAAGTTAGAAGTACTCTAATGCTTACCTGTCCAAAGACCCAGTCCATAGGCTGGATGTAAATTGATGTTCCCCTATAGATGAGTCCGTCTTCATTCATCACATATTCTTGTCTTTCTCTCTCATCAGGAAGATACACCCAGTCATCTAGTGAACAAACAGTATAATGCCTAAAACTGTAGACCTCTTAATAAATTAATAAATAATAAATGTTTCATCATATCACTACAGATTTGGGATAATTGTTAGTTAGCATAGAGTTCACCCACATAAGTTCCCTAACTGGTCTACTGGTTGGACCTAAGGCAGATTAGACCTACCCAAACCTGACATGCAAAAATACAATTTTTAAAAATAGAAATCGGATCAAAAAAGGATCAGAGAATAATTAGACACGGTCTAAAGATGTATCTCTAAATTCGCAGTAATATAATAATAATGTCTTAAGGCAAAAATATTTTTTTTCCATAGACTTCAGATTCTGACCGGTATTCAGTTACACCTGAGTATTAAATATGCTGGTATATAGATTTGAGACATGTGGCAGTAAAACAAGACCCCTCCAGGTTTTCAGTGGACCCATGAAGACCTCTCTGTTGAAGTGCTTTACATCAGTTACAGAAAGTCACAGATTTCTTATTTGTCTTGTCAGGCTGTGGCAACACTGCCTACCTGGACACCAGGGGTTGAAGAGCACAACCAGAGTTCCCAGAGGGGTCTTTCCACGTAATGTACTTGCAGACAGCAAGTACTTCCCCACAGGAGCGTTGGCTGGGGGGGTCACCGACAGGGTCACAATGCCCCTCTGTAGGTTGGCTCTCCTGTCAATACTGTACTTCCATATCGCTTTGACATTGCTGGAGTACATGGGGGATGGGTTACCAAACTCACAGCGGGTCCCAAGCACTTCTGATGGAGCAGAGCCTGGTAAGGAAAGGAGTTGGGTGGGCGAGGTTAGAGGGGAGAAATGGATAAATGGTATGGTGATACACACTGTCATTACCCAACTCTTCACAGACATTCAGGGAGGGTTACATGGTAATCGTAATGGAAACAACACACAGCAAAAAAATCTATCTGGGTCCATTTCAGCCAGCTATTAAACCATGAAGTCAGTAAAAAAGCAGAGTCAAAGACAAGTTTCTAATCTTCATCAACTATAAAACATTTCCATGTTTTATTGAATATACAATAAACTACTGTTAATGCTTAACAGAAAAAATAAATCATTATTAGTCTGTTAAAACTACAGCAGTCTGACAGCAAGGTTAATCTACCTGTCTCCACAGTGAGGCTGAGCAGGTCACAGTCTTGAAAAGGTTTCATCATCTCCAGAGTCAGGAGGAAGGGCTGCCCTCGCCTCACAATCAGGTACTTCGTTGTAATTTCAATGGTGCGATGCTCGGCATTGTTTTGCTTGCAGTGGAAGTCCACATTTTTAATCACTACTGTAAAGTAAAAAGTCATAAATAATTATAAATGAAATGGTTCACAGACAATAACAACAAATGTTTTTTTGATATCACACTTCACCCTCCATACATTCTCTCCAAAAGAGGTACAAGACAGAAGAATAAGTAATATTATAATTATGTTTAAACTCTGATCAAAATGATCATTGCAGTGTTTCCTGTAGAAATCAATGTTATATTAATAAAGTCAAATTAATACTAAACCCTGATATAATGTACTTCCTATAAAATGTCAAGCCACATGCCATGACAAAGACAGAACATGTTTCATACTCACTCTTCGCCATCCTGTCAGTTTTCGCAGTGAGTCGTTGTTTCTGCAGAAAGTGACCCAACTGGGAAGCCGTCAGCCTTTTAAAGCATCAGTGATAGGACATCTTCACTTCCTGAATATGATAAAATCTTGTTGTGATTTTTTATTTGACAGGAGTGATGAAGATATACCAGTTAGACCTGGTTCAAGGGAGGAGGTCACAGTTTGTTTTTTTTCTTTTTTCAGAAAGGTGTGTTTTTACGATCATTACTGATACTTAATCATAGTGATGTGACACAGCAAGACTTTATCATATACTTGTTTTTGCTGCAGATGCCAGCAGACTCATGGATCACTAACAGGCATGAACAGGATTCACTGATGACCACAGAGAAGTCAGTTGTACTAACGTTGAAGGATAACAATAATGCCACTGTGTCCCCAAACATGATGCATAAATGTAGTACTGATGCGGTTCAGTGTTCTTGCTACTGACTGAATAAAAAAGTTAGAGCTGTGTATGTTAGAGGCGGCCCACTGCTGTGTTCAGTACCTCTTACTTAAATAACAAAACATGTTTAAGGAAGGGGGAAGACTTTCAAGAATGTCTCCTCCGAGCATTTTTTAAACGACTGAGTTCAAAATGGGAGCTGTCAACCTTGAGAGTTAGAGCAGAACACATCAAGTCTCCCATCAGGTGAGATGTGATCAGATGTCTCGCCGAAGGTGATAATGAATAATAGCCTGACTCTTCACCTGAATCTGAAGCAGATAACTATACTCTATTTTGAGTTATATACAGATGTAAAAATGCGTGTAATGTAAAATGCATTCCCAACAGAATAACTATTTCATTGCTATTTTTTTTCTTTACAAAAACTGCTTTAAAAGACACAGTATCAAAATCATTGAATTCCTCTTAATATTGACCTGATTTTTTTTCTAAAATAGACGGAGTACCTCTCAAGTCTTAATCCACCCACATTTGGTAAATGAAGATTAAATATGTATAAGTACCTTTGCCATTGCTACCTCCACTGCTGCCTCCTGGTGGTCTGACTATTGAAGAACAATTCTATTACAAAATTATTAAAACAGGACTGTGGCTGCCAAAAGCATTTTAATACTCAAAATAAAAGAATACATTAGACAGTCGTCCATATAGAGATAACAACTGATATCATGGGTCATGATCAGTTAAATTCAGAACAGTGATGAGAATTATTGATCATAATATTTTTGTGAGATCACCAGTGGTGGTATAAGTATTCAGATGCTATACTATTCTTAGTTAAGTACTAATAGTAAACTATGAAAATACTATTCAAGTTTTGTAGAAACAGAAAGTTTAATTTGAATTTATAAGTATAAAGTTTAGAGCATTTCAGTACAAACTGAAACATGCAAGGACACTGAATTTTGCCCTTCATTGACTATTCTGTGGGATATGTGGGACAGCATCATGATCAAGTTTAGTTTGAGATTATACTTATTTACACTGAACAGTTTAGTAAGCTGTTTATGGTTCAGATCTGAAGACCCTCTGAAGTACTTTTAAAAAGGAAATGTTAGTCAGAAATGTTGGAGAAAGACAGAAAACAAAGATTCATTTAGATTTTATTACAGTAATATGATGTATATTCACTATGTGGGGAAAGTTGCCCTGCAGAGCTTGATGGATCTGATAAATGTGTTTTTAATTTACTGTAAGAATAAATTTCTAACTGAACATTTTTTCTGTTTTTCGTTCTGCCATAAAAAAGCCATAAAATATCTTGATCAGTTTATTATAAATACATGTAAGAATTTGATCAATTCTGACAATTAATCGGTGATTACACAAAACTGTGTAATCACAGATTGAAATGATTTAAATTGTGTATTTTGTACCAGTGAAAACCAACAAAACATCTTTACTCTGAGATGTGATAAAAAGAGGGGCAGATGTTGATTTTGCACAACTAGAGATAGAGATATGTTGTTGCCTCAGTTCTAATGAGTGAGATAGAAGTGGGTTGAGGGCAAATTTAAGATAAAGGAGCGTAGATGTAGGAGGGTTAGATGTCGAAGTGTGAGGGTCAGATGTGGAAGTGTGAAGGCCAGATGTTTGAAATATTTGATTGATCAGTTTATTGAAACAATCTTTAAATAAGGTGTGCAGAATTCATGATACCAATGAGTTGATAAAACAGACAACAGGGAAAGAGATATGTGAGATTATGTTGTTGAAGTACACTCAGAGATAAAAAGTAGTTCTCAGATGAGTGATTTAGATAGCACAACTAGTGAGATAAGTTGAGATGTTGTAGAGAATTTAGAAAGATAATGTTGGAGAGAGCAGTTCAGATGTTATGAGATAAAGGGTTGAAGATGTCTGATGTTTAGGGCAGTGTGTTTAAGATAAAGGTCGAGAGTGTGAGGGTCTTAGAGTGTAGGAGGAAGTGTGAGGCAGATGGAGTTGAGGAGTGTGAGTGTGAGGTCAGATGTTCAAGTTTGAGGTCCAGATTTTGAAGTTTGAGGGCCAGATGTGAAATGTCAAGAATGTGACGGCCAGATGTGGAAGGTGAGGGCCAGATGTGGAAGTGTGAGGGCCAGATGTTGAAGTGTGAGGGTCAGATGTTGAAGTGTGAGGGTCAGATGTTGAAGTGTGAGGGCCAGATGTTGAAGTTGAGGGTCAGATGTGAGTGTGAGGTCAGATGTTGTGAGGTCCAAATGAAGTGTGAGGGTGAGGGTGAGGGCCAGATGTTGAAGTGTGAGTGAGTCGGGTCAGATGTGGAAGTATAAAGTTCAGATGTGGAAGTGTGACGGCCAGATGTTGAAGTTTGAAGTCCAAATGTGGAAGTGTGAAGAGGTCCAGATGTATGAGGGTCAGATGTTGAAGTGTGAGGGTCAGATGTTGAAGTGTGAGGGTCAGATGTTGAAGTGTGAGGGTCAGATGTTGAAGTGTGAGGGTCAGAAGTGTGAGGGTCATGAAGTTAAAGGTTCAAGTGTGAAGTGTGACAGGTCCAGATGTTGAAGTTTGAGGGCCAAATGTGGAAGTATAAAGATGTCAGATCATGTGGAAGTGTGACGGCCAGATGTTGAAGTTTCAGGTCCAGATTTTGAAGTTTGAGGGCCAGATGTTGAAGTGTGAGGGTCAGAAATTAACAAATGTGGAAGTGTAAAGGTCAGATGTGGAAGTGTAAAGGTCAGATGTGGAAGTGTGAGGGACAGATGTTGAAGTTTGAGGTCCAGATGTTGAAGTATGAGGGTCAAATGTTGAAGTGTAATGGCCAAATGTCAGATGTTGAAGTGTGAGGGTCAGATGTTGAAGTGTGAGGGTCAGATGTTGAAGTGTGAGGGTCAGATGTTGAAGTGTGAGGGTCAGATGTTGAAGTGTGAGGGTGAGGGCCAGATGTTGAAGTGTGAGGACCAGATGTTGAAGTTTGAGGTCCAGATGTTGAAGTTTGAGGTCCAGATGTGGAAGTGTCAGGGCCAGATGTTGAAGTTTGAGGTCCAGATGTTGAAGTGTGAGAAGCAGAAGTGGTTGAAACGGGCAGTGGGCAGTTACAGTTTTTATTTTTGGAATAAAGCTCAGTGACAGTTTCATTGCGAGGACACTGCTTTCCAGTAAACACCACGATCTTCAGTTCTTGATGAAGCTCTGCTAAAGTCTTAGCCTGCAGATATTTGGTTTCAGATCCATCTGGAACATTGTCGCTCCAGTGAGCGCTGGCTATCCACATCTCCATTTTGTAGCTGTAGCAGCAGAATGCCGACCAGAGTATGGAGGGAATATTAATTCTGTTTTTGAGGGTGTTGTTAGTGCTGGGTTGAGCTCCAGTTACCACAAAGCCTTCGATAACACCGTTGTTGTTGAAACAGTAATTGTTCATAACACATTTGATGCACGTCTCCATTCTGTTCCAGCTTCCTTGGTTGAATGTTTTTGCTTGTGGGACAACGTTGGTCAGGGCGAAGGTGGACTCTTTTTTGGTGAACATATAAGAGCTTGGAATTAAATGACCCCGGTCAAACCTCCTATTGAGGTGATAATCAGCGTTTCCAGCCTGGTTGATGTAATTCTTATATTTTTCTCCAATCATCATGTTCTTGTCATCTTCGTTCTCAAGCTGTAAGAGTTGGAAGTCTGAATTACTGATGCAAGCAGAATAGGAATAAAGTAAAATAAAATGCACAGTAAAAATGTCTTCTAATTAAAAAGTAGCATTTAGAAAAAAACTGCACTTTATTTCTTTTTATTGTTTTTATTAAAAAATGAGGTCAATGAAAAGTAGATGAGCAATATCTCAATCAGACAAACACAGTGACGTGGCTCAGTCCTACATTGATGGTCTTTTGTTGAATGTATATGTGGACTTTTGACCTCTTCAGACTTTTTTACCCTCTCCATACACCTTGGATGTTGGTGAAGTTCAGCCAGAAACCCCTACTTTTTTCTACAGTAAATATATAGCAATATAGCAATGTCTTATATTATCTAATATAAATGGTCCAACCTCAGTTAAATTATCACCCAGTAGACCAGCGTCTACTGTGCATGTGGATCCCCTGTATGAATGGGTAGTGAAAGTTTTATACTCGTATTACCATGACAAAGCTGTACCATTAGTATGCAGCGTGATGATGATAATTGTTCATAGTGGTAGTTGTATTATTATCATTATTAACCCCTGTACAATATTACTATATGTTGATTTATTTTTGTCTTTAATAGTAATTAAATTATTTCTGTTTCGCATTAACTCCTACTGTGTGTGGGGTCATCTCATATTGTCACATTATATTCTTCTTTAATGAGACAATAATAAAAACACACCTGTGGTTCTATCTTCCAGGTGTTTTTGGGTCTCTTCTCTCCTGAATCTCCTCTGTACTTGTAAGCAGAAAACACTGGAATCCTGTTCTTGATGTCGTACAGTGTCACAAACTTTCTCACGTTCTCAAACGTCTGGCAGATGGGTTTGTATCGGTTCTGGTTCAGGATGTTCCCGCCCTCCAAGATGCACGGGACCTGCGGTGGAGTTTCATCAAGGAGAAACTGGTCACAGTCCGATACCACCTTCACCACCTCAGCCACTGTGGGAACAATGGGCAGGAGGAGGAGGGCAGCGAGGAACAAAAGATACCAAGTCTTCAGTGAAGTCATCATCAAACACGGAGTATCTTAAGGTGAGTAGAGAGAACAAAAACCACCATCAAACATTACAGTTAATTTAGGCTGTAGTTGAACAACAGTAGCTTTCTTCCTCGTTTTTCCAACCGACTTTAGATGAAAACATCTCTGTATGACCAAGGCCTCGATGTCTCAATGAACACCACGTCCCAGACATCGAGTTTGGTAAATAGAACACTAGCTCATGAATTCTTGTCTCATTAATGGTCTAATAAACAGTAAACTTTATCAAACTCAGTGCCTGAGTGAATGAATCTTAACCAATTTAAATCACACAACAAATTCTTTTTCACCCAATCATCTGAAAATTCAGCAGGTGGCCATTTGTGCTCCAAGTCTTCCATCTAGTGGGCACACCCCACATTATATGAATATATATAATATGATATTGTACAGAAACTGTATTTTTTCTTAATAAATAACAGTAACCCACAAAAAATGTAAATAATGTATCTGTAAATAAACAGTATTTCTTTACCTAAAATCATATTAGGCTAGGTTTGAATAGGGAATTGTTTTCTCTCTTGCAGTGATTGTTAGATAGTGTCTCCCCCTAGAACTGAAGAAGTGCTAGCTCCCAATTTTAAAAGGTCAAAACTGACATGTCAGTTTTGTCAAGTTATTTCCTGTCGTCTTGCGACATACAAATCTGATTTATTAATAAGGACGGCATAATAGACCAATCCACCTTGAAAAATGATGTGATCGTCCCAGTTTCATAATATACTATGAATAAAGTACAAATAAAATAAGTCTGCCAGTGTTCTCACTGTAGACTGCCTATGTGTAGAGCCATACACTTTAAAGTAAAACTTTTATGAATTGTCCACTTTGTTCAAAGTAACATAACATTTCACATTAGTTACAAAACACATTAAATAGCCTGCTTCAGTTCATCTTATGGGAAAAAAAACATTATTAAGTAACATGAAATAAAATACATTATTCCCAACTGTGCAAGAATTAACAAAACAAGTATTTTCTCAACAATTAACTGTGAAAAGTAAAACATGCGAGGATAAATGCAGCACAACATACACCTTCCCTAAGAAGAAGTCGAGCACAGGCTCAGGCTCAGGTATACCTTCCCTGACATGGGAAAGACATATTTCACAGCTGAAACCTTAAGATGGTCATAGAAGCAGGGAAACTAAAATACTTTGTGTATTGAGCAAGACTCTATACCTTCCCTGACATGGGAAAGATATATCCACAGCTACCTTAAGATGTAAGCACATAGAAGCAAAGGTATATAAGACTGAAATACTTTGTTGTTTTACCAAGGATGTTTGCATCCAATTCACCATGTTCACTTTGGGCAGTCTTCGGGCTGGGGTGCATCATTGATGTCCACTGGTCTCCGGACTATGAACATAATTTTGCTGTGAATACTTTGGCCGTGTTAAACTCTGCAACGATTGGCTCATCTCTTTATCTCAACGAAGCTCATCACAAGACACAAGTCCCCCAAACAATTACAATATCTATGTTGTTTTACCTTTAGCCAGTCAAGAGAAATATCTGTAACATGTGTGGCTGCTTCCATATTTAGATTTTGGAATCAGTTCATCAATCAATCAATAATAAAAAAATACATTAACTCAAATTAAAGGGGGGGGGGGTTAATAATTAAAAAAAAAATAGGGTAAAAACTTACCACCTCATGTATAGGTTTCCTACAACTCAGCCAAACGTTGTCTTTTTGTTTGTACAGCAGTGGAAACCAGACAGACTTCCTCAAATACTAAACAATCTTGTATAATCAGCAGATTATGACAGTAAAGGAGAGGATGTGGTAACTTTGAGTAATAGAGTAATTGAGTAAAATGTATCCAGCTGTAGACTCATCAACCTGAAAGTGTTGTTCTCCATGATGATATAATCAAAATTTTCATATTTTAACTCATATCATTCACCTTCTTTCTACAGTACTTTTAATGTTAATGTGCAGGATGTACATTTCAGACAATGGAAATAAACAAACACAAGAAACAGATGTCTTGACCTGGTGAGGTTCCTTTAAATGTCACAGGTATATTTCACTCAACCGAGTCATCACTTGAAGATTAATTGAGCTTCATTTTGTTAGATCTCTGGCCTGAGGATTCAACGTCAAGTGTCCACCTGGGAGGATACACCGAAGCAGATCCAGAACAAGCTGGACAGACTCAGTTGTACAGACAGGTAGTAAATGATTGAGCCCATGTGTCCACCAAAAGAGCCTATCATTGCTGTCAGTTCATGTTGTCAGATTTGTACATCTGTTGTCCTCAAATGAAAACCACGCGCAAACAACACTTTGTTGTGAAGGTGACTGCATTTTTTTTTCAAGCTGTTTTCCAGCTGTTCAGGGTTGTGAGCTTTACTGGTTGAGACACTTGATTGGATGAACAAATGTGATTAGTGGATGAGCGGGTGTGATTGGTCCATCCTCTTCATCTGATTAGTCAGTTCCAGACAGATGTGAGTACCATTACACCGTGTTATCCATGTTGGGGCAAACAAGACACTTGGACGGTGGAAGCAGCTGATTGGTCAGTTGATTAGTTTGGGGGAGGGACATCACTCTACAGAGCATCAGAGATCATCACACAGAGCTGAGAAAACGACGGACGCTCATCAGGTCTCTGAAACGCAGAAAACACAGGGCATACGTTCAGATGTAAGTCAGATCAACATGGTAGCATTAAGTCACATGACCCCTTCTTAAAACTCTAGTGACTGGGAGCTCATGTAGAGATTAACACAAGGAGCTGTTATTCTGCCCTAAACTGCACAAATTACAAAAAATAATGGGTGGAAAATGTTCACAATCCCAAAATTCATCTCTTTCAACACAACTACTATGAGAATCTAGCATTTTAGTCAGAGCCATGGATAACACCTTTGTGTTATCACCATTGCATCTTTCAGCTCACTGTTTTCTGGCACACAACTTTATTGTTTTAGTTCACTCCCTCCACTTTCATCTATTTAGACAGCTGTTTTCAGTTAAAAAAAATTTTAAATCTAATTTAATCTCTAAAAACCTCCTCTGTTCTCTGCCTGTTCAGCAACAAACAGCAGACTCAGTTAAAGAACAGATGGTGAACATAATGGAGCATTTAGCTACTAAAGAATAAGATATTTCCCTCAGAGGTTGTAGAGACCAAACACAGAGCTTAAAGAGAGATGATACTGGACTGACAATCATCAGCTGACAAAAACACAATTTTAAATGCAAAATATGATGAATTGTTGCTTAGTAACTGCTGGATGTGTAAATAGGTATGTATGTGCTAAAAAGTTTGCCATATCGGCTTCAGTACCATTTGCATTTTTCAGCAGATGCTAAAATCAAAGTACAAATTAAAACTGAACTGAAAGCCTAAATAAGAAAGTCAATTAAAATATAACATTATAAAATATAAATCAGAGTGTTATCTGCAAAAGAGGAAAGACTGGAAAGGTTTGATAACAGAACTGCCATGATGTGTTTCTCACGGTTCTCACCTCACACCAACAGATCTGCATGATGTCATACATGGCAGGCGTGGCCATTTTGGGTTTGTAGAGGCGGTGACCCTTGGTTACCAAGGTAACAACCTCATGGTTCTGATTCTGTTCAAATGGCATCTGACCCTCTGTCAAAACCTCCCACATCAACACACCTGGCAACAAACAGGAAAAGTTTAGTTAGTACATTTAAAAAGCCATCATCAATTAATGCTCTAATGATTTATGGATGTTAAAATGTGCCTACCATAGGACCAGACATCTGACTTGCTGCTGTATTTGCAGAAATTAAAGACTTCAGGTGGCGACCACTTCACAGGAAACTTAGAACCTGATGAGCTGGTGTACTGGTCGTCTAACACATATCTACAAAACACACATCGACAAAGTGACAAGGTGAAACATTCATGTCGCTCTTGATTTAACACGATGGATAAACATGTTGTCTGATGTGTTGGGATTACACTGGTACCTGGACATGCCAAAGTCGGACACCTTCACCACCAGAGAGTCGTTCACCAGACAGTTTCTGGCAGCCTGCAGAAGAGATGAGCGAGGGAAGAGAAAGAAAAATGGAAAAGAAGAAAACAGAAATAACAATATTGTGGGTCAGAGAGAGTCTTACTGTATTGAGCAGTGCCAGTACCTTTACCATACATAATAATAAAAATAATAACAACAAGAAACAGCTTTCATCCATCCCACGCTGAATTAATTTAATTCACCATGACCCTGTTGTGTTTAAGGACGGGATGTGATTGCAAACAACACTGCTGCATGCAAACACAGGAAAAAAAAGGAAGCATCGACATGGGTTAAAGTAGCTGTGGAAACAAATCAGATTCACAACATGAGTTCTGAGATGAAAAGTCACTGTGGTGGAAAAGTGGCACCAGGATCCAATCAAACCAACGTATCAGAGCATCCTGCAGTTACTAGATCTCTGTGGATGAAGCCGTTGATCTCCAGGTGCTCCATGCCCTCGCTGACGTCCAGACAGATGCTCAGCAAGGACCCCAGGCTGAAGCTGCCTCGACGCTGCCTAAGGAAGTTGAGCAGTGAGCCGTGCTCCATGAACTCTGTGACGATGTAAATGGACTTCTGCTGGCTGCACACTCCGTACAGCTGCACCAGTTTAGGGTGAGACAGTTTCCTGGAGAGAGCACACAGATTATAAATGGAGATCAATGAACAAGGACAGGAAGTCAAGACCAAAACTAAAAGGTTGTTGTGAGTGAAGACAACATTAAGGAAGTTTAAGGAAGACCCAGAAGTCTTTTCGTTTTCAGTCATAAATCAACGTAAAGACACCATGGATGTAACCTTCTATTGAGTAACAAGATGGACATAATGGAAATAATCTGGATGTAACTTTGTTGCTGAAAAGTACAAAAACTTTGGCTGAACATTTCTGATTGTTTGAGTATTCTCAGCATTTTATTTTGAAAAGCCTTGCATCTTCACAAACAAACTGTGTTTACGGTTTGTTTCTGTTGGATGTGGACACGGAGCAGAAGAAGGTCTACGACAGATGGAGCGACCAAGTCCAGGTCTTACTGAGTATTTATGCTGAGGAGGAAATCCAGCGCAGCAGAAATGACGCGTGTAAAAACAGCCGTCGCTTTCTCAAACGTCAGCGGACTAATCTGCCTGATCTTCACGGGTCTTTAGACCACGGTGGAGACGCAGACAACAACAGGCTGCAGGAAGGTTTTTAGGGAGTGAAGAAGGTTCATGGGACTAAAGTTCAGATACTTTGGGTCAAGCTGTGGCTAAAGTTCTGATGTGTGCAGCCAGAAGAAAACATGCCGGTGTGTTAAGTTTTTATAAATTCAAAATAATTCAGCAATAATAACTAATCGTGAACTGATATGTAAATACATAACGCTGACCTCTGGTCTCCCGTCGTAGTATGTCAGTCTAGTCTTGGTGAGGACAAACAGCACGCTCTTTGTAGTTCAGCGGCGACGTTCTCTTCTTCTGCTGCGAACGCTTGATGAGGATCTCCTCCAATAGCAGCTCGGCACTCATCCTGGCCCCTGCCCACGGCCTCAGCCCATTGGTGGATGTCGTCAGAACTTGAAGCTGAGCTGCGAAGAAACGCACAGATTTAATTTCTTTGCCTCCAGAAAGTTTTAGCTTTATGAAGTCTTATAGAGTTTGTTTCTTTTGTTTTTTTCATCCGCAACTTTATTGTTGTATTCGTTTACCGCTCTTGTTGACATTGTTTGTTAAATATCTCTAAAAACTCACAGGACTCGACCTGCTGAGCATCAAACTGCTGACAGACTCAGCCAGCCAGAGAGCAGATGGTGAACACAGTTTAACGTTTAGCAGCTAAAGAGACAGATATTTCCCTCAGGAGGTGGTGGAGACCAAACACCGAGCTAAATGAGAGACTCAAATTCATCAGGTATCACAAACACAACTCTAATTGCATCTTGTATCTTCTGGATGTGTAACTATGCATGTTTTTGCTAACAAGTTCACTATATAGGTTAATAAGCTAAAATGCTGATGTTGTGTTCACAGCCTGCTGCCTCAAAGAAAAGGCCATTTAATGCAAGTTTAACTGATTTAAACCCAGAAAACAAACAACCCGACAACAGTCAACACATTGTCTCGAACGACTGATGCAGCCTCCTGTTTTGCCGAAAAAAACAATCCAGCAGCTTTCCCTCCAAAACTCGGTCAGATTTGCTTGATGTTAACAGTCAGCTCAGTGATTCGCCCAAGCATGAAAGATTATCAATGCAACAAATATCTCGATAATCTCATTTATTTACATTTAAATGACACAAAGCAGCTTTAAGTTGATGATGACAAGGACAAATACATTGAGTAACATATAGAAAGACATATTTACTACTAGCGGATTGGCTCTAGCGATGGATGGATGGATGAATGGACATGAAATTAATTTGTGACCCCTAAAAGTCAAGTACTGATGACTGATGACTTTGGTGATCCTCTGACTTTTGCTCTAGCACCACCATGAGGTCAAAATTATAATCTGTCCAATCTTTTGGTCTCAAAATGAAGGATAGTCCCATCATCCTCAGCTGTACTTTGTGTTTTGTTTTAAATAATCGATATTTAGGGCTGTAACAAACTACAATTGCTAATATCAATTTATGTATTAACTTTTACGTTTACGTTTAATGAACATGGCCCAAAAAGGCACTCACAATTTCTCAGTCAGACAAAATAAGCAAATTTAAAACATCACACTCCAAAACTTTAAGATATGACGAGAAACACAACGAATGTCACATTTGAGGAACCAGAAAATGTGGTAAATGTTATGTTTGCCTGAAAAACCATTATCAGAATAGTTGTTGGTTAATTTTTTTGGAGACTGACACCAATGTTAGCTGAATTTACAGTGCACTTTAGCTCAGAGCTGCTAACGTGGCTGTAGCTTGGTTTGTTAGCTTGAGTCAGTCTCAGAGTGAAGTGGACTTTCTGGTTCCTCGTAACTGAGACTACATAAATTCCTTGAGTCAGATTTGTATCATCAGTGTTCATTGACAGGAAGTCATTCCCACACAGGAGCTGACTAAATAAAACCTCAACACAGAGCCCACCTTTTTAGCTTTTAAATTTTTAATCCCTGGTGTTGTGGAAAAAATATTTTGTACTGGAAATAAAGAGAATTGATCCGACCAGAGTGTCTTTTATATTTTAATGTATTCTTGCAAGAAGGTGAGCTGTCAGACAACCGAGAGTGTGTGCTCAGCTGGATTGAGGACTCACAAGTGATAACAGAAAAAGCACAGATATTTATAATTGGGATACAAACAAAGGGAAGGTAAGGAAGTGAAGGGGTCTGAGTGTGAGGTCTCGTCAACCCTTTCAGTATATAGTTTCAGGGTTACATCATCTTAATGCGTAAGAGGAGTCTGACAGACACATAGTTAATCAGAACATTGTAGTTAAGATTTAAAACCAGTCGGAGCCACTCTGTGAAAGCATGTCCTCCACAGTGCGATGACCGCTATCAGTCAGAGGTCAGAAGTGTATTGTCAGTCAGAGGTTTGTCTTTTATTAAAAGTCAGAGGCCTGTTCCCTAAAGGAATTTAGGTCTGGTCAGTTTAACGTGTGTCAAGAGAAAGTGAATCACCATATGAGAAAAAAATAGACTATTATATATGATTATATAATAAGAAAAACATAATAAGGGCAGATTTCCATTACATGTGTCAGTGCAAGTACTTTTATCTGTAATTCATCACTTCCTGATATCTGATTAACTCATCAGCCATTCTCAGGTAAAAACAAAGGTTTTAACCCGTGTTTCTTGGCTGTTTCTGTGTAATAGCCCTGAATCTATTAGTGACTTTATTGAAATTTAGTTTTTGTCACTCAGAAAAAACAATTTGTTAGCACATTAATATTCCCTTTGTTTAATCCATAGCAGAAATAAAGTGTTAGATTAACTGAGACATTGGAGAAAAAAAATGTTATGTTTGCAGGAGAGCAGAACACCTTAATGGTTAATTCAGGTAGTAAATGTCCTTTGCTGTTTCTGTGTAAAAGCCCTTTTTGTCACTCTTGTAAATGATGCCATAAACCTGTTCAGAGGTTGTGAAATCACATCAGTATAAGCACTTTGTTAACATATTAATATTTCCTTTGTTTGATCCATACCAGAAATAAAGTGTTAGATGTCCTTTGATTTGAAGGGCAAGAGTGGAGTAATGCCTAATAATGCCTTTCTCGACAAAATAAATTGTAATAATATCAGTTTTATAAGGCAGGTCTGTTTGTCCAGTCCATGTACGTTTTCTCAACAAACCCCATAAAATGATCAAAAAGGTAAGTTTTGTGTATGTGCATATCTCCTCTTCCACTAAGCCAAAGAGCTGCATTGTTGTTGTAAAAACTCATCAATGAGCCTCCATCACCATTAACACACAAGATCCTGTAGAAGCTGCAGAGGAAGAAGAGCCGCTGTCTGGCTGACTTTGTGATAAAGTCACTGTGGTGAGTCCAGGTCAGGTCCTTGCTGATGTGAACGCCAAGGAACCTGAAGCGGCTGACGCTTTTTATATATTACTACACTGTAGTTTATTTTCTCTCAGTCCCACAAACACCATCCTGTTGCTCTGACATCCTCACTAGAGCACCAAATGTGGATTAATCTGATTCAAAGTCCCCAATAATGCACAACTTTTTCCTGTCTGAATAACGTTAAAGTAAATGCAGCACTGGCTGTGTGATGGAGGAAGAGAGCAACGCAGAAACAGATGAGCTTTGTGTTACTGATTGTCAACGAAGAGTAAATGAGGGACACTAACCCTCGTGCTTTAAATGTAAACATAAATGAGCATTACTTCTAGTGCAACCAAAAGAACTCATCATTTTGACTCTTTATCATTACATTCATTGTTTTGTATTTCCTAAGGATTTCAACATTTATCTGTCATATTTCTATTCTTTCTTTAACTTCACATTGATTCATTTAATTTTGTGTTTGGTTTAGATGAAAAGCTAAATGATTTTAAGCATAAAAGGCAATTATACTTTATTTACTGAGAAATGTTTTGTCAAGACATCACAAGCCTGTTCTTGTTTTAAAACACACTTTTATTAAGCTTGTGCATAAAATCCACCACCAAACAAGTCTGTATACTCTCAAATGTAATTTTTCTGCAATTACAATCATGTTTTCAATGATAAATTTAATATTTTTCAAGGTAAATATGAACTACTGCATGGTTTCTCTCTTTTTCGAATTGATGCGACTTACAACTGCTCAGAAACACTCCTTACAAACTCCTTACAAACTATTGCTGTGGAAATACAGTTTGAAAAGTCATAAAACCCATGAAGTCAAACATGAAGAAAAAAATCAATTAGACTCAACTACAACATAGATAAAAAATTGTGAAGTTGTACCCTGTCTCAGTTGGAAAATAGTGAAAATGATTCATTACAACATTCCCAAAAGCCCAAAGTGACGTCCCAGCAAGATTTTCTATTTTCAAACCAGTGAAAAGCAATTATTTCTTATATTTGAGAACCTGGAATAAGAAAGTATTGGTTGTGTTTTATTGCTTAATAACAAAAAATATTTAAAATGTAATATATGTGGAAACAAACCCTAAACCACAGAATGAATAATAAGTCATATAATATTTTTCCAACTTATGTTGGCCTTAATCAGAGACTGCCAACAAGACATACAGGAAGTTGTGAGAGGAAGTAGAGCTTCAGGGTTTGATGTCGACAATGCAGCGGCCTTTTATGTTTCTGAAGGCGCTGCAGTCGAAGTCAGCCACCAGAGTCTTCAGTCCGGCCCTGTAGGGGATCGTTGTGACCTGAAGCTTCAGCGGTGCATGTGGCTTCAGCTCCCCCACATTCCTGATAACGCAAATATATGGGAACACATATAGATAAATGCAATGATGATTGATAACTGCACATTACATCAACCATAGCATGTCTGAAAAGTTTTCTTGAAGTTTTTTTGTTAGCACCAAAGTTACAGTATGTTATAGTGTAAAACATTCAAATGGAGCATTAACAAAATTTGTAATCTACAAAGTGTACAAGGTCACATCATTTTAAACATGGTCCAGACATTCTACCTCTCAGCATCCAGTTAGTTTAGCTTAGCATAAGAACTGGAAGCAGGAGGGAACTGGTAGCCTGGCTCTGTCTTAATTTTAAAAATATGGCTCTACAGTATCTACAGTACTCTATATCTCACTTGTTAACCTGCAGACAAACACAAAAGTAAAAGCAGACAAATGTTAATCAGCCAACTTTGAGGGTGTTGTTGAATACATTTTTCAAGACTGGACAGAGTAAACTGCTCCTTTACCTTGGTGACCTTGGTGTCTTTTTCCTAAGCTAGGTTAATAAATTTAGGCAATCACACAACAAGAAGCTCACTGATCAGAGTTCATGATGATTGAGATAAGGAGAAAAGTAGCTCAACTAGCAGTTTTTAACATCAAGTCTCCTTTTATTATGTTGGACTCTAAACCATAAAGTTCAAGATCATCAAATTTAGTTTCACAGTCTGTTTCATGTAATTGTATTATACCTTTGACAATAAGATGTATTATACATTCCAACCTGGTACCCACTTACTCACCTCACAATGTAGTCTGATTCGAAAAGGCCACATCCAGTGATGATCAGAGAGCAGTATCTCAGCGTCTCGTTGAGAGGGTTTGTAAATTCCACCTCTATGGTCATTGAACGGTACAGGACGAGCCTCACTCAAAACCTGAAAAACACACATAGCACATTATTAATGTACTCTACGGGGCACATACAAGTGTATACACATACTTTTGTACAGCCACAGTATCTTGAGAGGCAATACAAGTCATTCACACTCCAGTTCAAAGGAACTGACAGTAATATCTCAATAACTACTGGATGGATTGCTGTAAAAAAGTTGCTTCAGATGTTCAAGGTCACCAGAGCATGCAACCTGTAGGTCAGAAATTTCACTTAAGTGAAACATCTGAATATGTACTACGTGGATTGGCACAAAGTTTGGTAATGACATGCATAACCCCTAGAAGCCTAAGGACTTGTCTCGACAACATGAGATAATTTTACTGACCTTTATCGAGATGGGAGGGTCCTCGAGGGCGATGTCAATCTCAGTATGATAGATCTCATCTTCCTGCTGTTTGTCAATGGCCACAACTGAAACCTTCATACTGTCACAGCCCACCATGAATTTACTGTAGGATAAGAATGGGATCTCAATAGGTAGGATCACATCTGTGGGAAACAAAGAGCACAGGTTTTTATTGTATCAAATACTATAAATAAGTCAAATAAAATACTATACGCATAGTAATTAAGTAATCAAAACACATCCAAATAAAATCTCTTACCTTCATATAGTGTTTAGCTTTGGTATAATAACCAATATGTTTAGTGTCTTCAAAACACAATATTGGGTTGTAATGGAACATAATATTGAGTCAAAGTATGTAAGAATAACTTTAGACCTTGTCCAGATGGTAGCATCTTCTCTTGGGTTGTGGTCAGGATGGTGTTCATTGGTCTGCCATTGTACCTCATGGTTTGGGCATTGACAAGGATGAGCTTTGTCTTGTTGGTACGATGTTTGTTGCTCAGCTTCAGCCTCAGCTTAATGTCTTGACCATCCTGCATCTTGGACTCCTGGTGTAGAAAAAAGCTCAGTTATGTTTTTCTTAGAAAATTAAACCACAATTTATTTTAATCAGTCTGGACTTACTATGATCAATATGACACCTGACTTTTGGCACTGATACTAAAACAATACTGTTTCTTCAAGGAATATGATCCAGTTCAATTAAAACTGAAATGCCTCAATTATTATTTGATGGACTGTCATGAAATTTGGTTGATCGCCTTCACGTAGCACCATCATCAGTTCAGAATTTCACTCCGTCCAATACTTACATACTAGCATGCTGATATTTGCATTTAGTGTTTCTGACAAATTTTGGTCTGTAATAAAAAACTTATATATACTATAGGGCCCTTTTCTCTTGCTGACTTGAAAAGTCTTTGAACCAGAGTTACAAAAATCTAGAGGAATACTTTCAGGCCACGCATCCTCATTATATCCTGCCGAACTACTATGTTTTCACCTTCTATTATAACATTGCACATTGCCCGTCAGCATCTTGGTTTTTACCTCTTCGAATTTCATCACCACCTTCCCCTTTTTGTCGTCACCCTCTTTATCATCTCCTAGCTTCATTTTGTTGAGTGCATGATTGAAGGATGCCCTCTCCTCTGAACTGCCTGTTAAGAAAATACCCTTCAGTCAAATACATTTTGAAAAAATGAAAATGAAGACCAAACAAAATACTAATATACAGTTTGATACAACCTGACGGTATCTAGGTGAATGAATTTGATAAATTAGTGCTTACTGTGTTAACCTCTCATGCTTTGGGTAGCTATCAAGTGGTAGCTTGGATGTTCCTCTTTTACTGCTAAAAAGAGTTTAGGAGCTGACTTTTGATATTCAAATATATGCAGTGAAATGTTCCTTTTAGGATGCAACTTTTACCTTCTCTGTATTTGTATGTGTTTGTGATGTCATTTCTCATGTTATTGCCAACAGCCTTGGTAGAGATATTCTGACCGACTGTCATGGTGTCAGAATGCATTTTCCTCTTTACACCATTAGCACTGACCTGAGAACAGGAACAATATCAGAAAAGAAATTGTTTTATGCAAGCAAAGAGGAATAAATTAAATAAAAAAGACTGGAATTTGCCACTTTAAAAGTCTTCAATCACCATTTATGTTGTTCTTAAGTTATTAAGTAGAAAGATCAATGAAATGAAGGCGTGAAAGAGGCATCATTGCGTAATAGGTTACATCTGAATAATAATCTAAAAACTCAGGTATTATGCAGCTAGCTCAGAGTGATTGTCATTATAACTTTGTGAAGATATTAAGCACCGGCACTGACCATCCACTGGACAACGTCAGCATTAACCTCAGACAAAACAAAGGGCACATCATATTTCAGGTTAACCTCGCCCTGGAGGATGGCGGAGACTGGAGCTGGACCACAGCAGAACACCCCTGGGGCAAGAAAAAAAAGCCTGACTTTAACACATTTTAAGACTTTTTTTTTAAGACTTAACCAAGAATCAATGCTGTTTAACTTTGTCCTACTGTCTGTAAGACAGTGTAGTCTGGCCTGCAGTTATTCATTTGTGAGTCTGACACAGTGCATTTATCAAAACAAAATTGTGTTGACCTTTGCTCTTTTCTTGTGGTGTGGCATCCAAGACTTGCCAACCATCATAGCTGGTTCCTTTATTGAGGTCTGGGCGTTTCATCCAACCCTCCACCCACACATGGAAGTTCCTGCATGACACAAATACGTTTCTCAGTCCTCGGAGTTCTGAAAAGACCAGACAGTGCTTCTGGATGCTAAGGTCATCTGCTATTGTTGTTAAGTGTTAATAATTGTCAGGATGTAGTATTTAGTTGCTAAGTGGGTACTCAGGTGTTTTTGATGATTGCTTGGATGTGAGATGACAAAGTACTAATGAGTTTGTAGGTTGTTTGGGGTGGTTCCTAAGAGATTCATGGTGGTTGCTACAGTGTTTTTTTCAGTAGTACTTATTGTTATCTGCTTGCAGTGATGGTTATCAGAGAATTTCACCTCTAAAAAATGTGGGAACTGGTTGTCTTTGGAAAGAACACCTGCTTAATGATTTTGCCAATGAATGTCTAGTTGAGCACTGTTGGGAGTGTCTACATAATGTGGATTTTGCAAAAAATGCATGTCCTTGCTTTCTAAAGTATTCTGTATGAAAATCTCCATTTGCTTCCTTTGTTTTAAAGCAAACTTCTGTTTGGCTTAAGGTCATCAGAGTTCAACACAGCAATGAAAACCATTTACGGCACAAAGACAAATAGAGTAAGATCTTTGTTTTGGCTGTTTGCTTTGATATCATCTGTCACAGTGTTTGTCTTACCAGATACTATCTGTGCTCTCCTTGGTTCGTAACCCATGCTCGTCATAATACTCCTCGATAGTGAGGTTGTTGTTTGTGTCATGGGCTGACTTGAAGTTGGTGACAACGCGGCACGGGATACCCAGAAACCGCATCACTGGATTCGAATGATGAAGTAAAACAGTACCTCAGTCTTACTTATATTTGATGCCAACACTGTGATACACACGAACAAGACAACAGGACTAAAGTACCTGTGCACATTACGCCAGCAAACACCCAGCACTGTCCATACTTGACTGGTTGGCAGTTTTGTTGATACCAGCGGCGGAGGATGCTAATGCTGCCAGTCCAGCTTGTGGGTCTTACTCCATCATTATAGTCATCGTGCCAGCGTCCCATTAACACACCTCGATCATCATTACAGTTGATCTGTAGGTAATATAAAGAGATTAGACATTAAAAATGTGACTTAAATAAACACCAAATATTCTCTGTCAAAAGGCACTCTTGGAAGTGAAAAAAATCAAACTAAGAAGCTAAGAACTCCAGTCCTACCATGGCACTGACTACACGGCCAACATAGATGGGGTTACAGCGAGCAGAGACGTCACCAGCCGGGTCTCTCAGGTGTTTTGGGTTTACATCCAACAGCATGAGACATATGTCCACCATGTCCTCCTCAAACTGCATAAGAAGACACAAATTAGATCTACCAGTTGATCAAAAGACAGACTTAAAGTATCAGCTAAAGTGTTGTTAGATTCAGGCACAACTACTACTCAGTAAGGAAATAATCATGGTCATGGTTAAAAGCGAACAGCATTGATTCTCCGTAGATAAATGACAAGCAAATGGTATTCTTTTGAGTTTCACAAATTCCATGTTCACATGATATTGTTTAGACCGTAACTATGAGCATCCAAGTTGAACAATATCAGCCTCCAAGTTGTCATTTACAGCCTGAGATGTATGACTATCTCACAGCAATTATATTTTCCACTTGGTGAAATAATGACAACAAACTGTTGACAAAGTTAGAAGTACTCTAATGCTTACCTGTCCAAAGACCCAGTCCATAGGCTGGATGTAAATTGATGTTCCCCTATAGATGAGTCCGTCTTCATTCATCACATATTCTTGTCTTTCTCTCTCATCAGGAAGATACACCCAGTCATCTAGTGAACAAACAGTATAATGCCTAAAACTGTAGACCTCTTAATAAATTTATAAATAATAAATGTTTCATCATATCACTACAGATTTGGGATAATTGTTAGTTAGCATAGAGTTCACCCACATAAGTTCCCTAACTGGTCTACTGGTTGGACCTAAGGCAGATTAGACCTACCCAAACCTGACATGCAAAAATACAATTTTTAAAAATAGAAATCGGATCAAAAAAGGATCAGAGAATAATTAGACACGGTCTAAAGATGTATCTCTAAATTGCAGTAATATAATAATAATGTCTTAAGCAAAAATATATTTTTTCCATAGACTTCAGATTCTGACCGGTATTCAGTTACACCTGAGTATTAAATATGCTGGTATATAGATTTGAGACATGTGGCAGTAAAACAAGACCCCTCCAGGTTTTCAGTGGACCCATGAAGACCTCTCTGTAGAAGTGCTTTACATCAGTTACAGAAAGTCACAGATTTCTTATTTGTCTTGTCAGGCTGTGGCAACACTGCCTACCTGGACACCAGGGGTTGAAGAGCACAACCAGAGTTCCCAGAGGGGTCTTTCCACGTAATGTACTTGCAGACAGCAAGTACTTCCCCACAGGAGCGTTGGCTGGGGGGGTCACCGACAGGGTCACAATGCCCCTCTGTAGGTTGGCTCTCCTGTCAATACTGTACTTCCATATCGCTTTGACATTGCTGGAGTACATGGGGGATGGGTTACCAAACTCACAGCGGGTCCCAAGCACTTCTGATGGAGCAGAGCCTGGTAAGGAAAGGAGTTGGGTGGGCGAGGTTAGAGGGGAGAAATGGATAAATGGTATAGTGATACACACTGTCATTACCCAACTCTTCACAGACATTCAGGGAGGGTTACATGGTAATCGTAATGGAAACAACACACAGCAAAAAAATCTATCTGGGTCCATTTTAGCCAGCTATTAAACAACAAAGTCAGTAAAAAAGCAGAGTCAAAGACAAGTTTCTAATCTTCATCAACTATAAAACATTTCCATGTTTTATTGAATATACAATAAACTACTGTTAATGCTTAACAGAAAAAATAAATCATTATTAGTCTGTTAAAACTACAGCAGTCTGACAGCAAGGTTAATCTACCTGTCTCCACAGTGAGGCTGAGCAGGTCACAGTCTTGAAAAGGTTCCATCATCTCCAGAGTCAGGAGGAAGGGCTGCCCTCGCCTCACAATCAGGTACTTCGTTGTAATTTCAATGGTGCGATGCTCGGCATTGTTTTGCTTGCAGTGGAAGTCCACATTTTTAATCACTACTGTAAAGTAAAAAGTCATAAATAATTATAAATGAAATGGTTCACAGACAATAACAACAAATGTTTTTTTGATTTCACACTTCACCCTCCATACATTCTCTCCAAAAGAGGTACAAGACAGAAGAATAAGTAATATTATAATTATGTTTAAACTCTGATCAAAATGATCATTGCAGTGTTTCCTGTAGAAATCAATGTTATATTAATAAAGTCTAATTAATACTAAACCCTGATATAATGTATTCCTATAAAATGTCAAGCCAAATGGCATGACAAAGACAGAACATGTTTCATACTCACTCTTCGCCATCCTGTCAGTTTTCGCAGTCAGTCGTTCTTTCTGCAGAAAGTGACCCAACTGGGAAGCCGTCAGCCTTTTAAAGCATCAGTGATAGGACATCTCCACTTCCTGAATATGATAAAAGTCTTGTTGTGATTTTTTATTTGACAGGAGTGATGAAGATGTACCAGTTAGACCTGGTTCAAGGGAGGAGGTCACAGTTTTTTTTTTTTCTTTTTTCAGGAAGGTGTGTTTTTGCGATCATTACTGATACTAAATCATAGTGATGTGACACAGCAAGACTTTATCATATACTTGTTTTTGCTGCAGATGCCAGCAGACTCATGGATCACTAACAGGCATGAATTCACTGATGACCACAGAGAAGTCAGTTGTACTAAGTTGAAGGATAACAATAATGCCACTGTGTCCCCAAACATGATGCATAAACGTAGTACTGATGCGGTTCAGTGTTCTTGCTACCGACTGAATAAAAAAGTTAGAGCTGTGTATGTTAGAGGCGGCCCACTGCTGTGTTCAGTACCTCTTACTTAAATAACAAAACATGTTTAAGGAAGGGGGAAGACTTTCAAGAATGTCTCCTGCAAGCTTTTTTTAAATGACTGAGTTCAAAATGGGAGCTGTCAACCTTGAGAGTTAGAGCAGAACACATCAAGTCTCCCATCAGGTGAGATGTGATCAGATGTCTCGCCGAAGGTGATAATGAATAATAGCCTGACTCTTCACCTGAATCTGAAGCAGATAACTATACTCTATTTTGAGTTATATACAGATGTAAAAATGCGTGTAATGTAAAATGCATTCCCAACAGAATAACTATTTCATTGCTATTTTTTTTCTTTACAAAAACTGCTTTAAAAGACACAGTATCAAAATCATTGAATTCCTCTTAATATTGACCTGATTTTTTTTCTAAAATAGACGGAGTACCTCTCAAGTCTTAATCCACCCACATTTGGTAAATGAAGATTAAATATGTATAAGTACCTTTGCCATTGCTACCTCCACTGCTGCCTCCTGGTGGTCTGACTATTGAAGAACAATTCTATTACAAAATTGTTAAAACAGGACTGTGGCTGCCAAAAGCATTTTAATACTCAAAATAAAAAAATACATTAGACAGTCGTCCATATAGAGATAACAACTGATATCATGGGTCATGATCAGTTAAATTCAGAACAGTGATGAGAATTATTGATCATAATATTTTTGTGAGATCACCAGTGGTGGTATAAGTATTCAGATGCTATACTTAGTACTAATACTTAGTACTAAGTACTAATACTAAACTATGAAAATAATATTCAAGTTTTGTAGAAACAGAAAGTTTAATTTAATTTAATATAAAGTTTAGAGCATTTCAGTACAAACTGAAACATGCAAGGACACTGAATTTTGCCCTTCATACTCTGTGGGATATGTGGGACAGTATCATGGTCAAGTTTAGTTTGAGATTATACTTATTTACACTGAACAGTTTAGTAAGCTGTTTATGGTTAGTCAGAAATGTTGGAGAAAGACAGAAAACAAAGATTCATTTAGATTTTTTTATTACAGTAATATGATGTATATTCACTATGTGGGGAAAGTTGCCCTGCAGAGCTTGATGGTTCTGATAAATGTGTTTTTAATTTACTGTAAGGATAAATTTCTAACTGAACATCTTTTCTGTTGTTCATTCTGCCATAAAAAAGCCATAAAATATCTTGATCAGTTTATTATAAATACATGTAAGAATTTGATCAATTCTGACAATTAAATCGGTGATTACACAAAACTGTGTAATCAGATGTTGATTTTGCACAACTAGAGATAGAGATATGTTGTTGCCTCAGTTCTAATGAGATAGAAGTGGGTTTAGGGCAAATTTAAGATAAAGGAGCGTAGATGTAGGAGGGTTAGATGTCGAAGTGTGAGGGTCAGATGTGGAAGTGTGATGGCCAGATGTTCAAGTTTGAGGTCCAGATTTTGAAGTTTGAGGGCCAGATGTGGAAGTGTAAAGGTCAGATGTGGAAGTGTAACTGTCAGATGTGGAAGTGTAACCGTCAGATGTGGAAGTGTGAGGGCCAGATGTGGAAGTTTGAGGTCCAGATGTTGAAGTATGAGGGTCAGATGTTGAAGTGTGAGGGTCAGATGTGGAAGTATAAAGTTCAGATGTGGAAGTGTGACGGCCAGATGTTGAAGTTTGAGGTCCAAATGTGGAAGTGTAATGGCCAAATGTGGAAGTGTAATGTGGTCCAAGATGTTGAAGTGTGAGGGTCAGATGTGTGAGGGTCAGATGGAAGTGTGAGGGTCAGATGTTGAAGTGTGAGGGCCAGATGTTGAAGTGTGAGGACAGATGTTGAAGTATGAGGGAGATGTTGAAGTTTGAGGTCCAGATGTTGAAGATTGAGGTCCAGATGTTGAAGTGTGAGAAGCAGAAGTGGTTGAAACGGGCAGTGGGCAGTTACAGTTTTTATTTTTGGAATAAAGCTCAGTGACAGTTTCATTGCGAGGACACTGTTTTCCAGTAAACACCACGATCTTCAGTTCTTGATGAAGCTCTGCTAAAGTCTTAGCCTGCAGATATTTGGTTTCAGATCCATCTGGAACATTGTCGCTCCAGTGAGCGCTGGCTATCCACATCTCCATTTTGTAGCTGTAGCAGCAGAATGCCGAGTATGGAGGGATTATTAATCCTGTTTTTGAGGGTGTTGTTAGTGCTGGGTTGAGCTCCGGTTACCACAAAGCCTTCGATAACACCGTTGTTGTTGAAACAGTAATTGTTCATAACACATTTGATGCACGTCTCCATTCTGTTCCAGCTTCCTTGGTTGAATGTTTTTGCTTGTGGGACAACGTTGGTCAGGGCGAAGGTGGACTCTTTTTTGGTGAACATATAAGAGCTTGGAATTAAATGGCCCCGGTCAAACCTCCTATTGAGGCGGTAATCAGCGTTTCCAGCCTGGTTGACGTAATTCTTATATTTTTCTCCAATCATCATGTTCTTGTCATCTTCGTTCTCAAGCTGTAAGAGTTGGAAAGTCTGAATTACTGATGCAAGCAGAATAGGAATAAAGTAAAATAAAATGCACAGTAAAAATGTCTTCTAATTAAAAAGTAGCATTTAGAAAAAAACTGCACTTTATTTCTTTTTATTATTTTTATTACAAAATGAGGTCAATGAAAAGTAGATGAGCAATATCTCAATCAGACAAACACAGTGACTTGACTCAGTCCTACATTGATGGTCTTTTGTTGAATGTATATGTGGACTTTTGACCTCTTCAGACTTTTTTACCCTCTCCATGCACCTTGGATGTTGGTGAAGTTGAGCCAGAAACCCTTACTTTTTTCTACAGTAAATATATAGCAATATAGCAATGTCTTATATTATCTAATATAAATGGTTCAACTTCAGTTAAATGATCACCCAGTAGACCAGTGTCTACTGTGCATGTGCGTCCCCTGTATGAATGGGTAGTGAAAGTTTTATACTCGTATTATGACAAAGCTGTACCATTAGTATGCAGTGTGATGATGATAATTGTTCATAGTGGTAGTTGTATTATTATCATTATTAACCCCTGTACAATATTACTGTATGTTGATTTATTTTTGTCTTTAATGAGACAATAATAAAAACACACCTGTGGTTCTATCTTCCAGGTGTTTTTGGGTCTCTTCTCTCCTGAATCTCATCTGTACTTGTAAGCAGAAAACACTGGAATCCTGTTCTTGATGTCATCCAGTGTCACAAACTTTCTCACGTTCTCAAACGTCTGGCAGATGGGTTTGTATGGGTTCTGGTTCAGGATGTTCCCGCCCTCCAAGATGCACGGGACCTGCGGTGGAGTTTCATCAAGGAGAAACTGGTCACAGTCCGATACCACCTTCACCACCTCAGCCACTGTGGGAACAATGGGCAGGAGGAGGAGGGCAGCGAGGAACAAAAGATACCAAGTCTTCAGTGAAGTCATCATCAAACACGGAGTATCTTAAGGTGAGTAGAGAGAACAAAAACCACCATCAAACATTACAGTTAATTTAGGCTGTAGTTGAACAACAGTAGCTTTCTTCCTCGTTTTTCCAACCGACTTTAGATGAAAACATCTCTGTATGACCAAGGCCTCGATGTCTCAATGAACACCACGTCCCAGACATCGAGTTTGGAAATAGAACACTAGCTCATGAATTCTTGTCTCATTAATGGTCTAATAAACAGTAAATTTATCAAACTCAGTGCCTGAGTGAATGAATCTTAACCAATTTAAATCACACAACAAATTCTTTTTCACCCAATCATCTGAAAATTCAGCAGGTGGCCATTTGCGCTCCAAATCTTCCATCTAGTGGGCACACCCCACATTATATGAATATATATAATATGATATTGTACAGAAACTGTATTTTTTCTTAATAAATAACAGTAACCCACAAAAAATGTAAATAATGTATCTGTAAATAAACAGTATTTCTTTACCTAAAATCATATTAGGCTAGGTTTGAATAGGGAATTGTTTTCTCTCTTGCAGTGATTGTTAGATAGTGTCTCCCCCTAGAACTGAAGAAGTGCTAGCTCCCAATTTGAAAAGGTCAAAACTGACATGTCAGTTTTGTCAAGTTATTTCCTGTCGTCTTGCGACATACAAATCTGATTTATTAATAAGGATGGCATAATAGACCAATCCACCTTGAAAAATGATGTGATCGTCCCAGTTTCATAATATACTATGAATAAAGTACAAATAAAATAAGACTGCCACTGTTCTCACTGTAGACTGCCTATGTGTAGAGCCATACACTTTAAAGTAAAACTTTTATGAATTGTCCACTTTGTTCAAAGTAACATAACATTTCACATTAGTTACAAAACACATTAAATAGCCTGCTTCAGTTCATCTTATGGGAAAAAAAACATTATTAAGTAAATGAAATAAAATACATTATTCCCAACTGTGCAAGAATTAACAAAACATTAAATGCAGTATTTTCTCAACATATCTGTAACTGTGAAAAGTACGGTCACAGACCATGTGTTGCGAGGATAAATAGCACAACGTTACATAAGAAGAAGTCGAGCGCAAGGCTCAGGTATACCTTCCCTGACATGGGAAAGACATATGCTTCACAGCTGGAACCTTAAGATGGTCATAGAAACAGGGAAACTAAAATACTTTGTGTATTGAGCAAGACTCAGCTATACCTTCCCTGACATGGGAAAGATATATGCTTCCACAGCTGAAACCTTAAGATGGTCATAGAAGCAGTGAGACTGAAATACTTTGTGTATTGTAAGCACAAGGCAAAGGTATATAAGACAAGGATGTTCAGTCCAATATATGTTCACCAGTCTTTCGGGCTGGAGTGCATCATTGATGTCCACTGGTCTCCGGACTATGAACATCATTTTGCTGTGAATAAACTTTGGCCGTGTTAAACTCTGCAACGATTGGCTCATCTCTTTATCTCAACGAAGCTCATCACAAGACACAAGTCCCCCAAACAATTACAATATCTATGTTGTTTTACCTTTAGCCAGTCAAGAGAAATATCTGTAACATGTGTGGCTGCTTCCATATTTAGATTTTGGAATCAGTTCATCATTCAATCAATAATAAAAAAATACATTAACTCAAATTAAAGGGGGGGGGGGTTAATAATTAAAAAAAAAATAGGGTAAAAACTTACCACCTCATGTATAGGTTTCCTACAATTCAGCCAAACGTTGTCTTTTTGTTTGTACAGCAGTGGAAACCAGACAGACTTCCTCAAATACTAAACAATCTTGTATAATCAGCAGATTATGACAGCAAAGGAGAGGATGTGGTAACTTTGAGTAATAGAGTAATTGAGTAAAATGTATCCAGCTGTAGACTCATCAACCTGAAAGTGTTGTTCTCCATGATGATATAATCAAAAATTTCATATTTTCACTCATATCATTCACCTTCTTTCTACAGTACTTTTAATGTTAATGTGCAGGATGTACATTTCAGACAATGGAAAAAAACAAACACAACCTGGTGAGGTTCCTTTAAATGTCACAGGAATATTTCACTCAATCGAGTCATCACTGGAAGATTAATTGAGCTTCATTTTGTTAGATCTCTGGCCTGAGGATTCAACGTCAATGTCCACCTGGGAGGAAACACCGAAGCAGATCCAGAACAAGCTGGACAGACTCAGTTGTACAGACAGGTAGTAAATGATCGAGCCCATGTGTCCACCAAAAGAGCCTATCATTGCTGTCAGTTCATGTTGTCAGATTTGTACATCTGTTGTCCTCAAATGAAAACCACGCAAACAACACTTTGTTGTGAAGGTGACTGCATTTTTTTTTCAAGCTGTTTTCCAGCTGTTCAGGGTTGTGAGCTTTACTGGTTGAGACACTTGATTGGATGAACAAATGTGATTAGTGGATGAGCGGGTGTGATTGGTCCATCCTCTTCATCTGATTAGTCAGTTCCAGACAGATGTGAGTACCATTACACCGTGTTATCCATGTTGGGGCAAACAAGGCCGCCACACTTGGATGGTGGAAGCAGCTGATTGGTCAGTTGATCAGTTTGGGGGAGGGGCATCACTCTCCAGAGCATCAGAGATCATCACACAGAGCTGAGAAAACGACGGACGCTCATCAGGTCTCTGAAACGCAGAAAACACAGGGCATACGTTCAGATGTAAGTCAGTCAACATGGTAGCATTAAGTCACATGACCCCTTCTTAAAACTCTAGTGACTGGGAGCTCATGTAGAGATTAACACAAGGAGCTGTTATTCTGCCCTAAACTGCACAAATTACAAAAAATAATGGGTGGAAAATGTTCACAATCCCAAAATCATCTCTTTCAACACAACTATGAGAATCTAGCATTTTAGTCAGAGCCATGGATAACACCTTTGTGTTATCACCATTGCATCTTTCAGCTCACTGTTTTCTGGTACACAACTTTATTGTTTTAGTTCACTCCCACCACTTTCATCTATGTAGACAGCTGTTTTCAGTTAAAAAGAATTTAAATCTAATTTAATCTCTAAAAACCCCTCTGTTCTCTGCCTGTTCAGCAACAAACAGCAGACTCAGTTAAAGAACAGATGGTGAACATAATGGAGCATTTAGCAACTAAAGAATAAGATATTTCCCTCAGGGGTTGTAGAGACCAAACACAGAGCTTAAAGAGAGATGATACTGGACTCATAATCATCAGCTGACAAAAACACGACTTTAAATGAAAAATATGATGAAATGTTGCTTAGTAACTGCTGGATGTGTAAATAGGTATGTATGTGCTAAAAAGTTTGCCATATCAGCTTCAGTACCATTTGCATTTTTCAGCAGATGCTAAAATCAAAGTACAAATTAAAACTGAACTGAAAGCCTAAATAAGAAAGTCAATTAAAATATAACATTATAAAATATAAATCAGAGTGTTATCTGCAAAAGAGGAAAGACTGGAAAGGTTTGATAACAGAACTGCTGTATGATGTGTTTCTCACGGTTCTCACCTCACGCCAACAGATCTGCATGATGTCATACATGGCAGGCGTGGCCATTTTGGGTTTGTAGAGGCGGTGACCCTTGGTTACCAAGGTAACAACCTCATGGTTCTGACTCTGTTCAAATGGCATCTGACCCTCTGTCAAAACCTCCCACATCAACACACCTGGAAACAAACAGGAAAGGTTTAGTTAGTATATTTAAAAAGCCATCATCAATTAATGCTCTAATGATTTATGGATGTTAAAATGTGCCTACCATAGGACCAGACATCTGACTTGCTGCTGTATTTGCAGAAATTAAAGACTTCAGGTGGCGACCACTTCACAGGAAACTTAGAACCTGATGAGCTGGTGTACTGGTCGTCTAACACATATCTACAAAACACACATCGACAAAGTGACAAGGTGAAACATTCATGTCGCTCTTGATTTAACACGATGGATAAACATGTTGTCTGATGTGTTGGGATTACACTGGTACCTGGCCATGCCAAAGTCGGACACCTTCACCACCAGAGAGTCGTTCACCAGACAGTTTCTGGCAGCCTGCAGAAGAGATGAGCGAGGGAAGAGAAAGAAAAATGGAAAAGGAAGAAAACAGAAATAACAATATTGTGGGTCAGAGAGAGTTTTACTGTATTGAGCAGTGCCAGTACCTTTACCATACATAATAATAAACTATAACCCTGTTTTGTTTAAGGACGGGATGTGATTGCAAACAACACTGCTGCATGCAAACACAAGAAAAAAAAGGAATCAGATTCACAACATGAGTTTTGGGATGAAAAGTCACTATGGTGGAAAAGTGGCACCAGGATCCAATCAAACCAACGTATCAGAGCATCCTGCAGTTACCAGATCTCTGTGGATGAAGCCGTTGACCTCCAGGTGCTCCATGCCCTCGCTGACGTCTAGGCAGATGCTCAGCAAGGACCCCAGGCTGAAGCTGCCTCGACGCTGCCTAAGGAAGTTGAGCAGTGAGCCGTGCTCCATGAACTCTGTGACGATGTAAATGGGCTTCTGCTGGCTGCACACTCCGTACAGCTGCACCAGTTTGGGGTGAGACAGTTTCCTGGAGAGAGCACACAGATTATAAATGGAGATCAAAGGACAAGGACAGGAAGTCAAGACCAAAACTAAAAGGTTGTTGTGAATGAAGACAACGTTAAGGAAGTTTAAGGAAGACCCGGAAATCTTTTCGTTTTCAGTCATAAATCAACACCACGGATGTAACCTTCTATTCAGTAAGAAGATGGACATAATGGAAATAATCTGGATGTAACTTCACTAAAATGAGGGCCCCATTACCCGTATCTCAAAGTGAATGAAAGCATGTAAACGCAGTGGGGAGTGTAACAGAAGCTGCTGTTTTAAAAGGGTGAAATCTCACGCTGCATTATAAATATAAACCTGAGTTTCAGGACACCACGTGTCAAGCATTAATTAATTAAATTTGCCTCAAAAAGAGCCAAACTATCTTTTGCAAGCTCAAGTTTTTCTACAAAAACAACTAAAAAATATCCACTGAGAATTAAAATAAGTTGAGAAATGGACCTATCAGAGAACTTGTTTCCTTTTAAAACTTGCGAACAGATTTAAAACAGATGAACAAACTGAAGAGTTGCTCAATGGCCAGCACAGCTTCAGTTCAGTTCAGCAAACACCAACTTCAGTTCATGTTCAGTCTGATGTTTCTGTGCTGAAATGCTCCTCCAGTTAGAAGTACTTTATAAATAATTCTATATAAATAAAAGCACTTTTATTTCTGAGTCATCAGTTGAGCTGATTTCTGAGCTTCTCCTGGGATGCCTGTTTTGAATCTCTGCTCTAATCACCACTTAATTTACTGTGGTAATGTGGTATTTTTACCACATTACATTATTTTACTGTGGAAAAATGTGACTTTATAATCAATCAGTAGTTCAGAGAACAGGAGGACTGAAATGCGTGTCATTGCTGTTCCTACTCGTCTCCAATAGAGGGCAGCAGAGGTCAATAAATTAATCTCTTGTGTTTGTGTAACTTCCTTCTCTCATCTCGTCTTTGTTTTTCATCTCCCTACTCTTTTATGATCCTTTCCTCTTTTGTCTTCTCCTTGGCTCCCCCTTCCTTACATCATGACCTTGGCCTCCTCAATGAAGTCCTCCTCGTACATAGCTCCTTCTTTCATGGCCTTGATGGCCACTTTGTGCTGAGCCCTCCACTTTCCGAGCCTGACCAGACCGAACTGCCCGCTGCCGAGCTCCTTCATGAAGGTCAGCTCGCTGGGGTTGATCTCCCACTTCTCTGGAGGGAGGGAACGGCAGAGGAGGGAGGTAAGAAGACAGCAAAGACGCTGATAACCATTGTTCAAATACTGAGCAGTGCTTGGTAAGGACTCACCGTAGCTGAAGCCAGCAGTGGACGGAGCAGACTTCTCCTGTTTCCCTACAGGATACCTCAACCTGGCAACAAGGCCTGAGACGGAGAAAGAGAAAGGGAAAGAGACATTTTCACATCAGTGTTCGGCAAGTAGGAAAGATTTGATGATGAGCTCCATGTAAAGTGAAGCATTAAAAATAAAATATGTGGTGACTGATGTTTAAAAAGTTACATGTTGTCATCAACATGGAACATGGCTGAAATTTCATTTTCTTTCATTTATGACTAAATATTTATTCATAGCAAGAAGCTTCCAGAAGCTTCACGTACTACGAAAAAATCAGAAACTTTAATTTTAGGAATATTAGAGGCTCGGGGGTTGATCCACGACTTTTAACTGTATTTCACTCTGAAGCCAACGAAATTCAAGTTCCCCTCAGGATGAATTTTGATAACTTCTGAAGTCAGAGTTTTCAACTAGAGCTATCATTAGGTCCACATTTTAATGTGTCCAACACCTTCATGAGTGACAGCTACGATTGTTTTCATCATGGATTCATCTGCTAATCATTTATTGTGTGATATGTTAAAAAATAGTGAATCCAGAATCTCAAGATATTCAATTTAATTTCAGATATGACAAAGAAAGAAATCATCATTTGAGAAGGTGGAATTGGGAAAAGGTTTAAATGTTATTTTTGCTTGAAACATTCATTCACTTTCTGTCCATCAACTAATCGTAGCCCCGAGCGCTGACTTGCTGAATACCTGCGGCGTTGTGTTTGTGGTACTCGATCAGGTCGGGGATGGAGCTGAACTGGTGTTTCTCAGCCAGGTAAAACTGTGGAGGCGAGCTGCGTGTCTCCTTAATGTGGTAATGTTTGATTACTGGACCTCCCTCCCTGCAAACACACAACACAACACAACGCAACATGATGCAGCTTATACAGACTTTTATTGGTCTGAAACGCTTTTGATCTTCACTCTGTCCACAATAACGTGATTGATTTTGGTCATTTGGAGTTTTGTGATCCATCACAGCTCTGCAAAGTCAGTTAATACTGTGCAGACATCTCAAATGAATCCACATATGCAGCTGCTGCAGAGAAATAATGTAAACTGACTACTGTTATTGCCATTTATTTTCAGATCTTGCTAAATGTAAAGGATATAGTTATATTCTACTTGTAAGTAGTAATATAAAGTATCTGTGATCTGTAGTTTGGCAGATAAAACACTGTTTCGGTCCTTTAAGGTGGCTTCTTGTTGTAGTTTCTCTGTGCTGGTTAAAGAGGCAGCTCGTGGTCTTTACCCTGCAGCAGACTTGGCGTACAGAGAGACGGTGTAGGTTCCTGGACTGCTGGAGTCTCTGACAATGAAAGCTCCTTCTTTGTCCTGCAGGGGGCGACACAGAAAAAGGATTGAAGGTTTGTTTTCATGTAATTCACAAACAGAAAGTTTTTCTTATTTACTCCAATAATAATTATTAAATAATTATTATTTTAATAGTCAAAGGTCTGTTTCTGTATTAACAGAAAATTGTCACACCTTTAAGTTTTCTGTTGTTTTAGAGAATTCTGATTAATTATTTCCTTATTTTAGGATAAGTTTATGTTTTTATTAGAGAGTTGACTAGAGAGGAGGAAGAATGAGATGACACCAAAAAAGAAAGATGAACAGAGAGGGATTAAAGAACAAGACAAAAAAATCGAAGAAGTTAATATAAAAGGACGGGAAACAGACACGTAAGAATGAAAGAAAGTAAAGAGACGTTTCTGGACAAAGACTCACCTCCTTCCTCAGCAGCTCCTCTGCTTTGTTCCTGTTGACTTGTTTACTGTACCAACTAGAACAAACAAACAAACAAACATCCCTTTAACAATTATATGGTTCTCTGAAGAGCTCAGTATCCTGATCTTTAATGAATCCGTCCTCTATGAGCTTAACGAGGCACTTAAAAGTGCAATAAGATGAGTTCACGTCACATATTTATGTGAAATACACGTTTGTAGCTTATTTGTAGTTTGATGTCGAAGTCTGCAGAAAGTGTGTCTGAGGCCTCTTGCAGACTTGATCTACTCTGGATTTGGACTGCCCCCTTTTTCTTCCAGGCCTTCACAGTTAGTTAGCATACAGACGTTTGGATTCAGCTGATATCTCCTTCATTGTTGATCTACTGTGAAATAATTAACAAACTCACACAAACTGCACCAGGTTTCCGGATTTCTTCTCTGTTACATAGTTACTTGGGATGTAGCCTTCTTCCCTGTGAAACACAAACACACAAGGAAACAGGCGAGGATGTTAAAACACACAAAAAACACATCCACTCACTGACGAAGTCAAGTTATCGACACTTATCACTCTCATTGTGTTATAGAGCTGTTTTTATGACAGGGTCTGTGTTTTGTGACCTACAGGGGGCAGTAATGTTGCAATCACGATCTTCAACTTATTTATAAGAACTCTACAGAGCAGATATAAGAGACAAACAGGCAGTTTGAATTAAACCACAATAAGAAATAAAATTCCAAAAAGAATTCTGGTGTGTTTAAACATGGCGCAGACTGACAGCATGCTAACACACTCACAGTGCCGATGCGAACACAGAGGAGAATCTGATAAATGACCTTGAGTGATGTCACTCTGGGTAATGTAGGCGGCTCTTTGACCAGAAAGAAAAATGCATGGAACAAAAAAGTCGATATCTCTGGTTCTGCTTCATCGATTTTAAGTGAAATAGTAAGTCTAGTCTACGTTTTCACAGCTCTTCCTGAGGGGAACATAAATATCTGAGAATCCATCCCATAATGCACTTGTTTGACACTTACCCATACTTGTTGCGTGCTTTGTACCAGTGGATGTCACACTTATCCAGGATGATGTACTCGCCTCCTTTCACCAGACACAGGTCGTGCAGCTCGGCGCCCGGGAAGTCGTAGAGCGCCACCACCACCTCTTCTTCATCATCGTCGTCATCGTCCTCGTCACCATCGCCATCATCATCAGGGGCCGGAGGGAGCGGAGGTGCTGCCCGCCGCTGCAGGATGAGGAAGAGGAAGAGTGTTGGCTTCAACTGTGGTCGCCATGTTGATCATTAATCTGTGTGTGTGTGTGTGTGTGTGTGTGGTCAGTAGTTACTCTGTCGTTTTTACGCTCCTCTCCAGGAATAGGAGGTAGAGGTTTTCTGGAAACTAGAAAAGAGGAACAGAAATGTTAAACCAAGCAGAAAATTCATCTCGGCTGTGAGATCACCGCGACCTCTGACCTCTGATATCGGCGATCCAGAACTGAAGCTTATCGCACTGCTGCAGAAATCAAAAATAAGTCTGAACTAACTGTCTAAATTTAACATGATTTCCTGTTTTTCTTTTGCACTTGGTGAATGAAGAGTTTCAGATTCAACGCTGAAAAAAAATCTGCGTTAAACGACCAACATGGAAGATTTTTTAAACTTCAGTATTTCTCTGTGAAAGGATCACTCCCATGTTTTTGTACATTTACTACAAATCAAACAACTTTATATTACTGCTGATTAGAGGTGGAAGATCCAAATATATTTATAAGAATACATGAAATACAGAAGGACTGTACTTAATCAAGAGTATTTCCGTTTCTGCTTTTCTTCACTACATTTCAGAGGAAACTTTTTCTTCACCTAACCACATTTATCTGATTGGTGGAGTAAGAGGTTACATTAAAAACTACACTGTACTATTATTACTATTAGATTAGTTTAGAGAGGTGCTGCAGCTTTAATCATCCAGAAATATACCGACTTCAGCATCACCAGGACCCCTAAAATACCCTTTAAACAGTAAAATATTCATGAAATCCAGTTGACCTGTATCCAGATTACTCAAAGTACTTTCAGATTAGCATCAAAATAAAGAGGACTTATCAAAACCATCAGTGTGAAGCTCAAGAACCAAAACTACAAGATAAAAATGTTGATACTGAAGTATGTTTTAAAATAAATGTGTAATAGTAAAAGTGTAGTATTTTTACAGGATTGTGTAGTATTATTACACTGTGGTATTACATGAAATACTTATAATAGTACTTCTAATAGCAGCAATACCCTTTAAATAGCTACTTTAAAGTGATCAATAATACAGAGCAGCAGTTTGGTGGTTAGACAACTGTTTTAGTGTCTTACTGTCTCCAAACAGGTTGTACTCCTCGCAGCCCGGAGCCTGTTTTTCCACCTGCCGACAGCAGAGCCACGCCCCTTCCTGCCAGAACTGAGGGTGAAACTTGGCCAAGACCAGGGGGTTGTCTTTGATCTCTGCAGACACACAGTAGGTCACAGGTGAACGCCGGTCTTCAAAGAATATTCATTTTGTCTTAAAAAAAAAAAAAAATGTGATTTTTCTATCATATACACAGAAAACTTTTTTTTTTTTTGGCCACTTGGGTAAAGGCAAGCAAGGGTTCCAGGACTAAAATAATAAGCCAAAGATGCTAAAAAGCTTCCTCAAAGGTACTGTTAAAGTTTGAAGTTTTTGTAGAATATAAATTCAACCCTTTCTAGTTACTGTTTCTTTGCACGTCAAACTTGAGCAGGTTTCTCTTTTTTATCACAGCTGTTGATTTTAATCAGCTACAGCTGTGAGATGGATGGAAACTCTGGGTGACTTTTTAAATTTTTAAACGTTTCTAGTAAGCACTGAGAAGAAAAAAAATCAGTGTTTTAGGGAAGAAAGGTCAGTTATGTATGATATGATCATATGTAATTTATGTAAGTATGATAGATCTCCATCACAGTCCTGAGTCCCGTCATTTTTCTGTCTTTAATCTTAAATCTGTTTGGATTTTAGTAAAGTGGCACCATTTAAAGTATACCATATCAACCTTTTGTATTTCTGTGACTGAATTGCCTACATACTGAAGAAGACGTCAAAACATGATGGTTTCAGTTCTGGAGTTATAAGAAGCAATTTTTTTTTAAACTAATCTGAACTGTATTTATGCAGCGGTAGAAAGTAATTCAGTACATTTACTCAAGCACTGTACTTACATACGAGGTATCTCTGTTTTACTTGAGAATTTCAATTTTATGTTACTCTATACTTCTACTCTACATCTCAACAACAAGAAATATTGTACTTTTTACTCGACTATTTTTACTTGACACTTGGTTACTTTTTACGTAAAAACATCACAATCTACCCAGTAATACACAAAATATATAAAGATGGCTCCATATTGAGAAACTACAACATTAAATACTCCTACATGTATTTATTAGTGATAAAAACAGAACATATTATTCTACAATAATATGACAGAATGAGCAAGTTTACTTTGATACTTTAAGTACATTTTAAAGCTGAGAATACATCTGTACGTTTTACTTGAAATGAGTACTTGTAGGTGATGGTATTTCTACTTTAACCTCAGTAAAAGTATTTCTGTCACCGCTGGGTTTCTGTGCGTCTCTTCAGGATTTTCTTTGTAAGTCCAACTGAATCTAAAAATAGGTTTCATAAGAACAGGAGGGATTTTAAAGTTTTAAAGTACCTTTCACTGTGTGGCACAGCTACTGCTTGTTATTTCGTGATAAGCAGCCAAATTAGCTGCCATCAATAATAACCAACTTCCTGTTGTTTTTAAGACCCCAGCATGCACCTGTCCTTTTCATCTCATGCTCATATTTGCTTCTCATCTCCTCCTCTTAACTGAAAACCCCTCTGTGGCGAGCAGTACATCTCATTTTAATGCATTTTAGTGTAGATGATCTGCTTATTCATTATTTCTGCTGTAAGTAATGTTTAAACTAAAAGGGCCTGAAGCCAAATGGTGACCAAACCAGGATGATCTCAGACTGAAGCAGCGTCTAACCTGGCGGCTGGTCAGACAGGTAAAACATCACATACATTAGTTTTATATGTGAATGTTGCAAGAGTGGTGGAAACAACAGGGGGGCTGCTGGAAAAGTAGAGCCATGTGTGAAAACCGGTTTCAGATCTGTGGTTTAAAGTGTGAAAACATCTGCATGCAACAGTTCAGACTGTGAGCGCTGAGCGTGATCCGCCACAGGTACATGCTGCCTTTGCTGTTCTCCTCAACAGAACATAAACGAGCAAAATAGACTGACCCTCTTTGAGGCTTTGGACCCAGAGACTCCTGCTGTCGTGACTCGGAGCGAATATGTAAAGGGTGTTGGTATCATGCACCACCTGGACACAAACACACAGAGAAACGTTTTGTCTGGTCTGTAAACACACAGGTTAAGAAATACTGTTCATTAGTTTGTGTCTAATGTGTATTAAAGATATTTTACACTTTAAAATCCTGTGCACCTTGTGGTTTTCTAAAAAGGTCCAAAAAAAGCTGAGCAGTCAGACAGGTTGGAAATGGTCAGAGGTTTGAGGCTTTTTGTAGTTTGACCCAATTATCAACACAGTGACAGCAGCAACAACATGTAGATGTGATACACAAAGATACTTTACAACCCAAACTTTGTCCTCCGTCTGAGTCATAACTCAGTAAACCTGAACACACAGACATATTTTTACATTCAGTGTGACTTACACTTCTTGAGGACGCCTTTACCACCAATAAACTTCTATACCTGTGCTTAGAAACAAAGAAAAAAGTCGCTCCTTATAACTTCAAAACTTACCTGAGAATCATCATGTTTTTAAGCTTTCTACAGTATCAAAGTTATCCAGTGACAGTTGTCAGCACCTCTATGAATACGCTGCAAACAGACACTGCTTATAGCTAATTCTGCATACTTATATAATAAGTAAGACATGGAGTAATCATACAACAACTGGATGCACACTTTTATTGTTCACCTTTGTTTCTCTGACCTGGAGATTTGTTTCCAACCTGTGACAGCTTCAGTTTCTTGACTCATCTGAGGTCTTTTCAGCAGTTCTTACAGATAGAGATAAGGACCAAACTACAAAAAGCCCCATGTTAAAATACCTTTTGAATTCAGGACAACATCGTATGTTTGCTGTGTTTGTACCTGAAAGGGGTATTTGTTCTGGCAGGGTATGATTCCTCCTCCGTTCTTGACGATCTCGGCACATCGGATGCGGCTCAGCTCGATTGAACCTCTCCTGAACTTCTTCTGTTGATGTCAACCACAGCTTTTTAATTTATTTTTATAGACATGATTTCACCGACACACTAAGAAATTAGACTTCCTGTCAACTGTTGGATATTATGTTGCATATTTTATTCTATTCTGTTCTACAGATGAGGTAGTTTTAGTTTATCACACTGTGGTTAAATGTTTTTTTAAGGTTTTTGAAAAGAAACTTAAAACAAATATTTCCTTCAGCAGTATGTATGTGTTTTGATTATCGCAGTGGTAACAGAGTTTGGGTGCAGGTGTCTTATCATGAACTCAAACAAAAAACTGTTGTGTTTGATGAAGCTGAAGACTGATTCACTCTCATGTCTCTACAGTAAATATGAAGCTACAGCTATCAGCTGCTCAGCTTAGCTTAGCATAAATGACTGTGAACATTAGGGGAAACAGCTAGCCTGGCTCAGTCCAGAGCCGACAAAAATCCACCTGCCAACCTCACAGAAGCTCACTGATTAACAAACACTGATGCTTTTAATTGTTGTAGTTTTACTGCTCTGATTTCTTGACTGGGAGCAGTGACTTCCAGACAGAGCCATTTATGCTAAGCTACTTCATCATGAAGGCAGTTTCAAGCTTTTCCACCCCAGGGACCAGGATCTAAATAAAGTTCAGGGACTTTATTTTACCCCCCAAAAAGTCCCTGCTCGAGGGGTCGTATTTTTTCAAAAGTACAAAAACTTTGGCTGAACATTTCTGATTGGTTGAGTATTCTCAGCATTTTATTTTCAAAAGCCTGCATCCTCAAACAAACTGTATTTACGGTTTGTTTCTGTCGGACGTGGACACGGAGCAGAAGAAGGTCTACGACGACAGATGGAGCGACCAAGTCCAGGACTTACTGAGTATTTAATGCTGAGGAGGAAATCCAGCACAGCAGAAATGACGTGTAAAAACAGCCGTTGCTTTCTCAAACGTCAGCGGACTAATCTGCCTGATCTTCACGGAGTCTTTAGACCACGGTGGAGACGAAACAAAGACAACAACAGGCTGCAGGAAGCTTTTTAGGGAGTGATGAAGGTTCATGGGACTAAAGTTCAGATACTTTGGGTCAAGCTGTGGCTAAAGTTCTGATGTGTGCAGCCAGAAGAAAACATGCCGGTGTGTTAAGTTTTTACAAATTCAAAATAATTCAGCAATAATAACTAATCGTGAACTGATATGTAAATACATAACGCTGACCTCTGGTCTCCCGTCGTAGTATGTCAGTCTAGTCTTGGTGAGGACAAACAGACGCTCTTTGTAGTTCAGCGGCGACGTTCTCTTCTTCTGCTGCGAACGCTTGATGAGGATCTCCTCCAATAGCAGCTCGGCACTCATCCTGGCCCCTGCCCACGCCCTCAGCCCATTGGTGGATGTCGTCAGAACTTGCCGGGCTGAAGCTGAGCTGCGAAGAAACGCACAGATTTAATTTATTTGCCTCCAGAAAGTTTCAGCTTTATGAAGTCTTATAGAGTTTGTTTCTTTTGTTTTTTTCATCCGCAACTTTATTGTTGTATTCGTTTACCGCTCTTGTTGACATTGTTTGTTAAATATGCAGCCTCCTGTTTTGCTGAAAAAAACAATCCAGCAGCTTTCCCTCCAAAACTCGGTCAGATTTGCTTGATGTTAACAGTCAGCTCAGTGATTCGCCCAAGCATGAAATGATTATCAATGCAACAAATATCTCTATAATCTAATTTATTTACATTTAAATGACACAAAGCAGCTTTAAGTTGATGATGACAAGGACAAATACATTGAGTAACATATAGAAAGACATATTTACTACTAGCGGATTGGCTCTAGCGATGGATGGATAGATAAATGGACATGAAATTAATTTGTGACCCCTAAAAGTCAAGTACTGATGACTTTGGTGATCCTCTGACTTTTGCTCTAGCACCACCATGAGGTCAAAATTATAATCTGTCCAATCTTTTGGTCTCAAAATGGAGGATAGTCCCATCATCCTCAGCTGTACTTTGTGTTTTGTTTTAAATAATCGATATTTAGGGCTGTAACAAACTACAATTGCCAATATCAATTTCTGTATTTACTTTTACGTTTAATGAACATGGCCCAAAAAGGCACTCACAATTTCTCAGTCAGACAAAATAAGCAAATTTAAAACATCACACTCCAAAACTTTAAGATATGACGAGAAACACAACGAATGTCACATTTGAGGAACCAGAAAATGTGGTAAATGTTATGTTTGCCTGAAAAACCATTATCAGAATAGTTGTTGGTTAATTTTTTTTGGAGACTGACACCAATGTTAACTGAATTTATAGTGCACTTTAGCACAGAGGCTGCTAACGTGGCTGTAGCTTGGTTTGTTAGCTTGAGTCAGTCTCAGAGTGAAGTGGACTTTCTGGTTCCTCGTAACTGAGACTACATAAATTCCTTGAATCAGGTTTGTATCATCAGTGGTCATAGACAGGAAGTCATTCCCACACAGGAGCTGACTAAATAAAACCTCAACACAGAGCCCACCTTTTTAACTTTTAATCCCTGTTAGGTAAGAGAGAGAGTTAAAAACTCTCTGTAGCGTTTTCTGCATAAAATGTGTTCTTCACATTCTCCTGATGATTATTTATTCCTGAATTGTCTCTCCTGTAAACTCACTTTAACCAAGTTTCATTTCAACTTCCTGTCAGTAAAAGTTTTGTTTTTAATCTTTTCTTTTGCTTCTCCACATCTGTGTCATGAATGGCCTCTGTGTGTTTCTTATCTCTTTGACTGGATTAATCCCACTGCCAGGTTTCTTATTAATCTCTTTTTGTGTTGTTAGTCAGCTGATCTGTTTAAAAAAAAAATTACGTAGATTTATAATTAGAGTATGTGTGTTAATTTTCAGCTTTTCACGTTGTGATTTTCTGTATTTTCCACAGCAGGATGAATTTGCATCAGAAGTGAGATATGATTATCTAATTTTCTTATTTTTTATCAGCCTGGATGCTGGATTAGGAATTTTTCTTAAACGCTGGCAAATAACCGTAAAAGTCTTTTACAACACAAACTGACTAAATGTATTATTGTTTGAAGTTCATAGGTTTCAACATTTGCTTTTATTATCTGGTTTATCTCAGGATGAGTTTAGTTTTAAATAAGTTTTTATCAATATAATAAGTTCAAATGCAAATAAGACTCCACTGTCGATACCAAAACAGTACGTTTTCATAACTGCGGTTCCTTTGATAAAAAAAAAACTGTCCGATGCATTGGTACATAATTTTAACTGTGATTAAGATCAGGAACTATCTTGATCAATAATAAGTAAACAAGCCTGCAGTTTCTCACCAAGCACATAATCAGGTTTGTCAGCTGTGAAAGTGATCCACAGACAACGTCAGAAAGCCGTAAAAGCAAAGTTAAAGTTATGAACATGTTTGTATTCATGGCATAGTCCTTAAAATACGTCTATATTTCATTTAAGTTTAAGTTTTGATGCATTCAGCAACATATATAACACAAAGTAATCCTATGTGAATATAATTTTATGGTCCAAAAAAAGAGAAAAAACAGCAAACAACATCACAAAGTACATTCACTGAGGTTATGCTATTAAATATTTCTACTAAATACATCTAATTTTACTTCACTACATTTATTTGACAGTTTTAGTTGCTGCAGATTTAGATTATTAATACAAAACACAGTGTACTGATTAATTATGAGTCATTATAATTGATGAAGAAACCCAAAAGTGTATAAAGTATTTAGATTTGCCGCCATATTAACCAGCTGCAACATCAAAGTGACAAACAAATCTAATGTATCTTTAATTATTATGAAATGTATTTTTAATACAACACACATTATAATGTAATGGGCCATGCATAATGAGTACTTTTGTACATCAAGAATATTTTGTTGCAGTCTCTTTGTACTTTCACTGAAGTAAAATTTTGAATGCAGTATTTTTACTTGTAACAGAGTACTTCTGTAATTTAGTATGGCTATTTTCAATCAATTAAAACATTTGAAATACTTCTTCCTCCACTGCAAAACTCTCAAAATTTCTCAGCATCTTTAACGCGTCGTCAGTATTTCCGTCAGCACTTAAACGCAGCATAAGGAAGCGAAGAACTGACGCGGGTTAAAGCACCTGTCAACAGGTGCTTTACGTTCAATACATAAAGATCAATATCATAAAAAATCATCCTAAATCTCATTAAGAGAAGCAGAGGATTCATATAAAACACTCAAATTAAACCAAACATGTTTTTCATTCTCCTTCATGCTGTGTCACAATAAGAGTCTTTTTCTTCTGTTTGTCTAACAGGTTTTTCTGCGCGTTCATCAATAAAGTTATTTCAAAAGCTTTTTAAAAGTTACCACAGCACATCTGCAGGATTTCTGTCGCTGTGAAGTCAAACTTTTTGCTTCGTGGTTTGTCAGCTGACAGCCGAAAAGTCTGCGCGCAAAGTGTCACGTTTTTTTAAAGTTTCTTAAATAAAGCGAACAGGTGTGTGTGTGTGTGTGTGTGTGTGTGTGTGTCTTCTTACCTGCACTCTTCATTGTCTGCTCTTATTTCTGCAGTGTGCGTTTGTTTCCCATGTCGCTGTGAACCAGAGGAGCGGGATTCAGGAAATGAAGAGGGAGGCGGACACACAACCTACACACACACACAAATACACACAAATACACACGCACACAAATACATATACACTTCCTCGTACAATGCAGTGTGTGTGTGTGTGTGTGTGTGTGTCAGATAGAGAAAGAGGTCAGTGGTGTGTGAGTTTATTTGACTATTCAAATCAGTCTGTGTGGAAAAATGTTGAATTTTTACTGCAGCATGAAACTGCTGAGTGTGTGTGTGTGTGTGTGTGTGTGTGTGTTTGGTAAAAGTGAGGAGGTTTTAGTTTAACTGGACATTTATTTTGTAAACTGGGGTCCATTTGGGAAAGTTTGAACAACTTTTGGACAGTTTTTTTTTTAGGTGTGAACGTTTTCAGAAAGTCTGTACAGTTTAAACATTTGATGATATTTGAGGACAATTTGTGATTTTTGGAAATTTAGGACGGTTTTCAAATGTAAGGATGTTTATTTGGAAGGTGAAGACAGTTTTGGAATATGAGGAGGGTTTAAAAAATTCACAGGACATATTTGGAAACGAGTGTGAACATTTAATCTGAGCTGGTCATTGACAATGTCAGAAAGTGAAACTGAATTTGGACAATATAAAATTGATCACCTTGTTGAAAATTCAAAGATGTTTTTTGGAATCAAAGGGACAGTTAAAAAATGCAGGACGTTTTGGGAACACTTGGGAATTGAGGACGGTATCAACAAGGTGGGGACATTTTTAGAAAGTTAGGACATTTTCAGGGACATCGCTCGTTTTTAGGTGGAAAGTCGGGACAGTTTAAACATTAGGGGACATTTTGAGGAAGTAGTTTTTGGGAAGGTTCGTGAAGTATGATGAGATTTGCAAAGTTAAGACTGAAAATGACGTTAAATGACGATTTTTTGGAGGGACATTTGAAAAGTTGTGTCACTTTCATTTATACAGCGCTCACATGTAGAGGAGGTCTGTGACTCAGCTGTTCCCACCGTGAGCGAGCACTTTCAAGAACCTTTCTCAAAATTAAGGATGTTTTTGGACGTTTTGAAGGTGGGAACATTAGTGAAAAGCGAGGACTGTTTTAAAAAAGTGTTCAGGTTAGAGAAGCTTCATTTGACGATGGCAGTCGTGGACAGCGAGAGCTTTGACTTTGATCATAAGCTGACCTGTGGTGGAAAAGCGAGACGAGAACATGACTTCTAAAATGTTTTGATGAACGTGAACCGCTCTCCGACACGTCACATGTTTAAAGATCACTTCTGTCATGCTAGCCGGCAGCTGGTTTCACTTCTTTTCTTAGAAGATCAGCCTGCAGAGACTTGAAACTACTTTTGGGGTCACAGTTCATCAGTCTGCTCTGAAAGCATCTGAAAGCTATTTTGAGTCTTATTAGACGCAGCAGCGGCCGTAGTAAAAGTCAAATCAGTTGGCAGCTGAGAGAAAAGATTGTCTTCATGGACGGGCCAACATCTGAGATCAGGCGGACGATTAATGAACAGCTGTCTGTTGATGTTCATCTTTGTTTATTTATTTTTGAATCACAGTGGTCACTGCAGTTGTTCCCGCACACAGGAAAATGTCATGACAAATGTCATCATAGTGTATTATTTTGAAAGGATCCCGTTAGTGCACAGAGTTTATCAAAATAAAGGCCTTTATGCTGCTCATTTTTTTGTTATTCCATCCATCCATCCATTTTCCTAACCCGCTTTATCCTGAGAACACAGGGTCACGGGGTGCTGGAGCCTGTCCCAGCTATCTTTGGGCGCATGAGGCAGGGTACACCCTGGATTGGACGCCAGTCAATCGCAGGGCTAACACAGATGACATACAACCATTCACACTCACATACACACACCTAGGGGCAATTTAGACTTATCAATTAACCTAACCTGCATGTCTTTTTAGATTGTGGGAGGAAGCTGGAGTACCCAGAGAGAACCCACACAGGCACAGGGAGAACATGCAAACTCCACACAGAAGGGCCTGCCTCAACCAGGGATTGAACCCAGAACCCTCTTGCTGTGAGGCAACAGTGCTAACCACCACACCACTGTGCTGCCCCATTTTTTTGTTATTGACTAATAAAAAAAAACAAGTAACATTTGTTTGAACATGAGCACCAAACTGACCGATCTTTGAATGGAGTAGGAGGGACTGGCATGAAATTGAATACAGACATTCGTGGTGCACAGAGGATGAATCTCGGATGAATCTCAATGAATTTCCATATAGCGCCACCATGAGGTCAGAATTATCATTTGTCCAGTGGTTTCAAAACATTCCCATAATCCTCAGCTATACTTTCTGTTTTGTGTTAAACAGCAAATATTTGGGCTGTAAATCAAAACTATTTTCACTGTAAGCTAATTTATCAGCTAGTTAATTTATGAAATGTTTAAAAAGATCCAAAATGCACTCAAAATCCAGACTGAAATATCTCAACACCTGTAGGATAGATTGGTATGAACATGTACACAGAAGATGAATCTTAATGACTCTGCTGATCCTCTGAGTTTCCCTTTAGCGCCACTATGAGGTTAACATTTGGGGTTTTTAAGTCAAATATCTCATTGTGATGAAATGTACTTAAGGGGTTAAAGTTCCCCTCAGGATGAACTGTAGTGACTTTGTTTATCCTGTCATAGCGCCACCATCAGGTCAACTTGTCCAATACTTTGGTTTATGAACAAATACCTGCAGAACTACAGACACTCCCATGAGCCTCAGCTGCGCTTTGTGTTTGTGCCACTGAGGTCACAAGTTTAAAGTTTTAACAGCATCACACAGAATTTGCATTTTCATCAGATAACGAAAAAACGATATTCACAAATGTTCAGTTTAGATTCAGTCGAATGTTTTTAAAGTTCAAACTGTCTCAAATTAAAATAAGAGTTAATGTTGTGAGTTTACAGCGTGAGTGTGAGGTTCTTCCTGGAGTTGTTCACAGAGACGGATGCTTTGTGGTTTCGTTCACGTCATTCTTTAACTTCCTCTCTATCTCTTTATCTTACCCTCTCCCTCTCTCTCTTTAAACACAGCACAACGCATGATTTGTTTTTTTCAATCAAACTTTATAAGAGTTAATAAAGTCGACAAAGGCAGACATGGAATAATATCACTTTCCTCTTCTTCTTTGTTCTCCACCTCCTTTCCTTCTTTGTTCTCCTTTTGTCCTCTCTTCTTCACCTTCTCTACTTCCTCCACCCACCTCACTCTCTCTCTCTCTTTCTTTATCTCTCTCTGTCTCTCTCGCTCGTTTACTTCAAGGTTTCCCACCTGTGTCGTCACATCGGCCCCGCTGATGCGACTGATCGCAGAGAAATCATTGCTGACCTCAAAAACTTGAGCTGAAGAAGAGATTGAAGGGGAGGAGGAGGAGGAGGAGGAGGAAGAGCAGGAGAGGAAGAAGAAGAAGAACAGTGAAAACGGCCGATCATGATTCACTCAAGTAAGTACCCGTATTTAACTTTTTATCACTGTGTTCAACAAACAGACTTCTTAAAACGCGTTTATGAGAGGAAGACTTCGTCTGTTCGAAACTGCAGCATGATCCACAAAACAAACTGAAACCGAATTCAGCGAATCCTCACAGTCGACATTTTCAGCAAGACAACATGTGAGAAAGTACGAGAAGATACATGAGTCTCACCTCGGAATAAACCTCAAAGAGTCGAAGGAGAAAATGTGTGTAAAACATGCACAGTGAAAATAAACGAGAGAGATAAACTGTAGTCTGTTATGATGTGCAGAGATTGGTATCAGAGGAGAAATATATAAGAAGGTAAACAGAAGTTACGTCAGCGTGAGTAAACGGCTGACAGCTGGATCACATCCTCAGAAAGCTAACATCACCTTTAAATCTTCAGTGGTGTGACATCAGCTTTACAAAACTGTTGTTAAATATTTTTGAAACTCCCAGAATTTGAACTCAGCAACCAAATCTGGAGCTAAAACCTCCTTTAGTGTATTTGTGGTTGCCTCTGAAAGACCACATTTGACCAATAAGATCTCCAAAAGCAACGGTTTGACATGAGATGTCATGTCAGCAGCCAACAAAACAAGAACTGCTCTTTTGATATCATTTCACAGTTGTGAGCCATGTTAGCGAGGAAATACAGACAAAGCTTGAGAAAGATACCTGACTGCAGCGGAGCACCTCTGATCTGCAGAGTTCATAGAAACAGTTAAAGTGAGGTTTCAGTTATGTTTCTCAGAGTGGCACAAAGGGCCGGTTACCCACACAGGAAGTCTAACAGTGGCCTTTTAAAGCCAAACGGCCTCTTTCAGAGATGGTTTGAAATCAAGCGAGCTCATGTTTGTGTCTCTTACGTGTCATCGGGACAGCATTTATGCTCCTCTCTTCAATATTCTGCTAACACACATTAACCCTGAACCTTAAGCCGAAAGAAGCATTACACCGTGACCTGTGGTGATTCTGTAACTCCAAAAATGTGATCAGTTCCCTTCAGGTGCAGGTTTGTTACACTGAGAGCCACCCAGCAGTGCTGGGGGACAAAAAAAACTTTCTTGAGTTCCCACAATAACCAATGTCACGTTAAGTGAGAACAGAACAGGTTTCCATTATGTGCCACTTAGAGCTAGGGAACATAGGTCCCTGGGAACATAAAACTTTGGGAACTTAGAGCCCTGGGAACATAGATCCCTAGAAGCATAGGACTCTGGGAACATAAGATCTCGGGAACATAAAATCTCAGGAACATAAGATCTCAGGAACATAAGATCTCGGGAACATAAAATCTCAGGAACATAAGATCTCGGGAACATAAAATCTCAGGAACATAAGATCTCGGGAACATAAAATCTCAGGAACATAAGATCTCGGGAACATAAGATCTCGGGAACATAAGATCTCGGGAACATAAGATCTCATGAAAATAAGATCTCGGGAAAATAAAATCTCAGCCCTAAATAAACTGCATTTCCCAGGAAGCACTGTGTGATGCTCACCTGTTCCTGCTCTCACCTACTTTTCTCTGTCAACTAGTCTAAGTAATGTTACATTAAATAGTAATTTAACCTCTAAAAAGGTAGTTTACAAAGCCAGATCAGTTTTATTGTAATGATTTAAATGTGTGTCTCCTTGATAGTAAGTAAATTAAAGTTATGAACATCAGCAATATCTGTAAAGTGTAATACTTAATGATTTTCTGATACCAGCCAATATGCGAATAAGAGGAGTAGAGTTGATTCTGCAGACTTTTAATGGAGCCAAAATGTAAACAAATATAGGAATGAAACAAGAGTGAATAAAGCAGGTTGATGTTAGAATTAGGAAAAGGATGGTTTAAAAGTTTAAAAGTGTGTTGATTTGCATTGAAACGAGTTTAAATGTGCCTGAAATACTGACAGACTGGCAGCACTTTTACATAAGAAAATGAAACTTTAAGGACTCAATTCTAAAATGTATGAAATGAGTAGATAATAAGAACCTTTGTCACATAGTGTTTTGTATGAAAAATAATCTGTAAAATCAGATTAAGACTAAAGCTGCTGTAACTATAAAATAACATGATACGAAATACAGCAGAAGTATAAAATTGCATATTAAAAGTATCTTAAAGTTCACATAAATGTTCTGTAAAAGTAAAAAAAAAAACATGAGAATCTTCTCTTGTAAAAGACTGTCGTTCAGTATTATGACACAGATCCAATGTTATGAAGTTTGTCCTCATTCGTCCAAAACCCAGATCTTAAGTTCCCAATCTGCCTGTGGAGAAGGAAACTTCTTGCTTAGTCTTCAGAAACACCAGACAAGGTGTGTTAATGGGATGTTGGTTCACCACAAACCACCACAAGAGTTCATCTCTCCTCTTTAAACCCGAATGAATCTCAGGAGGGCTGCTTTTATTTTGGTAGTTGCTTTTTAATCACATGACCATCATCCGTTTGCAAATGTGTGAATGTGTGTGAGTCTTGTGTTCGTGGGCTCAAACTTTTTTTTTTAAGACAGCCTAACTCAGACACGCAGTAGAAGAGAAACAGGAAGATATACAGCACACACACACACACACTCTGAGAATTTGACCCACGCACACACAGCTGTCTGTACATTCGCCCACAGAAACACACTCGGACTTACTGAGAGAGGTAGCGTGTTAGTTCTGCAGAAAAGGAAACTGTACTTCCTGACAAAGACCTCCTACTCAAAACCACAAAAAGAGAGGGTTCAACTAAAACAAAACTGAGAGACAAAACCTGCTCTGTTGTGTTTAACCATGTAGTCCTGATTGAGTGAGGTTTGAACACAAACACTGTTTCCCCATCAATCAGCGTATCAATAACCCCTGCCCTGATCAGCAAAAATAGACATCACGCTTGGTGATAACCCGTCTTTGCACGTTGTTTTGGCGCCCAAAGCATCAACGTTTCATCTCGTTCTGCTTAAAGGGGGAAGAAGCTGTAAGAGTGACTGAACCTGAACCTGTTATTTATCAGATATGATGCTTTATCTTTAATTTGAGTAAAACCTGAGTTACTTTGAGTACATTTCTATTGTTGCACTTTTCCTCAAGTTTCACTACAAAAACCTGGTTAGTTGGTTTCTGTAGTGAGCCATCATCATCATTTCAAGACGAATTCTACATGCATATTTATATTTTCATCGTAAATCTTGACTGCAGCCATTCGCATAAAATAAAAAAATCATTTTCAAACAGTCCTGCTGTGTATTAGTCCTGCAGGTGAAGTGATAATTGGGGCAAAGACAGAAAAAAAATTACATTTTTCACTTAAATGGTAAAAAAATATAAAAAATAACATCAGAAGTCCATCACAGGAGTTCATGAAATCATCAAAGTTCACTTTATTTCCTCCATTTACCTCGAGTGAAGTGCCTCAAGTCAGGACTTTTCTGGTGGATCTTAAATATCTGCATATCTGAGATAAATCTGAGTGCAAAATGATTCATAAGAAAGAAAAATATAAATGTTAACTTTCCAAGTACACCTCCTGAATCTGAAGCTAAAGCAGCAAAGCCGACTCCCCTCAGTGAAAATACAGTGACACAGTGTTCACATGTTTTTATAATCAACTCCTTTTCCTTTTCCTCTTCTCTGTTTCAGATCACTCCATCCACTTCTGCTGTTGCTGCTGTGCCGTACAGACCAGGTGAGCCGAGGTTTCAGTGTTTCAATTCATTTTCATGAGAGATGCAAAGCTGCATACAACAGGTGCAAAAAGGGAAATTATGTGAGTCCAGCATGTCTGGTGCCATTTTATACTTCACCAGGTCGTTATCAACTTAGTGACTCCCTGAATAAAACTTTACATTACAACAACATTAAAACTGAGAGCACTGAACTGAATCTCAAACACACTTATGTTATCTGATGCTCATTCAGTCACGTTAACAGGCTCACAATGTGAAAACGATTGTGTTTATCAGGTATAATATTTAGCATGTACACCATTTTGATAAAATATTTATATGTTTGTTTGTTTTTTTTGGAAAATGGTCGCCCCTAATGTTTCAATGAATCAAACATTACATGAGTGAAAATTAAATGAACAATAAGTGGTCCTTTAAAAGCTGAGAATCTCCTGTGTGGCAGTTTGTGTCTGGTAACCTAAATCAGCAGGAGATTTTCCAGCCTGCAGAGACATGAAGTAAATATTGTGGGAAAACAAACCTCTCTGCAGTGAAATGTATTGATTGGTTTATTTCAGGGAGATCAGCACCCGCATGGAGCTGGAGGGAGGCACGTCCCTGTGTTTCCAGAGCAGACGATACCCGGGACACGCCTACCGGGTAAGCCTGAGTGTGTGTCTGCGTGTGTGTTTGCACATGTGTGTGTGTGTGTTAATTGTTTTTTCTCTCAGGTCGACAGGTCGATGAAGAAGCTCCCCCTCCCCCCTCCTGAGGATGTGGATGGCGAGGGGCTGCTAAATGTCGTCGCCATGTATGACTTCACCGCCAAGGAAGACACTGACCTCACACTCAAACAGGTACTCACACACACACACACACACACACATACACACACACACACATACACAATGATACACAATGTGTGGTGATGCAGTGTGTTGTGTCCTCAGGGTGAAGAGTACGTCATCCTCCACAAACAGGACCAGCTGTGGTGGAGAGCGCAGGACAAACATGGGTATGTTGAAATAAAACTTTATTACAAAACAGAACAAATCTACTGGAGGACTTTCTAAATGAAATATTTCCTATTTCCAAACAAACTGTACTGACCAAACATCATGTTTACTTATATTACTTTTAATATCCACTAACATCTAAAAAACTGAAATATCTTAACAATTATTTGATGAGTGTTTATAGTTCTTCCAAAAAATCAGCTGCACAGGTTTCATTGGTGCGTTTCCAAACAGACTGACAGCTTTGTTTGCCCTGTTAACATGGAGGCGTACCAGCGTTAGCACCAGCACAGATGACGTTATGTGCAGCAGAGGATGAGGATGTACAGTTTAATGCGATTACATCTTTGACAGGCTTTATAATACAGAGTTGTCTGAAAATCTTGTAAAATGGCGTCTGTTAGACCCTGCAGATTGTTCATGTTGCTTTTGTGTTTGTTTCTCTCAGGAATAAAGGCTTCATCCCCAGCAACTACGTGACCGAGAAGAACAGAATTGAGGCAAACTCGTAAGTTATATTGCAGTTTATATTTTTTCATGTTTGCCTTTGAGGAAAACTGCAACATCAAAATTGGATCTAATTCTTGAGCTACTTTTCTTCTAACTGTAGAGGAAACCCATGATTCTTTATTCTTCATTAATTGAATATTGACATTATAAAACTAATATATATTTATGTTTTTAAAACAATCAAATGCAACAACTAAATGATTAATTGAGTTTTCTTTCCTTCAGGTGGTACTGTAAGAACATCACCAGGACAGAAGCTGAGCAGCTGCTGAGGCAGGAGGTTGGTCTACCTGTCTCTGTGGTTCAATAACTGTGTCTGTTTTTATGTAATGCAGGGATGAAGCTTACTGAAAGAATCTTTAATAACAGTGACACACCTCTTAATATTTTCTGTGAGCAGAGCTGAAACAAGTAATCAATTAGTCGCACTACATGTGATGATTCACTGCTTTTTTTGTCTGATGTGATAGTAAAAGTTTTAGAAAAGGTAATATAAATACATCTCTTTGGCTTCTGGCAACGTCCTTGAAAACAAAAATTAACAGACCAATTAATGATCAAAGTATCCATTAACTGCAGACCTAACTTGGTGTCTTTTCAGTCAAGTGAAAGTATTTGTGGTTGTTTTCCAGGACAAAGAAGGAGGTTTCGTGGTGCGGGAATCCAGTCAGAAGGGGGTTTACACCGTCTCCGTATATACCAGAACATCAAGGTGATACACAGCATAGCATGTAAATGTGAATATAAGGTTGACAGCTTAGATTTACTGTGAAACACACAGCAGAAACACCAAAAACTTTTCTCTTTGTTTTGCAGTCCTACCGGGGATATAAGGCATTATCAGATCAAGATAACCGACACCGGACAGTTCTACCTGGCTGAAAAACACACCTTCAACACCATACCTGAAGTTATACACTACCATGAACATAACGCAGCAGGTACATACACTGTGAATGCAACAGTCACAACAATACTGTGTGTTATGCTTTATTTAAAATGGTTTGGTTTGTCTGTGTAGGTCTAGTGGCCCGATTGCGGTATGCAGTGGGGCCAATGGGAAGGTGTGTACCTGCAACATCAGGATTCAGCTCAGGTAAAAACTGCACAAAAAAATAATTTAGTTACAGTAAAGCTGCTCGATATCTCATCTCAATAAATGGATAAATTAATAATACCCTTGTTAAGTTTATACAAGTTGAAACGTATTGAATTAAGAGGGCTTCTTTTCTCAAACAAATAAAAACATAAAAACAGTATTATTCACATCTCCATTTTTAAGGGCTGTCCCTCGTCTCCCTTCTTGTTTTTAGTTGCTCTTGCACCCCTTGCAAATAAACTCTTCTGTTAAACTGTTCTCATGTTTAGTTTGCAAAGATAACTATAAATTGTCTTTAAATGCAGACAATCTCTTGCTGTATATTTCAAACGCTATGGGCTTGTTCTCCTCTTTTTGTGTCTGGGTTTGCAATGTAGGATTTGATTGGCCTTTTCAGTAATTCTAGGAGGTAAAAGTATAGCGAGAGCCAGCGACATGATGCAACATTTTTGGGGGTTATACCCTTTATTATTTTTTATGCGGACAGGAGAGTGAGAGAGAAACAGGAAAGATGGGAGAGAGAGGGAGAAGACAGGCAGCAAAGGGACCCCGGCCGGGAGTCAAACCGGGGTCCGCTGCACCGAGACATCGAGGCCTCGGACATGTGTGCGCGTGCTCTACCACTGAGCCACCTGCGCCATGTGATCAAATTATTTTTGTACAGAGATGACATTATGCTGTGTTAATTCTATCTATTATAAAGCTTAGACACAATTTTAGGTGCTATCTCCCATCTGCAATGATGTAAACACTACATATGTGCATCTGAATGGTGCAGCCAAAATAAACTGAGAGCTCCAAGTCTCGTAAATACTGTCAGAAGCAAATAACAAAATTTGACAAGGTAAATAAAAAAACATTTTTATAAGTTGATTTTTATATCGTACTGAAATTAGCAGAGGTTAATGAACAAGGGAAGGCATAAAAATGACTCACCAATTTAAAACAGCTCAAGTGTTGCTGTAAATAAAGGATCTTTGAGTTGGAGCAGTTTGGAGATCTAACTTGTGTTTCTCTTTTTTCTGTTTCTAATACATCTTTCTTCCTCTTTTCTGTTTTTTTCTGTCTTTTGTTCCTTGCCTCTTCCTCAAATTGTTTTTCTACTTCCTTCCCTATAGAAAAGTGGGAGATCAACCCCAGCGAGCTGACCTTCATGAAGGAGCTGGGCTGCGGTCAGTTTGGTCTGGTAAAGCTCGGCAAATGGAGGGCACAGCAAAAGGTCGCCATAAAGGCCATCAGAGAGGGAGCCATGTACGAGGAGGACTTCATTGAGGAGGCCAAGGTCATGATGTAAGGAAGGGGGTAGAAGATAAAGGAAAAAGACAAAGCAGAAAGAAAAAAGAGTTTTGGCACTTGGTGTAAATATAAGGAAGTGAAACTGTGTGTGTTTGTCGCCTCTCCCAGGAGACTGTGCCACCCTAAACTGGTGCAGCTGTATGGTGTTTGCTTGCAGCAGCGCCCCCTGCTGATCGTGGCCGAGTTCATGGAGAACGGCTGCCTGCTGAACTTCCTGCGGCAGAAGGGCAGTTCTCTGAAGGAGGCGTGGCTTCTGTCCATGTGCCAGGACATCTGTGAGGGGATGGAGTACCTGGAGTCACATAGTTTCATCCACAGAGACCTGGTGAGTCACTGCGTGTGGTGTGTAATGCAGATTGATGAACATCATGACCCCAAAACACAAGTGATGATGTGAAGTACTAATACAAACAGTGAAAATACTACACTAAAACAGTTCTGCATTCAAAGCTTACTAAGTACTAAAACGTTCTTAAAGTATCAAATTAAAAGTACTCATAGTGTGGTAAAATGTTCCCTGTCAGTGTGTTCCTGTTCTATTGGAGGTTTCTGGATTACTCTTCCTGCTGCTTTAATGTGGATATCATATTTTATGTTTTAAGTGTAAAATCTTCATCTTTAAAGTAACTACACTGCTCTACAGAGCCAAAATGCAGCAACTACATATTCTGTCAAATTAAGTTCTGACCTTCTGTCATCTTATGTCACCATAAAACATGTTTTACAAAAGAATCTGTAAAATGAGGGTAAAGAATGAGGATGTCAAAAGATCGAGTAAACAGAGGTAAAAACCAAACTGCAGTGATGGCACTAGCCCTAGATAGAGCTCATTTATCCACTTTTTTCATTTCTGGTTGTTGTTCTCTTGTCCAGGCAGCCAGGAACTGTCTGGTGAATGAGCACAACATGGTGAAGGTCAGCGACTTTGGAATGACCAGGTACAGCAAGTACAGAAAGTGTATTATTTTTTTTGTTTTTGAACGGATTAAACAAGAACAGTAAACATGTTAAAAATGAGTGAGCTGTAGAGGTGGTGGTTGGCAGATTTTAGTACTATTAACAGATCCCAGATAGCACTTTACCCCGTTTTCATTCTTTGTGCTAGGCTATGCTAATCAGAGTGGCATCGATCCTGTCAATTAAACTCTGTTTCAGACCGAATAAGTGCGTTTCCCAAAATGTGACATTATTCATTTACTAAAACTGAACATAGATTAAAATTTCAAACAGCACATAGTGCTCTGTGTTCTGGCAGGTTTGTAGTATCAGCTGTTCTACAGTTTTTTGTGTTCATATCTACAGGTACGTTCTAGACAACCAGTATACCAGTTCTAGTGGTGCAAAGTTCCCTGTCAAGTGGTCTCCTCCTGAAGTTTTCCACTACAGTAAATACAGCAGCAAGTCAGACGTCTGGTCCTTTGGTGAGGAACCACTGGCTTGTTCACCATCCACTCGCTTTTATTAGTACTGAAAGAGATTAGTTAGACAAGTACTATTACCAGCAGTACTTGCTGTAGCACTAGCAAAAATAGCAGTAGCAGCAGTACATTAGTAGCTAAGTCAAGTCAGTTTTATTTTGACCTTTAATAGAGTTCAGCTTTTGAACTACAACAACTTTTTATGTGAAGCTGCTATACTGAATGTTGTCTTAATACTTTGTCACTTTTAGATGATCTACATCTTCAATACCTCAGGCTCAGATTTGATTTTATGATATAAAAACCCAACTTTAAGGACAAGTCCCAAAAATCTTTAAAATAATCATAATAAACCATATAGTAACCATAAAAATAAATAACCATTTTCACATACATGAATAAACACTATGATATGTATCTTTGATTTTAGCTGGAAAAATGTCCACCTTTGTTTGGGACACAGTAAAAAATACAGGCAAGATGTAGAATTAACAGCAGTAGTTGTAGGAGTATTAAGCAATCCCACAGTTCGGAAGTATATATATGTGTGTGTGTGTGTGTGTGTGTGTGTAAAAGTGCAGGTGTGGTGATGTGGGAGATCCACTCGGAGGGTCGGACTCCGTTTGAAAACCACACCAACTTGATGATGTAGTTAATAATATCACCAGAGGAGTCCGGTACCTGTACCGACCGCGCCGCGCCTCGCAGGGAGCTCTACACCATCATGTACCGCTGCTGGCATGAGGTACTTCCCATTCATTCATTCATTAATTCATTCATTCATTCATTAAGATAAAATATGAAAAACCTGCCTAGTTTTCCCAATTTGACAAAAAAAAAAAATCTCATCTCAAGTGTGCATTTACTTCTTCTGAAGCCTTTACACTTATTGGGCAGCTCGTAATGAGGAAGAAGACAGGAATATTATTACATCATTACATTATTACATAGAACAAGGATCCTCGTCTGGACACAAACCAAATTTTGTTTTTCCAACAGTTCTCCAAAAAATCAAACTCAAAACAAAAGTTGAAATATTCTCAGTGCTAATGGTCAGTTAGAAAAGTCATTAGCTTAGCTTGTTTGCTAACAGTGGGTTCACACAATTTACTCAGGACATAATTATTCCATCAACTTCTGTCTCATAACTGTCTGCAAACCACTTCTTAGCTTTACTCCCACGGAATAAGTTAAATAAAGGTGAATATTATATATAGTTAATGCCCCCACAACACAGTTCACCATTTTAATTTGTGGTTTGAGCAAGCCTTGGTAATGTACAGAGAGAAGAGGGAAAAGGAGTGAGACTGGAGGGAAATAAAGAATGGATCAGTGAGTTCTGAGGTCAGTTAGGTGGCAAAATGATGCAAAAAAAAAATAATTCACTTCAATTTCTGTCTGAATGTGTCTTGAGGAAGGTCAGAAGATGAAAGTTCTTTAAATACCTCTTGCAAGAACATTACAGTAAGTGGACCTTGTGAGGAGATGTTTTTTTTTGTCAAACTGCTGTTTCAAAGGTCAATAATGAAGTTTTTCCACCAGTTTAATGTTTAGACAATAGATGTTAATGTCTAAACGATGTTAACAATGTTAAGATGTTAATGATAATAATAAACAGATGGAAGTTGAGTTTTGATGAAGACACCTTTTGGTAACCACTGTATCATATCTTCTTTACTTTTTTTCTTCTTTGGTGGTGGTGTAGAGGCCTCAGGGTCGCCCGTCTTTCTCGGAGCTACTGGAGGAAATAAGAAAACTGGCAGAAAATCTGGATTAACGCACATATATTATGTCATACTGCTGATTTTCAAACTGTTTTTTTTCTTTTTAATATTATCATGAATGTACAGACTGTATTTCGTAATTGTAACTATTTTTTTAATTAAAACCTTTTCACAAATGCTTTTTTAAAGTGATGCTTTTAGTGTTTTGAATCAATCTTGTTATTTTTACCTTCATACCAACTAACATAATTATAAAATAAGATGCAAAAAATATAACTTCAAAGACAGCGTTCTTTATGGACATCTTCATATGTTCACTTTTACTTTTCAAATGACATTAACTTGCAAACCTACCTCTTTGTTTTCCATATGAAATTGATATAGCACATCTGAAACCTCACTGAAAAGTATATACTGTAAATGGGGTACGCAAAATATTAGAAACTCCTCAGTGTAACATAATACAGCCCTGCAACGCCATTGACCATAAAATTGAATTAAAACCTCTCTAATCACAAACTGAATGGTATAACCTTCATGAAGGGAGAATTTGTTGCAGGACTGTAGTATTTAGTAGTAGTAGTAGTAGTGTTTTAGACTATAGTAGTTTGAAGTAGATTCCTTGAGAGGGAACTTTTAAAAGTCACAGGGAGCAGCAGTACACTAGAAAGGACAACAGGTGGCGGTGTAGAGCTTCTGTCACTTTGACCTCCTACAAAGGAGCTGAGGAGAGCCAAAGCAGCCTGCGTTGTGTTTGATAGAAAGTTTTTATTGATCAAGCCAAAGTGTTTGTTTTACATGATTGTAACCGTGGTGGCCAAAAGTGAAATTTGTAATTGTACAAGGAAATAATTATGGAACGATGCCAGTAAGGTCTGCCATTTGTAAATGTAAGATATGATAACAAAAACTGTTTTAGTCTCACAGGAGGGAAATGTGTAATCATTTGTGCAAACAAACAGGTGAAACAGTGCGAAAGGTCACCTAATTTAGTTATTCTAAACATAGTTATATATACATATCTATCTAGAACTCTATATATCTAGTATATATATATGTTACCAAATATCAAATGTTAACCAAATAAACAGAAATATAGAGCAGTTTTTACACCCTGAATCTTTCCGGTGGGATCTGTTCATAGTCTTTTCTAAAAAATTTTGAACACATGAACACTGAAAGTTTGATCCGGATCAAAACCAAGACTGGATGACCTAATCTCATTTCAGAACTTTCTTTTGAACTGATTTTGAAGATCAGACACACCTGTGACCACAGTCATAGTCAGAAATCTGTTGGCAGGGATATTAATGACAAAGTTTTTCATGTGAACTTGTGCTCCTGAATAAAGAGTAAACCAGGCTAATGTCCATTTGAACCCCTCAGACTGACTGTTAGCTTGTCACAGCTAACTGCTAACTGCTACGTTTTGTCTAAGTTTTCTCCTCAGCGCGTGCTCAGAATGACGCGGTGAGTTCGAACGTTCCAGCTCAGCCAATAGAACGCTGCCGACCACAACGTTCTGTAACGTCACGCGCCGACGTCACATTCTGTCTGCGTGGAGCGTGGCAGGAGGCGTTACCATGGCAACGCGTTGGGTGACAGCACACACACACACACATACACACACACACACACACACACACACACACACACACACACACTGAACGTTACGTTACGTTGACGTTGGAACGGAAACTCAGCTCGGCGATTTAACCGATAAAAGAACCCACTCCTCCGTACAGTAAGTGTGTGTGTGAGTGTGAACTTTACAGGACACTGGAGTGGACCTGAACGCAGCATGTTCATGTTCTGTTGTATCATATTTTAATATTTAATATTATAATATTTCTGATGATATTCCAGACTTCTTTAGTTCTTTATGCACAGACGTTTGTTAATATGAAGTTCACTGGTGGAGGAAGTACTTTTAGATAAACCTTTATTAGATTAGATAAAATGTATAATTACATTTATTTGCATACGTTACTTCTAATAGACTCTGTACAAAAATATTGTTACAAGTAGGTCAAGTCCTGCAGTGTAAGTGTTTCTGAAGTAAAGTGTGCAAGTACAATCAAGCAAATTTAGTCCATAAAGTAAAGTTCAATTGCCCTTTTATTTATGGATTTTGCTTTTCTTTTTTATCTCTCTGTGTAATTGTGTGTTTATTTTTAATTTCCTTCTAGTTCTTTATTGTCCTATGTTTTTGTTGTCTTTTTTCTTGTTTTGTTTTTAATTAATTTCTGTCTTTTCTCTAATTAGTTATTAGTTAAGAATTATTTTAATATTTCTTTATTTCTTTGGTTGTATCTAAATTCAGTTTACTTTCTAAAGGCTGTGTTGGCCACTGGATACAACTAACAGCATATACTAAAATATTAGCAGCAATAACTGATTTGTAAAATGTATTTTAAAAAAATGTATATGTATCTATTCTCCGTTCAGGGTCTGATGGAGCGTTACGAGTCTCTTGGTCTGGTCGGGGAGGGCAGTTATGGCACTGTGCTGAAGTGCCGACACCGAGACTCCGGCCGCCTTGTTGCCATCAAGAAGTTCATGGACTCTGATGATGACAAGACCGTGAAGAAGATCGCCCTGAGGGAGATCAAGCTGCTGAGGGTACCTGTCAATCAATCCATCAGCTAATCAATCAATGAGTCACTGAGCATCATGTGGTCTGTATGAGCCTGAAACCTGAGTGAAGCAAAACATAAAAGCAGCCTGTCAATCACAAGACAAACACACCCAAAACAGGTCAGACTCATATTCTCACAATTACTGTGAAACCTGACATGAGAGGGGACATTAGAAGAAGAGAAATTAGCAGATGAGAGAAAAAAAAAGTTGAAAAAATCATTAGCACTAAGTTGAATTGACAAGAAACTGCTGAGGTTTTCTAGAGTTGCATGGCTTCTTACTGTTGTTTCAGTCTTTGGGTGGTACTTGTTATTCAGCTCCAGTCCAGACGAAACCATTAGATGTTACAAAGCTTCAGGAGGCTTTATCCACCTGTCAGTAGTGTTCACATACTTTCGTTTTTCTAACCATCAAGCAACTGCATCATGACAACCTGGTGAAACTTCTGGAAGTGTGGAAGCGTCGCCGGCGCTGGTATCTAGTGTTCGAGTTTGTGGAGCGAACGCTTTTGGACGATCTGGAGCAAAACCTGAATGGACTGGACCTGAGCACCAGCCGTCAGTACCTGTACCAGATCCTGAGAGCTGTAGCCTTCTGCCACCAGCAAAATGTGAGGACGCCTGTGCATGTTTGTGTGGAAGCACAATGTTTATGTCTGGGAAGCATTCCCCATAAACTGGTCGTGGATGTTTAGGTTGGTTTCCAGGTCAGATCCGATTGATTTAACCCATCATGGGTCATCATCAACCCATCAATATAAACATCCCTGGTTTGCACATAGGTCTAGTTCCTTAAGCAGCATTAGTTAGTAAGATAATTAGACAGTGATAGACCCTGAGCAGATGCAATAATTAGCCAGCCAGAAAAGCAGACAGAAATGCACCTTATCTTCTCATTATATCTGTCAACATTTTCTTGTATTTTTATATTTCTAGATCATCCATCGGGACATCAAACCAGAGAACATACTCATTTCTCAGGGAGGCGTGGTTAAGCTGTGTGACTTCGGTTTTGCTCGGACTATGACAGCGCCTGCTGAGGGGGGGGTCTATACTGACTACGTGGCAACTCGCTGGTACAGGGCACCTGAACTGCTGGTGGGAGACACCAAGTATGGAAAGTAGGTATTAGCATGTACACCTGAGGATGTTAGTTCTGGGATGTCTGTAGATAAAAATGTTAACAGGTGTGTGTATGTATGTATGTGTGTGTGAAGACCAGTAGATGTGTGGGCTGTTGGTTGCCTGTTAATAGAGATGTTAACAGGTCAGCCTCTGTTTCCTGGAGACTCTGACCTTGACCAGATATACCACATCGTCAGGTGTTTTGGTAAGCCTTTTTGATGAAAATATGCAAAATATCCTTTTTAATTTTCTCAGCACAACTATACTCTTTTGGGTCTATTAAAGGTAACCTGACAGCTCATCACCAGGAGCTGTTCTACAGGAATCCAGTCTTTTCTGGAGTCAGACTGCCTGAATGTTCTGGCAGAGTCTCACTAGAGCAGCGCTTCCCTTCAATCACACCCACCACCCTGGACCTGGCACAGGTACAGTTCAGTTTGTTCACTGACTTAATGTCACAAAACAAATATTTAAAATGAATGAATAATTAATACCTTTGTGTTGTCTCTTTCAGAGTTGTCTACAAATGGATCCAGAAAAAAGAGCTCAGTGTTCAGAACTATTAGAACATTCCCTGTTCACAAAAGACTCCTTCCACATCAGGTATCTCTGTGTATTTGTAGCTGTGGCTTATTCCTACAAATATACTGCAGATGCACCCTCAAGAGCTTCCTGTCATTACTTAGTCTCACAGTTCTGTTGTTGGAGTAGGCTGCACCTTGAAAACTTAGCTTAGGAGCATGTCCTGCCAGGAATCGAACCATGAAGATTTTTAGTATTTAGTAGCCTCTGAAAAATAAGTTACTGACTTACTGCTTCTATCTATTTATGTGTCCGTACAGGATTTTGGACGAGCTGAATGCTAAGATCCAAAAAGACCACAGAGAAAACTCTACGTTTCCCAAAATAGCCAAAACCCCAAGACGAGAAAAGGATGAAGGAGATGAGAAGAACTGGAGAGGCAAAGACAGGAAACGATCTGAAGACGTGGATGAGAAAGTCAACAAAGAAAAGGAGAAGAGAGACAAGGAGGGTGGAGAAGAGAAGACAATGAAAATAAAAGTCAAGCAGACTTCAAAACCCCTTAAAACCATTCGGAATACCTCAGAACCTTTAATAACAACCAAACAATCCAAAATGTTAGGAGCCAAGATTATCAGTAATGCAGCAAAAACAACTGTGTCCATGAGAAGCAAACCTGGAAAAGCCACTAGAGAGCCAAGAATGGAACCTGACATTTCTAAACCAGCAAAAACCCTTACTTCTGATTCATTGGAAGCTTCCAAGACTCCAACAGATCTGAAGGGCAGTAACATGGTGGTAACTAAACCTAAACATGAGAAAGGTGCTTCTCCGGAGCCAAGAGAGGGCCATTTTAAACACACAGATGTAAAAAGTAGAGCTTCTAGTGGCTTGCATTCTAGTTGTTTAGACAACATTGTGTCAAGTGTGACTGATAAATATGTGATAGGGGTTTTGGGATCTTCTAAATCTCAGCCAAGTACACATTACAGGGAAGGCTGGAACAACTCAGACATGAAAGTGTCCAAATTGTCCAAAAGCTCAACCACTGACCATCCAAATAGAAGTTTATCTCAAAAAGCCAAAACAGAATACCATGAAGGTGCATCTGTAACTTCTAAAATATCAAACAGTGACCAAATACAGACACTTAGAAGTACTACTTCAGTGCATCAGACTGATTATTCAAGCATGGACACAGAGAAAAGAGGGACCACTGGATGTCAAGTCTTATTATCAAACCCCAAGCCAACGAAGACTACCTCAAACTCTGGCCCAAAAATGACAAATAACAACACCACCACCAGCCCTTCAAAGACTCTTACCTCAGCCCTTTCAATGCATGTTTTTAACGAGGCCAATCCTACCCACAGTACTGCAACACTGCCTAAAGGAACCTCAAATTCAAAGTTGTCCAAAAGTCCCTCATCATCAGACACCAAACCCAATGACACGAGACCCAACAAACCTTTGACAGGCCTTCCAACAGACAGGGAACTCTCAGAAGCATCGATCGCAACCAAAAATCAGCAGGATAGTTGGAATTCATCAAATAAGGATATTAAGAACACTGAGATATCCGATGCCCTAGATGGAGATTGCAAGGAGAATCCTGAATCTTCTGAACAGTCCAGCATCCATCGGCAGAGCACGTCCCCGCCCAAGATCACCACAGAATCCAGAACAGTCACTTCAGTCTCTTTACTCTCAAAAGAAATCCTTAAAACCAACACCCTAGTTGGAAACACTGTTCTGAAAACATTAAAAGTCTCTGATAAAGAGAACAGAGAGGATTTAGCACTGTCTGTGTCCATGAGTGCAACAACCAAATCTTCAGTAAATCAAACCTCAAAGGTCTCTAGAAATGCAAATATTGAGCAAAAGAATAACAGCAGTGAAGCTAAACCTAACATAAAGCCCTTGAAACCTCCTCACTCCAAATCTTTGATTGGAGAACCTAAAACAGAGCTTGGGTCTTTTGGCAAGTCCACCACAACAATGATCCTGAAGACTCAGAAAACTACATTTTCCACAGAAGAAAAAAAGAAAGAAGATGCAGACCCAAACAGGAATGATGCAACAAATCTATCCACAGAAGATTTGACAAATTTCACCTCTAAAGACCCCAAAACTCTGACTAGAAGCTCCATCTTTCACAACATGGGCATCCCAGACATTAATGAATTTGATTTCAGGGAACCCCATTCCTCTCCACCACCTCCTCCTCCTCCCTCCTCCACCCCTCCTTTCCTTCCTCCATCTTCCACATCACTTATCCCCTCTTTCTTTGTCTTCAGTACCAACAGCCCAGCCATTAGCGATCACCTTACCTTGGGGGTGGGTTTCCATCCTTGGACCCACAGCCTTCTGTAAGTTCTCACATTGCAGTAACATAAATTAGAAGAAATTCCCAAAATCTGTGCCAAACAAATTCCTTTACCCTGATGGTCAGGCTGAATTTGCATTTTGTTTCACTTTATTCAGTCTGACATCGTGTTCATTTTATCCAATTTTATTTTGTTTGGACTTGCTGCTGTAAACACCGCTGTAAATGATATGATCTGTAAACTGTCAGTCTCTTCTGGTGTGTGTTGTAATTCTCCATTAAAATTTTAACATGGACAGTAATACTAACATTGACCACACACATAATGATATTCTTGAACTTGGCCTACATTTGCTAAGAGTATATGGTCCCTTACAGTGTTCTAAACCTCTAACTACAAGTCTTCATTGTTATTCAAATGTTGTATAATTTGACAAATGAAAGAACATGTTTTTCTTGTGTGTATCACAGGTGTACAGATAAGATGGGGCATCATGGTGCCATTTCTAGCCGACTGGCCCAACGGTCTCTGTCCAGCCACATCACAGGATCAGCCACTGCACAGGTAACACTGTGTTTCACTCATTTACAACAGATGGAGTATACTGTCCAATGTGAGTTACTACTCTCTCCTTTCAGGTTTCAGAGAAGAGTCAGAGCTGTGAGCACTCCTTCCTTTCTGACCACTGTAACCTTGGTAACAGTGGTAGCAATCCAGTGACCAAAAAGAAACCAGACATCCATTTCCCAGATTTAAGAAGCCCAGTGCTGCCAGAGCTCAGAGGACGAGAAGGTACAGTTAAAACACCATGCACACACACTTTGTCAAAGTACCTACAATTTAGCAAAACACCGCCCTATATGTAAATCAAAAAGGCTGTCTCCTTATATTAACTTTAACTTACAAACAAGGGTTAAAATACAATACAAAAATACAAAACAAAGTAAACTTTATCTCAGTCTAAAAGTATCACAAAGTAGTGCATTTCTATCCGATGATTCATATCCAATACATGAACTCAATACATGCTAGCTGCAACAGAAAGAAAGAGGAGATAAACCATGAGGAATTCAAGAAATATGTTAATGTGTCCAAGGTAAAGAACTAGTAGTCAACATGTGAAGGTATGTAATTGTTTCTGGGAAGTCACTCCAGTTAATCAATGGGAATACTAATTAAAGTGATAATTCCTCTGGTGTTTTCTCAGGCACATACAACAAAAGCACTTCCAAGGGTCAGAGAAAAGACAAACAGACGCTTCCCTCCATTCCTCCATCAGATCCACAGCAACAAGGACCCAAGAGCACTGATGCACAAACACCTTAACAAGAGCCACCTTTAGACATGGACCCCTTAAATGCGACAGCCATTTAACATATTAGTCTCATGTCTGAATAAACACCCTGGTCCCTTTTAAGTCACAACTGGAAAATTACAAGTTGGATGAGTAACATTTAAGTCTGAACTGATTGCGAGTAATAATCAGACCAGCATGAAACAAAATGTTTTATGCACTGCAAATGGGAATTCAGAGCAATTTTGGACTTCCAAAGCAAGAAACAGGAACATTAAATGAAGAAACTGATGTGAAAATGTATCAGTAGTTTCACTGTTAGAGGAGGACACATATTGCTAAAAACATGAAATTGATGAGAAGATTTTCTCCTTTGCTAGCTTTTCAAATTCACATTTCTTATTTTTTTCACATCACTATAAATCTGATCAATACTGAAATGTCAATATAATCAACATTGAATAACAGACTTATCTCCCTCATGTTGTTAGAAGAACCAAATGTTCCATTTATGCCTTATTATTTGTCAATGTTAAACCAAATAAAATGAAGAAGCGTCAAATAGGTAGAGACTTTGTATGAAGACTTTATTAATGACAGTTAATCAAATGTCTTCAGATTTGTTTTATTATATTACACCTTTAAAAGGCAGCAAATAGATCATTCACATGTGGTTACTTTTTTTTAACAATTGTTGATAAAAATAAAGATGATTTTTAAAAATGAAGAGTGGCTGTGTTTGTGTATAGCCAGAGCTAACAGCTTTAACCAAAGATACATACACCTACATTGAAAACAATTTAATGATATTTTAGTGCACAAAATGAAATATAATAGCATATTCTAACAGTGATGCAGGGAGCTACAACATTTGGTCTCATGCATAACAGGTATATGTGATGCTTTTTGAAGTGTTTTAAAGAATACATTTAATTAATAAACGGGTGTGCTACAGTTCACAAAGCTGTACAATATAGCTTTTTTTAAAAACTGACATTGGAAAAAAGAAAAATAATATCATGACTCGTCGCTTGAGTCCTCTGAAGAAAATGAACTTATTTTCCATCTGTTTGCGTCCGTCTGTCCTGCTCTTTTCAGCAGTGCTGCAGCTGTCTCGTCACTTTCTGATGTACTTTGTGGCAGCCTGCCCATCGGCTGAGACATAAAACTGTTAAACCTTTGAAGAGGTCCAGCTGCGTGTCTTCTGCTGTTGGCCAGGAGGTAGTAGAGGAGGCTGGCAGCAGAGTTGGAGTGGCTGTCAGTGATTGGTCCTGATGGAGCTGGCTCTGGCCTGATGGGTGTTTCACTGCTTTTGGTTTCTGGTTTCCTTGGAGGTGTTTGGACTGCTGGCCTTTTGGTTGTGACCACCATCTGCTGGAAAATAATTTGTAAGTGATTAAATGGGACATGGCATGTTTAGTAGTGTGGCACTTTTCAAACAGGAACAATTCAAAGTGTTTCACATGAAGTGAATATATGGAGAACAAGATTTAAAACACCATGAAGAGGAAAGTAAAACCAACCAATAAACAAATACCAAAGCAAATGTGAAATAAATTGTCTGAAAAAATAATAATAAAAAAGGTCATCTGTCCAGCCTGGCAGAAGCTGAGGGGAAGGTTGTTCTCCCTGTCACTATCATTTGTATAGAATTTATGATTATAATTGATAATAAGAAAATCAGGCACTACTAAAATTGTACTGCCTTTAAAAAAATAAAATCAATTGTGATATTGCCTAGATATTTTAAAACATTTGTTGGCTAGCTTATCAAACTTTGATGACTCTTAAAGGAGGCGAATGTATGAATGAACCTAGAGAAGTTTGAGTGTTGAGACCACATACAATAATTCCCAAACAAACACACCTAAATAAAAGTAATCTAATTTCTCATATTAATACATTCATACTGAATAGTAATAAAATAGTAAAGTAAAAAGATAAAGATATTAAATTTATACAATTAAAGGGGTTAAGGTGACAGTGAGGGGACAGTTACCTTCCTGGTGATGGGTGTGGTTGTAGTTGTGGTGGTATCTGGTATGGAGTCAGGAAAAATCCTGCAGGTGTCCACAGCAGAACCATCAATCTCTGGAAGATCAAACTCTGACAGAGAGGAAAAGGGCTGAGCTGATGGGAGGAAATTAGAGGTGATTAATTTAGTGTATCAGAAGTCTGTACAATCACATGTGTTAACAATAGACAATAAGAAGCTTGGTGTTGTTACATACATGTCACCAAAAATAATGTTTTCAAATCAAAGTTACAGAAAACTGTTGTGACAATCAAATAAATTAAATTCTTCATGTGAAGAGCCGAATGAGTTACATCAGACATTAGAGGTCACCACTAAATTTAACACAGGCTGCACCAGGCAAACTTGCTCTTACGTAGAAATGAGTTGTTAATAATCATTTACGTCCATTAACTGCCTGGTGTAATAGTTAACATTAGCTTGCTAACAAAGCTTGCTAAATCTGTTTAGACAGATAGAAAACTGGTTAATAATTTTTACATTAATAATGATGTAAACTGGAGTATTTTAAATTACACAAATATACAACATAATTAAGACAACAAGACTTTACCCCACGAAGGTTGTTATCTGTTATCTAATTCTGAAACACAGATTTCAGTATTAATGGCACATTCAGCAAAGTCATCAATTGTGGATGTTATATCTGGTGATACTACAGTGACTTTTGATTGGACTGAGCTAAAGATGTTAATATACACATGATTAAGACATTCTTGAAGTTTTAATAGAGCAATCTGATTAAAATACTAAAAAGTAAATGAGCAAATCACTTATTTGAAACTAGCTAATATCAGTAATTTGAAAGGACTTAACACACAAACTAATGGATGTCTGAAGAGCTGATGCAGACCAATTGGACAAATCAATCCATCAAAAAGTTTCAAAGCCTCTGTGGCATCAATATTTAGTTTTCTCTTGGAGGAACACCAAATCCTGAGTATGATGGTGTTGTCCTGAACTCAATTAAAGAAAAACATCCACATTGGGATAATGAGATAAAACATTCATAATGAGGGACATAATTTTGTTGATAATAAAGCTATAATTCCCTGAAGAGGTGATGGATGAATTGTCTCACAGATCTTTGTATTCCCGAAGATTTCCTCCTCTGTTTCAGTCGTTTCTTTCACTACACTACTCAGCAGTTGACTCATGTACGAAGGTCAACAGGCGCTGTGGTCTGTGTACATTAAGGCGTCTGTGCTGCTACCCGATCTGTCAGTCTGTGTTGCATATTTCATGATGACAGCTCTAAGGTGTGTTTGTCTTTTGTTTGCAGCAAAGCTACCACAAAGAAAGCATGCCAAGAAATAATCACAAAAGTCCAACGATAACAACTGTAGTAACTTTTTTTAAAGTCCTGCCCTGCATATCTTTTGCACTACAAATTAAGATTTGGTAAAGATTGTTCAGATTAAGATGAGTTTATTTGTACTCACCGTGATTCAAATCGATGCTCTGAACTCTGAGGAAGAAGAGGAAGATAAATACAGTTAGAGCTGTAGACCTGGAGGACATAACTACAAGATGGATGGAGACAGAAGATAAAAAAAACAGGGACCAATTAGAGAGTAGAGACTGATGGGAAATGAAAAGAAAAATGAAGAAGGTGTAGAGGGAAAGAATGACTGAAGCAGACTTGAGCAGAAGAAGGTGATGGAGGATAAAAAAGGGAGGGAAGGAGTGAAAAGAGGGAGGAGAAATGAAGGGAAAAGATGTCTAGACTGTAAAGTTTTGTCTGAGCAGACCTGACGGGGTTTGTGGTTCTGAGTTGCAACAGAAAAGAAAGCAGTTAATCCTCGCTGTTTTTTAAACTTTATTCATCCAGGGAAGGTTTACAGAGCAACATCAACACCTCAGCAACGCCCTGATTCACAGTAACGCAGATGTTTCACACTGTGCTTGCTTATTTGTTGTCCTCCAGTCCTGCAAATGACTTTCCAGCCTTCCAGTTACCATCTTAAGTTCTCATATTGAGTTTACAAAAAGAGCAATGAAAGATTTACCTCTGAATTTAAACGGTTATTCTTCATTCTTACAAACTGTAAGTTTTTATATTGAAGCTAACTTTTAGGAAGAGGACCCAATGATAGGTTTGCACAACGTATTGCTTTTCCTGGTCATGTTGCTGAGGTTGTTAACTGTGTAGGAGCAGGAAAGATCTGCTAACATTAGCCTCCAGACATCCAGGAAACACAATATGCTGGTTATAATATAATATAACATAATTATAATATAATAACAGACTTTTCTTAACAAAAAAAATATAGTTAGTGATGCACTCCTTAGTTCTGGACGTAACACTCGGTTACCACCGTAAGCTAGTTAGCATAGCATGCAGTCGTTTTCGTAAAATGTTGTTGTGGATAAAACTGTTTATTACTTTCCTGACATTTCTGCTCTTTTTAGGTTTAAATAAAAAAAGTACAGCATGCTCCAAACTACATGTAAATGTATATAATGACCTGCTTTATTACTTTTTTAAAAGTGTTGTGTTGCTGACAGAACCAACTGACTGAGGTAACCTTGGTTTGCCAATTTATGACATTTAAACAGATGAATGCTCTTTAATAAGGATGTAAACTGGAAAGATTTTAAACTCTACTTAGATTACTAAACATTATGCCGATATTGATGCTGACTGGTGTGATTGCAGTGGCTGTTCAGTGTTTAGTACAACTAGCCCAGTTGCTAACCCATTAATGTCAAACCAGCTCTTCATTCACTTGTTTAGCGGTCACAACCTTTAGCTTTAAGTGTGACGTAAACGTGTGTTCCAGCTGCTCAATATGTGGACTTTGAGTAGAGAGAAATGCTTGGATGTAAACTAGATTAGCAATCAGGTTTACTGGATATACTCAGCGTCTCCTCAGACTGTTCAATGACGGTAAAATAATTACGAGCAATGACAAGGGAACTTGGAGCCCACATAGATGATGAAATATTTAAGCTTACACTTAAAAATAATATAACAAAATCTCATATTTAGTGGAAGAGGTAACGTTGATTTACGTGTGTCATAAAGAGTTTTAATTGAACTGTGTTGCTGTTTGGACTTAAAGGGACGACAGAGAGTTTGACAGGTTTGGCTTTGTGCTTTAAATGCTTTTCTCACCTTGACATTGGTTGTTATGAAGTGAGACAAAGAGGCTCTGTCACTTCTTCCACCTGGAGTTTCCCTGCTGGTTCTGTTTAATCCGTCTGACTAAACCTCAAGGCGGCTTGTGTAATGTTATTCCAGCAGAGACTCGTGAACACATCATCTCCACAGCGTTGTGGTTCGCTTTGTCTACAGCTCAGACTGCAGTTATCAACATCAAGATATTCAAGTGACATTTTAACTCCAGATTAGTTGGTGAAAAGAAATACAAGGATGTCAGAAATACATTATATGAACCTTAAATACATTTCTGTTTTCTGTTAATGTGTCATTTCTTAGTTAATTGCTTAATTTATAGCATTTCTTTCCTGTATAATCTAAGTTGTTAGTCAGTGCTTTGATCAAGTAAACATTGAACAGTTACTCATTCACTTCCCTCACCACAGTTTCTTTTAACACACCTCAACTCTCTACCTGTATGCGTCCAGCCGTGACTGATGTTTCTCAACTCCAGATTTCAACACACACACATGCGGTTGCTATGGAAGCGAGTGTCTGCTTACATACACACACCTACTGTGCAGTCACCCGTCGCGCTCTAATCTTGTGTGTGTTGATGATCCTCTCGCATTATCTTGTCATGTCTGAACAAAAGGCCCGGTGTGTTTTTAGCCTGCTCTGGGTGAAATGTCATTAAGTAAATATCTCAACAACTTTGTGATGTAATGCCAAAACATTTGGTGAAAACATCCCCAGATGATGAATCTGGGGACCAAGACTTGATCCTTGTGATCCTTAGACCTTTTCTCTGGCGCCACCATGAGGTTCACATTTATGGTTTTCACTGAAATGTCCCGAAAACAATTGGTTAGAATTGGTTTACGTACAGTAAAGCAGTACATCCTCTCAGAAGGCCCTTTGAAAACAACATTTGTACAAGTCGATAAATTAAAAGTTAACTTGTGTCTTGGGGAATCTAAATTAGCTTTTAATTAATATTTATGGTTTTAAAAGTGGGAGTCAGAATGGTAATTGATGTTTCAAATATTCAGCCACAGCCAAATACCTGTTCTTGTCTCATAGTAATAACACAAGAATAAATATAAAATAATGTAAAAATGTTTTAGCACTAAATATTAAAAGCAATCACAGTAAATCAAGGGAAACTGTTAAACTACTGTCATTTAATAATTATTTTTTTATGCATGGCAAATGATGTAAAAAGAAATGTACAAGTATTATTTCACAGTGCTCAAAACCACAAAACTACATCTTTATTATTTATTATCATTGTGTCTTATAATCAAACATTTATTTATCTGACTTTTTATTTCTTCTTCAAAAATAAAAGAAAACCCAAACTGGACAGTAGAGTTTATGCAAAACACACAATAATAACAAATCTGTTGTTTTACATTACATTTGCACAAATTTAGTCACATATTTTGTCACAGTAGAAATTCAGTAAAACAAAAACAGCAGTACATTTTTTCTACAAATTGTACAGTAAATATTCATAACAAAAATAGTAAAAAGTAAAAATACACACAAATGTACCTTTGGAATATGTATTAGCCCATTTTTATTTTGGGTTAGTTCTGTACATTTCCACCTCAATAAAGTTCAATATTTAAGAATTTAAAATCCACCAAACCTTGTAGATTTATGTCTCAAATAAAAGAGCTAACTTTAGTAATTAAATATTAGATTAAGGGAAGTGCAATACAGATAATTCTGCTTCCTAGATTGGGTAGATTATTTAGTTTATATCTTAATTAACAAAATAATCTATTATATCTGTTTTATTAATATCTTGCTGTAGGATTCGTCTGAGATGACTCAACATTAGTTCATTACGTTTCAGATGAGGTGGGCTTTGCTAATTACTGTTAAAGGGAAATTGCATCATTCGCAGTGGTTCTTTTGTTTTGGGGGTTCATGTTTTGTTGGAGAGCAACATAAATGGTCAAAACTTTGATCTAAGTATATCTGAGTGAAAAAATATTAGCTCACATATAGTAAGATATTAAATCAGTGGAACTAAATTATTTAGTTATCTTTAAAAACACCAATGTATTTATTGGTAGCAGGGGCATATTTTCACACTTATTATTTGCTAATGATAATTCAGCTCATTTGAATATATATCGATTTGAATATATGATATTTTCAACTGTAAATATACATTTGTGTTTCACCTTAAAGGACAAGAAATCAGTGGAGCTCCTCCTACTGTATGTACAACAGCAAAAATATATAAAATACAACAAACAGATTTTTTTGCCACATTTTGAACAAAACATGTTTTAAATTGTACAAAAGTAGTAGTAGTAAGTAAGTAAAGTAAAGTAGTACAAAAATAAAATTATGTTCAACATGGTATTAATACAAATCACTATTTGCCTTTTTTTTGCTTTCACATTTGTATGTTCCCTGATCGCTGCTGAAGAGGTCAATCTGCAGGTGATCTTTAATGCTCCAGGACTTCAGGCCCCTCCATTCCAGGTCAGTGGGAGGATTATGGGTACCATAACCTGGGACCCACATCTGTAAAATGAAAAGGCCACAGACTTACAGGCAGAATTATTATTATTGGAAGAAACAAGACAAGAAAGGAAAAATCAAGACTCACAGTGACAGTCTGTCCAGCCTCGAGTATGAAAGAGGGATCAAATGTGAATGAGACTGGTTCTTTGTTGTTGATCTGTGATTTTAACTTCCAGCCTCCCAGTCGTTGGTCCTGCAGGAGGGAAATTGTAGGCAAGAGGGAAGATGAAAAAAGAGACTAAAATAAACATTACAGTGAGTTAAATCCACTGTGTTTAAATATGAGGTGACATCATTTCCCTTTTTACATGACAACAAGAGAAAAATGGATTCTGAGGTAAACAGCAGGTCATTAAGTTGGATACATTTGGTTAATGTATTATTGTAGATATTGTAAATACTTAAAAATAACTTGTACACAGAAATGTCCTCAGACAAACAGCATTACCTGACAGGAAGTGCTTCTGAGACGGATATATTTGCCCTTTGCCTGGTCAAGTCTCAATGACTGGTCTCTTGGCTGAGCTGCTGCCATCATGCTGGGAAACAACACACAGATTAATCATTCAGGATGAATCAAACACAGACAGATGGATGTTGATCTTTCAGCAGCAGGAAGTGACAGTCTGACAGAAAACTTGAACAAATTAAAGTAAACTGTTTAACTGCTGACTGAAATACATTTAATTTGATTTTGACACTGACACAGTTATATAGAGATCAATAACTATAACATAAAATTATGCTTCTACTTTAGATTAGATTAGATTTAGATTTATTTATCTATTTTTTAGATTCTGTGTCACATACTGTATTTGTTGTTTACTGCATCTGTATCCATCGATAATATAACTACTGGACTTTTCACTTATAGAAATCTGTATTAACTGTTGTACCTTTTACGGAGTATCAGAAAGTTCATATCTTGTCAAGACATGTATTACTGAGAGCCTTCTTAAGAAGAAACTAATTCACTTCAGCAAATGCCCAAAACAATATATTTTGACAAAACTCTCTAGTGGACCAGAGTAAGTATGATGAGAGGATGAAGTGAGGTGACTTCATATTTGTTTCATATATGTTTTTTTGGTATTTAAAATGTGCTTTTCAGTACTTCAGTACTAGGCACCTGTCCATCTATGTTTAAGGTATTAATAAACATCATAATAAAAAATAAGCTGGAGGTGAGAATGTTAGTCTGATTTAGCCTTCTTATGGTGAACCATTGAGAAGGAATAAAAAAATAGACTCAAGATGAGAAAGGGAACAAACAAACAAACTAGATCCATTCCACAGTGATTAAAGTGTAATTTTGTTTTGTCTAAACTTGTTTCTCAGCTTTTTTTCTGTTCATTCTGGGGCTGAGTTCATAGACAAGTTCTCTCAATCTGAAATGTGAGGGAACATGATGACAGTGAAAGATAAAAAAGTCTGTCAAGTTAAACATGCATGAAAATAAGAAACAGCAGATAACACACTGCCATGATTTTTATTTGAAAATGATCAAGTTTAGTTTTTCATTTGAAGGTGAGCTGTGAAGAAACAGGTTGGTGGCTTGAAATAAATCTTTAGTGGAGAACAAATACGAACCTCGCTGATCTTCCTCCGCAGCTCCTCCTCCAGAGTCTGAACTTTGTTTTCAGCCTCCTTCCTCCTCTGACGCTCCTCTTGGAACTTCCGTCTGGAAATTTTGGTCCAATTAAACTGAAAGAGAAAGAGGAGACTAGACAGGATGAGAGACATGTTTTTAATCAGGGAATGTGATGGAGCAGACAAATATCAACCATCTCTCATTATTGATTTAAAGAACAACTGAGAAACTCTACAGCTCCAGTCTGACCAGTAAAAATCATGAAATAAAAACCTTTCACTAAATGAATCACAATAAAAAATAAACTTCACGTTCTCAGTCTCTTCTTCTGTCAGTGATTATAAACAGAAGCTGTGACGTAAATTCAGTTTTCAGTGCTGCACAGTTCTGTCTGTTTGTCTTGTGGAGTTTATTCTGCTGAATCTCTTCTTTAAATATGAGGAAACCTCTGAGTGTGTAAATACTTCAACATGACCACTAACCAGAGAGGAGGAAGACTCGACTGGAGCTGACTGGATTTTTTCCACCTGGGAAAAAAAGAGAGAATAAAGAGAAAGTTCTTTCGTTCAAAGGTGTTTGATTATTTAGATATTTAACCTTATAGGTTATCTGTGATGGTGAGACCTCTAGTAGCTCTCTGGATCTTTAGGAATGCACATACAACCAATGATTTAACACTATTCCACTGATCTACACATGGTGGTAAAACACGATGCACACACAAACAAACACAGGATATGCAGCCATGTGCCAACAAAGAAAGAGAAGAAGACAGCAAGTAAGTAAAGATGAGTATCAACAATACAGGATTTAAAATACTGCAAATATTTATTGAGGAAGGAAATGTACATGTTTGTTAAACTTCAGTGTTGGACACAAAGAAACGTTAAGTTGTAAGCTGTCACCATCATCACCACCCCTTCTCTTTTATTTTGAAAAATTAAGATGAAATCATGCACCTCTTCCTTCAGATTCTGCAGGTCGCTCTCGATCTTCTGTTTCTCTTCATGAAGCTGCAGCAGTTCAGCTTGTTTTAGTTCAACCTGGATGGACAGAGGGAAGGTTAACAGATAAAATAAGAGAAATGTTCATGATAAACATTTAAAACTATGAATTGACATCTGAAACAAAAACATCTGTCTGGTTTGGTTTGACCCCATTTGGACCTTAATTATGTTCTTGAATGCACAAACTGTAAGTTTGATCGTGTCTAAACTATGGATGATATCAACAGTGAGACAAACTGAAACCAATATATTGAGTTTTTAAAAGTGAAGATGAACCTCTTTCTTCAGGGTCTCAGCTTCCTTCCTCCTCTGCTGCTCCTCCTGGAGCTGCTGAGAGAGGAAAGAGGTGAAAAGAGATTTTATTAGCTTAGCTCAGTGAAGATACACAAAGATACATGAAAGACAGAAATGAAGCATAGTTGAGATTGTTCAGCTTTTAATGTAACAGTTATTTACCAGAATTATTCTGAATTTTCTGTTTTAGTTTTGAGAATTTCAAATTCTTCATTTGCCTTGCATTTCTGATTTTTTCTCTCATTTTCTGTTATTTTGATCTCCACTGATGTTTTCTTTCATTTTCATCTCTGTCTTGTCTTCTTCTGTACCTCTGATTGTCCCAACATGAATCAAAGTTACTCTCTATCATTGTTGCTCTGGTTGTCTTCTTCATTTCAACATACAGATCATGTTTATTCCTTGGAAGATTTTTATCCTTCTTCTCAGATCAAACTTTACTTTTTCTGCTTTCATTTGTTTTTTCGCTGCACTGAATGTTCTGTTTCTTTACTTACATGTTTGCTCTTCTTTTTCCCTTTTGCCTTCAAAGCCTTCATTTGCACTGTTTCATCTGTTGTGAGATGCTCTCTCTCTCTTTCCTCTTCACTTTCATAGTTTTTCCTCTTTTCTCCTGTGTCAGTTTCATCCATGTGGCTCCTCTTGGTCTCTGTGTGAAAAACACAAAGACAGCAGAACTAATTAATAAAATACATTTACCTGAATTTTAGTAAAGTATCACAGCAAATGAGACTCCTGAGTGTAAAATGAAGTATGTAAATTGAATCTATAAATAAAGGTAGATGTACCACCACATTTTAACAATATTAATATTCATGTCAATATTACCCATAAGACCTGAGAGAATAACTTGACATTTACAAAGTGCTATAATAATATATGACTTACTCTTTTTGTTTTGTCTCCATTTCACAAAAAAGAAGAGAATAAGCAGGATACTAACAGCCAAACTAACAGTTAAGCCAATGATGATGTAAGAAGATCTGGACTCGACCTTAAAGAAATCATCTGAAATGATAAAACACAGTAAACAGTAACAAAAATATAAAACTAAAACTCAGCTATTTGAATGTAAAACAGAAATCACATAATAAAAATGATCATGTTAACCTGGAACATGGATGTGAGCCTCTCTGGTCTGGTTGATGTTCTTCTGTTGGACTCTACAGGTGAATCTGTTGCTGTGTCTCTTCTCCACAGTCACTCTGCTGCTGACAGTATAGAGGTCATCAGGACCTCTGACTGTCTCTGGAGGTCCAGCAGAGAGCAGGTTTCCCTCACCGTCCAGCCACGACACCTCAGTGCTCTGCATACCAGCCTTTAGACTCACAATGTAAAATCACTCTTCTTTTTTTGTCAACTCCCAGTAAAGTGATTTCAGGTGAGGAGGCAGTATCTGATGCTGAGCAAAAGAAAACAGTTTAAAACAGAGTCAGTGGAAGAGAAACATGAATCCTTTGGACAATAGTAATAATTATTAATCTCCAAATGATTAAAACCAAGAAAATAACCTGATTAAATGTGTTTCAATGTGTGTGCAATTGCTAATAGCCAATCATTTAAAGCATCTTGCAGAAAATTTACAATTCCTAAAGATTTTTCATTCAAAAAGTCTACAAATCAAGAAAGCTTCCTGACTGTGAAGTTCTACATTAGCATAATAACAAAATGTGGTTTTAATCTTTTTTAGTATTGTTCAGTGTTTCATATCCTTATTTGCTTGTTTTAAATGAGCTACATCAGCCTTTTGTAACTGCTCTATTTAGCCTTTATTGTGAAATGAAGCTGGTTTAACTCTTGACTAGGCTCTTTGCAACCAAAGAAATAACATGTCTGACAAGTATTGTGCCATCACAATAACATCATTAATAACAGTAACAATATTAAATAACAGTAAAAAATAGTGCAATAATGAAATGTTGGTAACCATAAATAAACATTGCAAGTTTCCTCTCAAGCTGGTTGTTTTAGGACTTTAAAAAATAACTTTAACCTTTATGGAAATGGATACGATTTTGTGGCACTAAGCACAATAACTGATAATGATGTTGAAAGACTGTTGTACACTAGTGGATGAACAATTACACTCTACATCTACTTACCAATCATAAACTTCACAGAAGAATTGTTTATGCAGTACTGGAAGATCACATTCGTATGTTCCCTGATCAGAGAGTTGTACTTTGGAGAGTTTTAGTGAAACGTTTCCGTGCTTCAGTTCATCCATGAACACTGATGTTCTTCCCCTGTAGGAAGGATTTTTTACATTCTGGAGGTCCTGACCAGAACGCAAGCACAAAGACAAATTCTGGCTTCAGGTCGTGTCTCTTCCACTCTAATATCTCTGCAGAAACATCAGCAGCAGGTTCCAGGTGACAAGGCAAAATGATGTCATCGCCAACTCTTGCCACTATTGGATGAGGTGGACCAATCATCTGAGACTGACCTGGAAAGAAACAGATCTGTTTTATTCACTCTTGCAGCAAGGAAGACACTGATTTTTCAGCTTTCTGAGGTTCATTGCAATGCAAATTTAATGCACACACACACACACGTTTAATTAACACACACAAGCCTCCACTCAACTGTATCTCCCAGATATTATACAGTATTTTCAGCAACAGCTGAACTTTTTCAACTTTCAACTTTTGAATAAGTAAGTCAGTAAGAATGCTGAGCAAGATGCAGGTGGGAGGTGTCCTGAATAGAAAGCAGATGACTGGGGATCAAGCAGCAAAGACTCAGGGGTGCTTGGCAGCATTGACACTCAAGTACTGAGCCTTCTTCTCTGAACTCATCGGTACCTTCTACAAAAAGGTTAGAGGAGCTTCTTCATCTCTTTGGAGGCTTTTTTGTAGTCTCTGCAGATACAATGAAGGTTGTAAGTCACTTCAAGTAGTTCTTGGTCAAGTGATCCCCATGCTGAGTCCATTATGGGCCAGTTCATTCTGTCACAGTCAGTACAAATGAGGCAGCAAGTAATATGACCCAAATGCAGAGGAACGGTTCAGCAGTGCAATGGCAAAATAGGCAGCAGGGGGTGCTTAGAGGATACTGAGTTGGCAAGGGTCAAAACCAGGAGGGCAGTCCAACAGACAAACAAATCCAGAGAGGAAATCCAGAGTCAAACAAGATTAGGCAAGGTTAAAAAAACACAGGCTGGTAAAAGACTCCAGATATCTGAACATAGGTTAGGCTAGAAAGAAAAGGTATGAAGCACATGGCAACTTAAAGAGAATAGTGAAGGAACACCAGATCTGGGTAAGTATTAATTTATGAGTGGCTGCGGAGGGATTGAAGCTCAGGTGAGGGGAATGACGTGAGTGTAGGGGAGATGAGAGTGGCAGGGACTGGAATAGAGGATGAAAAATCTGAGGGCATCTGGTAGATTTGGGCTGGCCCCAGACAAAGAGCATCACCTCTTGTCACAGAGCCAGCAGTGATTGTGTCACCTTTTCGTCACATCTTCATCTTCTTCATCTTCTTCATCCGCTTGGTCCGGGACCGGGTCGCGGAGGCAGCAGTCTGAGCAGAGATGCCCAGACTTCCCTCACCCCAGACACTTCCTCCAGCTCTTCCGGGGGACCCCGAGGCGTTCCCAGGCCAGCCAAGAGACATAGTCTCTCCAGCGTGTCCTGGGTCTTCCCCTGAGGCCTCCTCCCGGTGGGACATGCCTGGAACACCTCCCTAGGGAGGCGTCCAGGGGCATCCGAAACAGATGCCTCAAGCCACCTCAGCTGACTCCTCTCGATGCGAAGGAGCAGCGGCTCTCACTCCGAAGCTCCTCCCGAGTGACCGAGCTTCTCACCCTATCTCTAAGGGAGCGCCCAGCCACCCTGCAAGGAGGAAACTCATTTCGGCCGCTTGTATCCGCGATCTTGTCCTTTCGGTCATTACCCAAAGTTCATGACCATAGGTGAGGGTGGGAAACGTAGATTGACCGGTAAATCGAGAGCTTCGCCTTTCGACTCTCAGCTCCTTCTTCACCACGACGGTCCGGTACACCGACCGCATAACTGCGGACGCTGCACCAATCCGCCTGTCAATCTCACGCTCCGATCTTTCCCTCACTCGTGAACAAGACCCCGAGATACTTGAACTCCTCCACTTGAGGCAGGACCTCTCCACCCACCCTGGAGAGGGCACGCCACCCTTTTCCGGTCGAGAACCATGGCCTCTCGGATTTGGAGGTGCTGATTCTCATCCCAGCCGCTTCACACTCGGCTGCAAACCGCTCCAGTACATGCTGAAGGTCCTGGCCTGATGAAGCCAATCAGGACAACATCATCTGCAAAAAGCAGAGATGAAATCCTGTGGTTCCCAAACCGGACTCCCTCCGGCCCCTGGCTTTACGCCTAGAAATCCTGTCCATAAAGATTATGAACAGGACCGGTGACAAAGGGCAACCCTGCCGGAGTCCAACATGCACTGGGAACAGGTCTGACTTACTGCCGGCAATGCGAACCAAGCTCCTGCTCCGGTCGTACAGAGACCGAACAGCCCTTAGCAAAGGCCCCGGACCCCATACTCGTGGAGCACCTCCCCACAGAATACCACGAGGGACACGGTCGAATGCCTTCTCCAGATCCACAAAGCACATGTGGACTGGTTGGGCAAACTCCCATAAACCCTCAAGCACCCTGTGGAGGGTATAGAGCTGGTCCAGTGTTCCACGACCAGGACGAAAACCGCATTGTTCCTCCTGAATCCGAGGGTCGACTATCGGCTGAATTCTCCTCTCCAGTACCCTGGCGTAGACCTTCCCGGGGAGGCTGAGAAGTGTGATCCCCCTGTAGTTGGAACACACTCTCTGGTCCCCCTTTTTAAAAAGAGGGACCACCACCCCAGTTTGCCACATCCAGAGGCACTGTCCCCAACCTCCATGCAATGTTGCAGAGGCGTGTCAGCCAAGACAGCCCCACAACATCCAGAGATTTGAGGTACTCAGGGCGGATCTCATCCACCCCCGGCGCCTTGCCACTGAGGAGCTTACGAACTACCTCAGTGACTTCGGCTTGGGTGATGGACGAGTCCACCTCAGAGAGTCCCCAGCCTCCGCTTCCTCATTGGAAGGCAAAGTCGGTGGGATTGAGGAGATCCTCGAAGTATTTCTTCCACCGTCCGACAATGTCCCCAGTTCGAGGTCAACAGCTCCCCACCTGCACTGTAAACAGTGTTGGCAGAGTACTGCTTCCCCCTTCTGAGGCGCCGGACGGTTTGCCAGAATCTCTTCGAGGCCGACCGATAGTCCTCCTCCATGGCCTCACCGAACTCCTCCCAGACCCGAAGTTTTTGCCTCCAGGACCGTCCTGGGCTGCGGCTTGCTTGGCCTGCCGGTACCTGTCAACTGCGCCAGGAGTCCCACAGGCCAACATGGTCCGATAGGACTCCATTCTTCAGCCTGACTGCATCCCTTACTTCCGGTGTCCACCACCGGGTTCGGGGGTTGCCACCAAGACAGGCACCAGAGACCTTGCGTCCACAACTTCGAACCTGCCGCGTCGACAATGGAGGCAGAGAACATGGTCCACTCGGACTCAATGTCCCCAGCCTCCCTCGGAATCTGTGAGAAGCTCTTCCGGAGGTGGGAGTTGAAGACCTCCCTGACAGAGGGCTCGGCCAGACGTTCCCAACAGACCCTCACAATACGTTTGGGTCTGCCAGGTCTGTCCAACTTCCTCCTCTCCAGTGGATCCAACTCACCACCAGGTGGTGATCGGTTGACAACTCAGCCCCTCTCTTTACCCGAGTGTCCAAGACATACGGCCGGAGATCAGATGAAACGACAACAAAGTCGATCATCGACCTCCGGCCTAGGGTGTCCTGGTGCCACGATGCACTGATGGACACCCTTATGCTCGAACATGGTGTTCAGAGTTATGGACAAACCTGTGACTAGCACAGAAGTCCAATAACAGAACACCGCTCGGGTTCAGATCGGGGAGGCCGTGTTCCTCCCAATCACGCCCCTCCAGGTATCACTGCCATTGTTGCTGCCCACGTGAGCGTGCGTTGAAGTCCCCCAGTAGAACAATGGAGTCCCCAGTCGGAGCACTATCAAGTACCCCTCCCAGGGACTCCAAGAAGGCCGGGTACTCTGTACTGCTGTTCGGCCCGTAGGCACAAACAACAGCAAGAGACCTATCCCCAACCCGAAGGCGCAGGGAAGCGACCCTCTCGTTCACCAGGGGTGAACTCCAACACATGGCGGCTGAGCTGGGGAGCTATAAGCAAGCCCACACCAGCTGCAGCCGCCGCTCACCCTGGGCAACTCCAGAGTAGTGGAGGGTCCAGCCCCTCTCAAGGAGCTGGGTTCCAGAGCCCAAGCTATGCGTGGAGGTGAGCCCGACTATCTCTAGCCGGTACCTCTCAACCTCCCGCACATGAGCTCAGGCTCCTTCCCCCCCAGCGAGGTGACATTCCATGTCCCTATTGCCAGAGTTTTGGTTCCAGGGATTGGGTCGTTCGAGGCCCCCCTGCCACGACTGCTACCCAAACCACATTGCACCGGCCCCTCATGGACCTTCCTGCGGGTGGTGAGCCTACTGGAAGGCGGGCCCACGTCGCCGCCATTTCGGGCTGAGCCCGGCCGGGTCCCGTGGGCAAAGACCCGGCCACCAGGCGCTCGCCTGCAAGCCCCAACCCCAGGCCTGGCTCCAGGGTGGGGCCCCCCAGTAACGCCTTGTAATCCATGGGCAACGTAACGGTCCTTGATGTTCTTCTGTTCATGGATGGGCTTGTGAACCGCTCTTCAGTCTGGCCCGTCACCTAGGACCTGTTTGCCATGGGAGACCCTACCAGGGGCGTAATGCCCCCGACAACATAGCTCCTAGGATCATTCGGGCACACAAACCCCTCCACCACAGTAAGGTGGCGGTTCAAGGAGGGGCTTTTCGTCACATTAAAATTAAAATCAAGAGAGAACACACTGAAATACTTTAAATGCTGTATCAGATGTCACTGCAACACTTTGGTTTTCTGGCTCTGCTGCTGGTTGTTCAACTCAAATGACTCTATGATATGATGATATGTCATTATGTTGGATCAAAATGTGAGCTTTGGACTGCATTTGTATGTGAGTTACCTCTGCAAGAGTGTATGAGGAGAAGATGGAGAACCAAAACACTGAGGGGTCTGAGAGGAGATGGAGGGGACAGTCCATCTGTCTGGAGAAACATCCTGCAGCTCTGAAAATGGATCAATGAAATGTTTTTTTAATCTAATCTAATCTAATCTAATCTAATCTAGAAAAAAGGTTTTTGTGAGCAGGCTTAAAGCAGCACTCCACGTTTATACTATTTCACCTCTGTGAAGTTGGAGAACTTGAGAGATTAAAAAAAACAAAATCAAAGAAGTTCAAATATATCTACTTTAATTACCTTCTAGAGTGAAGCTCAAAATAGGATTGAACTGTAAAATGAATTGATTTATGTAACTTGGCTGATGCAGTAAGCTTTCCAATATAAATAAAAATGCCATGTCCATGTTCTTTATAGAATTTAAAGTGATTTGATGAGGCTGGATTTACAGTTAACAACCCACAGTTGAAATACATTTTACATGTTGTAGTACATACGGTTTCACTGACGCAAAGGCAATAAAACAGACTTAATTATTATATTGTTTTAAATAAAGGCCTGGTTTTGTTATGGGAGGCGATAATATATTATCAAAACAGAAATTTAAACATTTTGAAAAAACATCCCAAATACATTAAGAAGACGACGTACCTGTTGCAAGACATGTCGTGTTCTTTAGAACTGCATAGAACTTAAATATGTAGAGTAGACAAAAATGACTTCAGAAGACAACGTACCTGTTGCTTTGTGTTGTTGCAGTGTGTGTGGTCAAAGTCTGTAAATCATTGATAGGGTCTGACACTCTGATTTGTCACTCATTGTCAAACTGCTGTATTTGACTGAGTTTGAACCAACAGCAACAAATTACCAATAAATGAAAGACAGATTCACAAAAGACAGTGAGGACCATGGTTGAGATGTGATCTACCTGCTGATTAAGGTTTAAAGCTGAAGAAAGAATTGATTCATTTATCATTAAACTTTGGACACATTGTGGTGGTTTGTTCTGCTTTTCTACACTCAGTTTCACTTTCAGTATCTTTGTGAACTTTGAGCCTGTTGCCTGGTAACTGATCACAACTATAAAATATTACTGCTGCAATCAAAACTTTGATGTCTTTCCATCTTTGGAAAATCTTTCCAGAGGTAGATTGTTGGGTCTGTTATCTTCCTGCAGGGGGCAGAACAGGACTTCTTTCTCAGGTTCACACTGACAGAAGACAGGCAGCCTCTTTATACCTCAGGTTTAACACTGTGTAATATTAATGCTGCCTGCTGACACTCTCACTAAAGATTTCTGCCTGAACATCCAATTGTCTTTCAGCTGTTCGTCGAAGTACAGATCGACCATGTCAGCCATCACCAAATACATGACACTGTGTTTTTAGGGAAATTCAGTCGTCACCTCCCAGTGTGTGTTGTATCTGTATGAGTAGTGGCTCATTCAACAACAAACTGTTAGCAGGAGCTTTATGTTGGAACTGATGTTCACGTCTGTGAAGATTCAGTCATCACGGTGATGGTGGATCTAGAAGTTCAGAGTGAAAGGACAACTGGACGTGTTTCTGCAGTTCATGGTCGACGTCTTCACCCCTCAGAATAAACCTCTAACTTTTATATGTTGAAGCCACATTGAAGTGATCAGCTTCAGAAACAAACAGGAAGAGGAAGTTTTCATCTACATTTGAGTTACATTTGTGATGTAATAAAAGTTTTGAGGAGCGTGAATGAATCTGAATTGGACTTCTGGTTTGATTTCCTGTGTCAAATTAATGATGACTCAAAGTGAGACCTGCCAAATTAAACTGTGTCTGTCACAAGGTGCAGATCCACTGATTTGACTTGATATTGTTCTTTACAACAGATGTTTCCATGAATGTGTGTTTCATTGTGGAGAAATCTTATTTTAAACCTTCATTCTTTGCCTTTCTGTTTCAGATGCAGCTTTTCATATTGTTCCAGACAGACTGCAAGAGTTTTTTTTTTCAGAAACAACATCAATAAAACAAACAGAGGGTAACAATAAAAAAAACAGACTTTTTTACAATTCAAACAAAACGTGTTTGGAATAGCTGTATATACCACAGGTACAAGGTTTGATTTGTTTTGGTGTTTTGGATGGTAAAAACTTCTCAGAGCTCTTGACTGGCTCAACTGCTGAAGTTGTGTTTCTGGAACTGAGAATTCATATTCTCCTCATAAGGTCAGCTGGTGTCCATCTGAGAAGAAACAACACACAGATTCGTCCTTCAGTCACAAACAGACAGACACATGGATGTTGATCTTTCAGCAGCAGGAAGTGACAGTCTGAACAAATTAAACTGTTTAACTGCTGACTGAAATACATTTTGTCTGAAATACATTTTGTTTTTGAACTTCTGACTCATTGATGAGTGAAATCTTTCTCTCTTTTCATGACAGCAATAAGAAATAAATGCAGATAAGTGTTATTTGTGATTGTTCAGAAAAGATGATCCTCTGTGTTTTTACAGATTTCACATGATGCAAAAGCAAATAAAGTCAGAGGAAAGACGTGAGTGGGAACGATCAGACGCAAATCCAGAAAATCTTTGTTTCTCCGTCTGAACACAGAACAACAGTTATTCTGACTCATTGTTGTTCAGAGAGCAGCAGCACTTTGGTTCTGCTCAGACTTCAGAAACACCTGCTCTCATTGTCTTTGTTTTAAACAAATATCAGTGATTTGTGATGAAGATTAAAGAAAGTGAGACAGAAACAACTAAATGAATAAAGAGTGCTTTAGGTAAAAATATGAACCTTTAGTTTCTCTGCTTCTTTTTCAGCTTTCTCCCTTTTATTTCTCTCCTCCAGGAGCTGAAGAGAGACGAGATTGAGAGACGTTTAGTTTGACTTTATTCAGTAAATGTTCACACAACATTCATGTCTGAATAAATTCTCATTGTTTCACTGATGATGTGATGAAAAGCCTTTTGATTCACAGAGTTTATTTACCCAGAGTGGATTTATACTGTAAAGACCAGCTCAAGTCTCTGATTTGACACGAATCAAGAATCAAGAATCATTTATTGTCATCATGTTTTCACATGACGAAATTGGTATTGGTGACTTCCAGCTTTAAATGTAAATATAATAAAAACAATAATAATAATAATTAATTAGTTTTTATTATTATTTTATTATTATTATTATTAATATGTACACACTAACTAAAGTCCAAAGTTGCAGCCGCAGTGCACAGTAGGGGGGTGGGTCAGTTCTTCAAGTGCAGTTCAATAAGGGAGAAATGCATTGTACAGCTCTGGGGAAAAAGCTGTTTTTCAGTCTGCTTAGTTGTTGTCTTTATGTCTCTGTACTGTTTTCCAGAGGGAAAGTAGTATAAATTTCCCAGCTGGGTAGGGTCAACAGCAATATGTTGGACCTTCTTCTGCATCCGGCCAGCGTATATTGAGTCCAGGTCTGGAAGAGGACTTCCCACAATCCCCTGTGCTGTTTTCCTTCCTTCCAAGTCCTTTCGGTCTTGTACAGTGCACAATGCTGCTGAATCATTGCAGCACTTTCCTGTTTCTGACCTCTGATGTTGACAGTGATACAGCCACATATCTAACTTTACATTAAATACTGAATCTGTCACTGCTGAACATTTAAATGTGATTTTTTTTAAACTTACACACAAACAAAACCAATACACTGATGCTTCTGCTTTTAATTTTCAAAATGAGACACAGCATTCAATATTTGTTGATTAGTGTGTGTTGTATCTGGCTATTAACAATACATGTTACTGTAATGTTATAATATGATATGAATATAATATTATATATATTATATAGGTTATTATATATATATGATATTATATATATATTAGGTTATTATTATATTATTCTATTATGAGACTTCACTTTTTACTTTTTTCACAGTTTTATAACAGTTTGTTCCAAAGAGCTCTAACAGGGAGTTCAACCTCTTATTGAGCCCAAACATCAGTAAAGTCACTGTGTAGGACAGCATGCTTTGTGTCTCTGTATGACTTTAGACAGTCAAAGGAATAAATATTAGTTTATAACATATAAAACATGAAATGTGTCTGATTTGGTGTAATAACAATGCTTTATGTCATTTCTGTGTTCTGTCACCTTCATCAAATGTTTCAGCTCAGTTAGTGCAGACTTGAACACTTTTTTATATTTTGAGGTCAGAAGATCAGAAAAAATGTTTAAAGGGAAAAATTAAAGTTGATTTTTCATTTATAACAGTGGGAGTCTGTATCATCCAAACAATGAATAAGTGAAGTTAAAGAAAACAAAACCCAAAGGTTCAATTTAATGTTAAAATCTTCAAATACTCTTTGTTTGCTTCATGATGAACACTGAAATAAGATAAAATTTAGATAGAATTTAGATTTAGATAAAATAAAGATGTAAAATTTAAACCAAATACTTTTTGCAAACAAAAATCAATATTAATAAAAGATTCACCTTCATTTTTCTTGCCCTCCAGGTCCTCTTTGAGCTTCTGGACCATGAGCTGTCAGTTCACCAACCTGAGAGGAGACAGAAGATGTTTACATGACAGTCATCTGAATTCAGAAAGTTAATAATCATCAGATTTACCTCTTTGTTCTTGGACTCTAACTGATTCTTCAGGGAGTCCACTTCCCTCTGAGATTCATGTTTTTCCTCCAGGAGCTGGTAGTGAAGAGAGACGTGGAGAAAGATTAGCTGAGAGATCTGCTCTTCTTTAGTGATGATCCAACACGTCACTCCTCAGGTAAAAATCAACTCTACTTAAAGCTCGAATTCATTCAGCCTTTGAGCTGAAACACATTTTGCCTTTTATCTTCTTTTGATTTTTTCCCTCTCAGCCAATAAAACAGTTGAGTAACTACATCATTTACACTTTACACTTTAAACTTAAACACAACATGTGTGTTTTATGATCCAAACAATGAAGAAGTGAAGTTAAAGACAACAAAACCCAAAGGTTCGGTTTAATGTTACAATCTGCAAATACTCTTTGTTTGCTTCGTGTTGAGGAACATTAATATCAGATTAAAATTAAATAAATATATGAAACTAATAACAAACAAAATGTTTCTTAAAACAAAAATCAATAAATAAAAGATGAACCTCTTTTTCCTTGGTGTTCAGCTCCATTCGCAGCTTCTCTCTCTTCTTCTTCTCCTCTTTGAGATCAGCTATCAGACTATAAACCTGAGAGGAGAGAAGATGAAGACAGAAGATGAGAGACCTTTTCTCTTGTTAAACTCTGTGAGTTGAAATAAACAATAAGATGTGACAGGAAGCTCCTCCATGATGTGACTTGTGCTGAAGTAAAAAGAAAAGAATTTATTTTGTCACAGTTTTATAACAGTTTGTTCCAAAGAGCTCTAACAGGGAGTTCAACCTCTTATTGAGCCCAAACATCAGTAAAGTCACTGTGTAGGACAACAGGCTTTGTCTCTGAATGACTTTAGACAGTCAAAGGAATAAATATGAGTTTATGCATATAACACATAACACATTAAATATTTCTTTTTTTTTTTTATAGAAGTGAAGCCAAAGCTTCGAATTAATGTTACAATGTTAAAATACTATTTTATGCAGATGAAGACTGAAATAAGCTTTAGATAAAATAAAGATGTAAAACTAAAAACAAACTAAAAGTCTCTGGAAACAAAAATCAATAAAAGATGAACCTGTTTTTGCAGATCGTCCTCACTCTTCTTCTTCTCCTCTTCGAGCCTTCTTAACTTCAGCATTCAGATTATCAAACCTGAGAGGCGAGAGAAGATGAAGACAGAAGATGAGAGATGTTTTCTCTTTTTAAAGTCTGTGAGTTGAAACAAACAATAACTAGAAAACATTCTTTATTTTTTCAAAAGAAAATAAAAAATATATAAAGATATTCCTGTTGTGAATATTATTTCTACAAACAGTAGGAGGTGTTAAAGAGCCTAAAGTCAACAAAACTTCAGTGGCTTCAATTTAATTTTACAGTCTTAAAATACTTTTAACTTTTTATGTGATTTGTTGATGTTGTTGAACACTGAATGAGCTTTAAGATAAAATAAAGGAGGAACTGTGAGATTTCGAACTAAATCAAATAGCTTCTGGAAACAAAAGTTAAATATAAAAATGAACCTCGTTTGTCCTGATGTCCAGCTCCGTTTGCAGATTCTGTTGCTCGTTCTCTCTCTTCTTCTTCTCCTCTTTGAGATCAGCTAACAGTCTACCAACCTGAGAGGAGAGAGAAGACAAAGACAGAAGATGAGAAGGTTAACATAAACAGTGAGACATGACAGTAAAGCTCTCCATATGACATGACTTGTGTTGAACTAAAAAGAAAAGAAGCAGAATTTCTCATATTAGAGTTTTATAGTTTGTTCCAAAGAGTTCAAACTCTTATTGAGCCCAAACATCAGTAAAGCCACTCAGTGGCTTCATTTTAATTTTACAGTCTTAAAATACTTTAACTCTTTATGTAATTTATGTTATTAAACACTGAATGTGCTTTAAGATAAAATAAAGGAGGAACTGTGAGATTTAAAACAATCAAATAGTTTCTGGAAACAAAAATGAAACATATACGTGGTTTGTCTTGGTCTCCAGCTCCGTTTGCAGTTTGTGTCGCTCGTTCTCTCTCTTCTTCTTCTCCTCTTTGAGATCAGCTAACAGTCTACCAACCTGAAAGAGAGAGAGAGAGAGAGAGAGAGAGAGAGAGAGAGAGAGAGAGAGAGAGATTTTTTGATTTTTACAAAAATACTTTATTTACACTCTTATATTTACAATCAAGTTAGTGAAACAGTGCAAAAAAGAAAAAAACCCTTCTTGTAGATTTGTTATATAAAAAAATAAGTTAAGACATAAAAACATGTGCAAACTGTAGCTTATTGTCGACAACTGAACAGATGATATCATTATAGCACCATTTTTGTTTAAAATCTTCAATAGCTCCTACATACTTATAAAATCTGAACTCAAGCCAGAGTCTGGCTCTAATGTTGCACAGCCAGATTGATTTGGCCTCCTGCCCTTCTCTGTTTTCCACCCTGTTTTTCCTACTGAGGTAAATTGCCATCTTTGCCTCTCCTGTAAGGAAGTTTAGGAAGCTGCCATTTTTCTTTGTTTTCTTTTCTATATCCTGCTCCCATGATAAAAACTTTCTTATTAAAAGCTACCCCAAAGAGACTAAAAACCAATGTTAAAAGAGCGAAGAAATTTGTGAGTCTCTTACACTCAATAAAAACATGGAAAATAGTCTCGTGGCAACCACAGAATGGACACTTGCTAGAAACGGCAGGATTAAGAACAGAGATAAAAGCATTTGAAGCTACGGCACCGTGTAAAATTCTCCACTGGAGGTCGGCAGTCCGTTTTTTTGAGGGGAGGTTTGTATAAAAACTTCCACTGTGGGTTCGGCCCGGTTTCCTCAGACAGTTTTTGGTTCCACACAGTGGGAGGTCTGTTGCTCAGCCCTTTTTTATTGATGCTTTTGACGCAGTTGTTATATAGCGTCTTTTTGTCAACTTTGTGTACAGTCATCTTGTCCGGGTTGACGACAGCGAGCAGGGGGCCGGTCAGATCTCCCAACTCAGGGCTCAAACAGACATCAGGAAAAGAGTCTGCTGGGTTCGGTGCGATTTTTCCCTGGCTGGAATCTATCAGGAGGCTCCTTTCTTTCTCCCGAGAGTTTCTGCCTCCAGAGGCTGAGGATCCTTCCTGCCACCCGGACCGAATGACAAACTCAGCAGCGAGCTCAGGGCTTCAGCATCTCCCAGCGCCGGCCCCACTGCATCCACCAGCTGCTGCAGGCTCAGCGTCCTCGACCTGCAGAGGGCCGCTGTCAGACCAGGAGCGACGCTGCTGCTGATGTCCAGTCTGGCCCCGTGTACAAGAGGCTCCTTCAAGCAACCAGTGCAGAGAGTTGTGCTTATCATTTCTTTTGCTGTTAAAAAGAGCCCAGGATTTAAAAACACCCTGATAAAACGGAGGTAACCCATTTAGTTTTAGAAATTTGATATTAGTTAAAAACAGAGTCGCATCCAGCCCCAGATTATTTACTCGTCTGAAAATACAGCTGGCCACATCTCTCCAGACTAAGTCTACTGGCCCAGTCAGGTAGCCCTGTCCCCCCTCCTCTCTGGTTAAAAACAGCATTTTGACCCTCCCAAAAAAATCAAACGAACTGTATTCTAAAAGTAGCTGTAGCTTCCACTTCATTAGCTTTCCTTCTATTTTTTCTGTTACACCTTCCCAGTTCTTCTGAACTATGGACGTCCTTCCCCAGATACACTCCTAAGTACTTAAACCCATTTTTTTCCCAGGTCAGGTTCTGGGGAAGGACCGGGAGACCGCTACGCCACTCACCGACAGCGAGGGCTTCACTTTTCTTCCAATTTACCCTCGCTGCCGATGCAATGGTGAAATTGCTCACAATTTTTGCCAAGGAGTCTACATCTTTTTGGTTCTGAATAAAAACAATGACATCATCGGCATATGCCGATAAAACAATGTTCTTACTAAAACCAGGTAAAAGCAGTCCTTGAGTACTGGAAGCGTATTTTGTTCAACAGGGGTTCCAGAGAGAGTGCATAGAGCATCCCCGACAGAGCACAGCCCTGCCGGACACCTCTATGCACCCTGAAGGGAGCACACAGACTACCATTGATCTTCAGCACACTCTCAATGTCACTATATAACACCTTGATCTTAGCTATGAAACCAGCGTTGAACCCAAAACTCTCCATAACTTTCCACAGGAAGTTGTGTTCAACGCGGTCAAAAGCCTTTTCCTGATCTAGGGAAATCAGACCAGTATCTATTACCAATGAACTGGAGACCTCCAAAACATCCTCGAATTAGGTAGACGTTGTCTACCATGGACCTGCCGGGCACGCAATAGGTCTGGTCCCGGTGGATGACCTTGCTCCATAGCTTCCCTCAGCCTGTTGGCAAAGGCCTTGGACAGAAGCTTGTAATCCACACAGAGCAACGACACAGGGCGCCAGTTTTTAATGTCCTGCAGGTTCCCCTTCTTTTGGTAGCAGTGTGAGGACTGCTCTGCGGCAGGACACCGGCATGGAACCATAAGTCAGACTTTCGTTAAAAACATCTAAAATGTCTGCTGCTAAAATGTCCCAGAAGGCTTTATAAAATTCAACCGTCAGGCCGTCGATGCCCGGAGCCCTCTGCCCCTGCATGCTTTGCAGGGCCGCTTGAAGTTCACACAACCTCAAAGGCTCTGCTAGCCGGGAGTTGGTCTCTGTGGAGACTTGAGGCAGCTCGCTGCAGAACTCCTCCTGCAGTGTGTTATCCTCTTCGTACTCCTGAGGAGTAGAGGGAACAGTAAAACTCAACGGCCCGCCTTCTGATCTGACCCGGTTCCACAAGTTCCTGCCCTGCGTCAGATAACAAAGTGTGGATTACCTTCTTCTGTCCGTTTCTTCCTCTCCAGGCCGAAGAAGAAGCTAGAGGGAGTATCCATCTCTGCGATGTTTTGAAACAGGGACCTGACCAGTGCCCCCTGTACTTTACTTTCTAACAGGTTGGCTAAGGCCAGTTTTTTGACTTTGAGGATTTCAATACATCCTCGATCTCCCGTGGACTCACTCATTTCCTCTAGTTCCACTATATCGCTCTCCAGATCTTTCATAGATCTGGTGATATCTCAAGTGACATTAAGGGTGTGCTGTTGACAAAGAAGCTTGATCTCAGTCTTACCATGGTCCCACCACTGCCTAAGACTGTTAAAATCACCCTTCCTCTGTCTAAAAACACTCCAAAAATAAATAAGGATCTCTCTGAACTTTTTGTCATTTGCTAAAACTGAGTTAAAATGCCAATAGGCACTTTTTGGCATAATGTTTCCTATGCAAACATGACATTCAACCAGGCGAATGATCAGTAAAAACAGCAGGTATAATTCTACACATTTTAAAAATATTAAAATGATGTTTAAAACTGTAAATACTGTCTAACCTGGCTGAGGAGATCCTACTCTCTCTAAGGTGGGACCATGTGTACTGTCTGGTGTCTGCATGCATCCTCCTCCACACGTCCACCAGGCCATGAGCTGCTTTTTTTTGGACCAGCTGCCTCAGAGCATGCTGGGATGCTGGATGAGGCTCTGCATGATTACGATCTGTAAAAAGCTCATTCTCAGTACAATTAAAATCCCCACCCAAGAATAAAAAATCCTCCGATGCACAGGTATTTAAAACATCATTTAACTTGTCTAAAAACAGCTTTCTCTCTGCACCGTTTGTTGGAGCGTAGACATTAATAAAAGCAGCCGTAAACTGTTCGAACTGAGCTTTAACTAAAAATAACCTCCCCTCAATACAATGTTTGACCTCCAACGAGACTGGAGAGAAGCTCCTAGAGAAGAGGAAGCCCACTCCTCCACTAAGAGCTGTGTTGTGGCTCAAAATGGCTTCCCCTTCCCATTCCCTCCTCCATTCTGTCTCATTTCCACCATCGCTGTGAGTCTCTTGTACAAACATAACATCAATGTGTTTTATTTTGATGGTTTCATAAATCAGTGCTCTCTTTTTTACATCTCTGGCTCCATTAACATTTAAAACTCCCACTTTAAAATTATGCATATTAAGTGAGATGTTGAGAACCAAATTTAAAACCAATAAATTAATTAAAAAACACACTGGAGTTTTTGGCATCATCATTGTTCAATTGTTTTTTAACTTTAAGCACAAGTTTTTTTAATCTAAAAACCTCCTGGTCAGTGAGGCCTGACTCTTCCCTTTGACTCATATGGAGTCTGGCTGATATGTAAAATACTGATAACTCTGGGAAATGTTCTTCAATTTTTACACCGTGCTGATTCTTTGTTTGTTGGAGGAAGATTTTTAAATCTTCCACCGTGTACAATTTTCTTTGTTGGCTGCTGGTCATTTTAAAGCCTGGTATGTCATTATTATCCGACACACACTCATCTTCACTCCCACTTTCTTCTGCTTGTACAGACTTCCTCCCTGTTTCTTCCCCAACTTTACTAGACTTTGACTCAGCTGCTGCACTTCTGGTTTTTCTTCTGCGTTTGTTTGAAATTTTTGGATTGGATGCTGCTGCCTCAGCTTCCTCCACCAGCTCACTCCAAGCAACACCATCCTCACTTAACTTGTGAGGCTGATTCCCATCTTCCATGTCTATCTTACCTGTCCCACCAGTCTTCTCCAACTGTGCCTCTGTGATCCCACCTGTCTGACCCTTTTGTGTCTCACTGCCTTCGCCTATTTTGTTTATTGATCTGATCCACACACCTCACTTTCATCTGTTTGTTTTTCCCCTTCTACCTCACTTTCCCCTCCCTCACCTGCACCTTGTTCACCCTGTTCGTCCTGTTTACCCTCCTTCTCACCGTGCCCATCACCCCGGTGTACCGGCACAGACACAGCAGCCGTTTGACGACACTGCATGCAGCGGTTGTTCAGATTCTTCAGCTGGGAGCCTTGGCCATTGCAGCTTGGCTCAGGCATGGCCAGGCAGAGAGGCCTAGACAGAAGATGGCCCGGCGGGACCGGCTCAAGCAGCATAAGACATGACGGACAGGCTCCTCCACGGTGTGATTCCATGGTCCTCCCCGCAACCAAGCAGCAGCATCTTCATCTTACCGAGGAGGTCGCAAAGATCACGTGATCATAATCATCTACTCTGACATGAAGCGGAGGCTGAGCTCCTCTCCCCGGTTGAGTTCAGGATCATATAAAGCTGTCTCCGGTGAGGACTGAGCTCCTCTCCCCTGAATGGTTCTCAGGACAGTAAAAGCAGGTTGTCATCCGGTGAGGCTGAGCTCCTCTACCAGTAGTATCAGGAATCATAAAGCTGTCTCCGGTGAGGCTTGAGCTCCTCTCCCCGGTGGTTCAGGATCAGATAGAAGATGTCATTTCGGTGATTTAGGCTCCTCCCCATTTGGTTAAAAGGGAAAGCTGTCTCCGGTGAGGTTGAGACTCCTCTAAAAAAAAACCGGTGGTTCAGTATCAAATATAAAGCTGTCTCCGGTGAGACTGAGCTCCTCTCCCGGTGGTTCAGGATCATATAAAGCTGTCTCCGGTGAGGCTGAGCTCCTCGTCCCGGTGGTTCAGGATCATATAAAGCTGTCTCCGGTGAGCTGAGCTCCTCTCCCCGGTGGTTGTATCATATAAAGCTGTCTCAGGTGAGGCCTCTCCCCGGTGGTTCAGGATCATATAAAGCTGTCTCCGGTGAGAGCCTCTCCCTGAGCTGCTCTGAGCTCTCCCCGGTGGTTCAGGATCATATAAAGCTGTCTCCGGTGAGGCTGAGCTCCTCGCTCCCACGGTGGTTCAGGATCATATAAAGCTGTCTCCGTATCATATAAAGTGAGGCGGTGGTTGAGCTCCTCTCTCCGGTCTCTGTCCCAGGTCCTCTTGTTCAGGATCATATAAAGCTGTCTCCGGTGAGGCTGAGCTCCTCTCCCCGGTGGTTCAGGATCATATAAAGCTGTCTCCGGTGAGGCTGAGCTCCTCGTCCGTCCCGGTGGTTCAGGATCATATAAAGCCTCAGTCTGGCCGGTGATCGACTGAGCTCCTCTCCCCGGTGGTTCAGGGATCATATAAAGCTGTCTCCGGTGAGACTGAGCTCCTCTGTCCCGGTGGTTCAGGCCACTCATCATATAGCAAGCTGTCTCCGGTGAGGCTGAGCTCCAGTTCCTACCCGGTGGTTCAGGATCATATAAAGCTGTCTCCGGTGAGGACTGAGCTCCTCTCCCGGTGGTTCAGGATCATATAAAGCTGATTTCTCCGGTGAGGCTGAGCTCCTCGTCCCCGGTGGTTCAGGATCATATAAAGCTGTCTCCGGTGAGGACTGAGCTCCTCTCCCGGTGGTTCAGGATCAGGTATAAAGCTGTCTCCGGTGAGGCATTGAGCTCCTCTCCCTGGAGGAGGTGGTTCAGGGATCATATATAGAGCTGTCTCCGGTGACACTGAGCTCCTCTCCCGGTGGTTCAGGATCAGCCTCTATGTCTCACGGTGAAAGCTGAGCACACTCTCCACCAATAACCTTCAGGATCATAAAGGCTGTCTCCGGTGACCTGAGCCACAGCCCCATATAAAGCTGTCTCAAGTGGACTGGCTCCTCTCCTGTGGTTCAGATCACAAGCTGTCTCGGTGAGCAGCTCCAATTAAACTGTTCAGGATCATATAAAGCTGTCTCCGGTGAGCAGTGATTGAGCTCCTCTCCCCGGTGGTTCAGGACATGATCATATAAAGTCGCTGTCTCCGGTGAGACACCACGTGTTTCAGCAGCAATTTACACCTGACAGGATCTTTCTGATCGGGGAAACCACCTTCCCGTGTCTGGAGAGCTCTCTGCTCAGGAACTCATCGGTAGGGGATCATTAACTCTAATAAATATGAGGGTACGGAGGGACATTGTAATAAGACAGGATCTGGAAGCCAAGAAAGGGAGGTGAGGATTGGTTGCGGGCTGCGTTAAGCGTTAACAGCAGCTGCTACATTTTGAACCAGATGAGGATGACTAGAGAGGATGAGTGATCAAGGGAAGAGGGAGTTAAAGTACAGAACGATTGACAGGTGTGCCTGACTCTACCAAGATTCTTAGACGCAGGTTTGATATTGTTCAAGAGGGCCAATTGGTTCACCTTCCTGGTAAAATAATATGAACCTCACCAGGTCCAGTTTTGTCAGAAAAGAGGACGACAGACTACCTGTTGAAACAGAAGCTAGGTATCCTACAGGGCGGCCGATTGAGGTTATTGATGCTAAAGCTGTGTCCAATAATATGAAATACCTTCTCCCCCACAGGTTGCCTAGAGGAAGCATATATAAGGAAAAAAAGGATAGGCCCGATGTCCTGGGACACCACGCAGATGCAGGGAAACATATACTTATTAATGGAACAATGAGATCAGAAAGGCAGAACTAGAATAGAGTGTTCAATTTTTTGCACACATAAGAAAGTCATTTGTGTTTCCTCGTCAGTTTGGTGAAGTCTCCATTTGACAGAAACCGATTGAAATTTATGAAGCTACTGAGTCCTTCAACCAGTTGGAGAAGGTGGTTTTCCAGAATTTTGGCGATAAAGGGAAGTTTGGACATTGGCCTGTTATTATAAAACTGGGTTGTCTAGGGAGAGCTTTTTGAAAACAAATAAACCCCTAAATTACCCTAAACCCCCCCGTATGCGTCAATATTAAACTATTGTGAACCACCACCACTACAAAATATTAACAAAATACATTGGAATAAAGAAAGAAAAAACAAAAAAAAGAGTTCCGCAAACTCAAACGCTCCGCTTCTCACTCACACGCCACAATCTCCCAGCATGCACTAAGAGAGAGAGACTGGTGGTGATGAAGAGAGAGAGAGAGAGCTCAGACCAGGAGAAGAGTCTCTCTTCAGAGACAGAGAGAGAGAGAGACACTGGAGAGAGAGAGAGAGAGAGAGAGGTTTCCACATAAAATATGAACCTCTTTGTGTTGTGTCCAGCTCCGTTATTAAGTTGACATGTGGATAAACAGTATGAACAACATGTGGTTTTGGTTTCTGTCTTGACTCCTGATTTTCAACCTGTACATGATCTGAAGACTTTAAAATGGACTTTTATGCATGTTAAACTCTGGGAGTTGAAATAAACGTGTTCATCATTTTACACGATGTGATTTTGATAGGTTAAACATACAATAAAGTTTTCTAGTGACCTTAGTGGAAAGTGCAGCTCTGAGACATTTAAGGACGTACTGACAACAAACAAGGCTGGAAACTAATCAGTGTCATGTAGAGAAGAAACACAGAAACATGACAGTCATCTGAACTCAGACAGTTAATATCATCAGATTTACCCCATTATCACCAGACTCCAACAGATTCTTCAGGTAGTCCACTTCCCTCTGAGCTTTCTGCTTTTTCTGTGTCTCCTGCAGCAGCAGCATCTTGGTATCGTCTCTGTTTCCCTTCAGCTGGAAGTGAAGAGAGATGTGGAGAAAGATGAGCTGAGAGATCTGCTCTTCTTTAGTGATCCAACACGTCACTCCTCAGGTAAAAATCAACTCACTTAAAGTCTGATTCTCAGCCTTTGAGCTGAAGCACAAGAAGAGGTAATGTAAATTCTCAACTCCTGAGTTCAGGTCTGGAAAAGGACTCAATCATTCTGGTTCTCAGTCTGGACTTGGACTAGACTAAGTTTGATCTTGACTGAATGAAAAACAACAAACAGGACATGAATGTGACTAGTGTTTTACACTGAAAACAATGAACTGTCTTCAGTTTTTTATATGTCCGCAAAGATTCAGCAAAAAATGTCTAACTGTTGAAAATTTGCAGGTGGGTAGTTCACCCACTATTATAAATATTTCTGTTGTTGTTTAGTTCACTGTATAACAAATTTAATGTCAGAAGATGAAAATAAACAATCAGAGGCGTTGACAAGAAATAAACAACAGAGGAGAAAGAAGCTCATCTTTGATACCAAATCAAGAGTTTCAAACAATTAGGTCATGACTGGAGACACATTGATATGTTGCTTTAATGGAGAAATGCTAAACAGTTAAATACATTCACAGTGATTACAGTAAAAATATGACAAACATCGACAGTCATGGTTTAGTTTTTCAGTATTAAACAAGTTCTTTCATTAAGTTTTAACGAATGAGGGAATGTGATGACAGTGAAAGATAAAACACTGTAAAGTTAAAGATGCATGAAAATCAGAAATGGCAGATAAAAACATCTGCTTAGGATCCTTTTTATCTGGAAATGATCAAGTTCTGTTTTTGAAGATGAACTGTAAAGAAGCAGGTTGGTGGTGAAATAAATCTTTATTGGAGAACAAATACGAACCTCACTGATCTTCAACTGCAGCTCCTCCTTCAGGATCTGAACTTTGTTTTCAGCCTCTTTCCTCCTCTGATGCTCTTCATCAAACATCTGCCTGGAAATTATCGGCAACTTCAGGAGAAAAGATGAGAGACGTGTTTCTAATCAGGGAATGAGACTGAACAGAGCACAACATGATAAATATCAACTTGTCTCATTATTATTAAATTCAATGTTCAGTGCTGCACACTTCTGTTTGTGTTAGTTTAGTTTTTGCATTATGCCCTGTTGTTTTCTTGTGTTTTCTGCCTTGTGTTTCTGGTGTTCCTTGTATTGTCTTGTGTTCCGTGTTTTCCTTCTCGTCTTATTCCTTATATCCTGTGTTGGTTGTTTATTGTCTCCTTGTATTTGTCTTCTCCAGTTCTGCTCACTTCCTGTTTTATCTACTTTGTCTCTGACCCATCTGCATTCTAGGTCAAAAAGTCTTATTACAGAACTACCCCACACATGATGACTGACACAAGACAACAGCTTTAATAATGTTCCTCGAGCTCTTTGCCAGTGATTAAAAGGTGCTGCCAGTGGAGTCTCCATTCCTGCCTCAGGGCCTGTTCCTGAGGGTTCCTGCTTTCAAATCTGTAAGCAATAAAGAGTTTATCTACTTCTACTCTGCCTCGTCTGCATTCTGGGTCCAACCTCACATCACCTAGCGCCAAACCTGACACTTCAAATATGAGGAAACTACACAGTGTGTAAACACTTCAACATGACCACTTACAAGAAAGGAGGAAGACTCGATTGGATCTGATTGGATTCTTTTTAACTGGGGAGAAAGAGAAAATAAAGAGAGAAAGTTCTTTAAAGGTATTAAAGGTATTTGAATAACCTTAAAAGCTCGTCTGACCTCAAGTAGCTCTCTGGAACTTTAGGAATGCACATACAACCAATGAGTAACGATTCCTGTTACACATTGTAAAACACAATGCACACACAAACAAACACAGGAATGCAGCCATGTGCCAACAAAGAAAGAGAAGAAGAAGAATATAAGATGAGTTAAAATGCAGGATTTAAAATATTGCAAATATTTCATGAGAAAGGTAAATGTACATGTTTGTTAGCCCCAGTGTTGGACAGAAAGTGTTTCAGTGAGTAACACTGAATGTAAACATCATGTATGTTTACCAGAAAACTCCACAGGGCAGCTATAAGTTTAAAGTCTGAACTGACCAACACAAAGTCATGATGATCCTTGATCTGTCAGCCGATGAAAAGTTAGTAATGCATTCACGTAAAGCTACACTACGAATCTTGAAGTGAACTGAACAAAATGATTAAAATCAGGAAATAAACAACAGAGTTAAGGTAGGAAGATGAACCTCTATGTTGTTAGACTTAAGAGCCTCCATCAGGTCGAGGTTTGTCTCCATCCTCTGATATTCATCCCGGAGTGGCAGGAATTCAGCTAGTTTGTCATCAAACTGGAAGGAAAGAGAAAATGAGAGGTGTGTTTTATTATTAATGCCTACTTGAATTAAAGTAAACTCAGAAATAAGGGTGTGGTTTCTCTCCCAGAGGTACAATCTACAGTAATGGACCCCACCAAGCTAATTGTTGAACCTCAAAGTAACTACAAACTTTCTGATTTTAGTCTCAAGCCTTCAGACTTGTTCTTTACTTGCCTTGGACCCAGACAGGGAAGTTAAAATGAAAACAAACAGGTAAGTGACTGAAAACAAGAATACAAATAGAAACCTCCTTCATTTTGGTGTCTAATTCCTTCTCAGCAGTCTCCAGCTTCTTCTTCAGTGTTTTCAGTTCCTCCATCTTCTGCTGTTCTTCCTGTCCAGGACCCTGGATCATATTAAGACGTGTGACATATTATACAATGATCCATATGGAAAAATGAAGCATCAGAGTTTTGCTCATTAGGTGAGAAAGCTCAGCTCTCTGTGAGGTAGAAATTCAGTATTCTGATGGCAAAGTTTCCTTTGCAGCTTTATTTCTTGTGTGTGGTGAGATTTGGTTTCCTCTCAGTATGAGCTGTACAGATTTAGATTATCTCTGCTGTTCTTCTGCTTAGATGAAGTTATTGGGGGCGCCACTATTTTATGTGTTAATGAATCCAGTCTTAACCTGATGTCTTTCATATTAGTATCCTGTGTGGTCTCTCTATTTGTGATGAAGATGAAGACATGAACCTCTTTGTTCTTGTTCTCCAGCTCTTCCTTCAGATTCTGCAGGTCATTCTCGTTCTTCTGTTTCTCTTCATGAAGCTGCTGCAGCTCAGCTCGTTTGAGTTCAACCTGGACAGACAGAGAGAAGGTTAACAGATTAAATAAATAGAAATGTTCAGTTATTAACATTTAAAATGCCACACTGCACATCTGTAACAAAAAACATCTGTCTGGTTTGGTCTCAACCCCATTTGGGCCTTAATGGCGCCCTTGACCTGCACAAACTGTAAGTTTGATCGTGTCTACACTATGGATGGCACAAAGAATGAGACAAGCTGAAACTAAATTCTTCAACTCCCCTGGATAACCAGTAGAGTAGGAGGTCTGGCAACTGTTTTAAAAAATAAATTCCACTGCCGTCAATTAAAAACTAATTTTCTACCTTTGCATTACAACTCACTGGACTAGAAGAGTCAAATAAAATACCATTTTAACTGTTCTATTGGTCCCCTAAACCAAAAAAATCTAGAGCTCTCTGAGTTTTTAGCTGAAACTATGCCAAAATATGACATTTTAATTCTCAGAGATTTTTATATACATGTCTTTTGTCCTTCCAAGCTAATGGTCTGATTTTTTTAATCTCATTAACTTTAAACGACTGGTTACTGCCTCTACTTATGAGCCTGGTCACACTCTTGACCTTTTCCTCTCATTTGGTATAATTGTGAAGTTATGTGAAATCTGTGATGCAACTTTCTCTGATCACATGCCTGTTACCTTTCAAGTTAATACCACTGATTTGGTTAAAAAAATAAGATCACTCAACTCAGATTGTGCATCACATCATATAATTACAACCCAGTCAGTTCCTGGTCCCTACCATTTATCTTGGATCACTTTGTGTCCTTCTCTCTTTCAGCCTTAACAAAAATTATTACTAATTTGAAAACTACAGATTGCAACTCAGACATCATTCCTTCCAGGCTCTTCAAAGAGATATTTTCGGTTATACTGTAATACTTGTCTGGCAGCAGGCTCAGTTCCATTATATCTAAAACATGCAATAGTGCGTCCACTCCAAAGAAAACTATCTCAACTTGACCTCACTGCGTTTGATACTGTTGACCAGGAGATTTTAATTTTGTATCTTGAATGGTGTGTTGGTATTTGTGACAATGCTTTAAATTGGTTTGGATAATATCTGACTGATAGAACCCTGTGTCAGTATTAGTGAATACTTCTCAGTCAGCCCCTCTGACCAGTGGCACACCTCAATGGTCCATACTCGGGCCACTGCTATTCTTATTATATATGCTGCCTTTACATATGCTCACTTTTATGCTGACGATACTCAGATATATCTGCTGCTGAAGACTACCACTAACTCCATAAATTCTGTAACAAGTTGTTAGGCTAACATAAAATCAGCAAAAAAATTGCAGATAAACTCAGTTGTCAAAGCCAGCCTTCCTTTCACATAAAGACATTGAGAAGGTCACTCATGTTTATATGACTTCCAGGCTTGACTACTGCAACTCCCTGTATGTTGGAATGGGTCAAGCACAAATATCTAGGCTGCAGCTGGTTCAAAATGCTGCATCTAGGCTACTTATTCAGTACAGAATTGATTGTAAATTATTACTGCTTGTCTATAAGTGTGGTCTAGCCTCAGCGTATCTGACCAATATCCTTACCTCTTATGTCCCTCATTGACTACTCTAGTCAGTTGACCAGAAACTATTAGTAGTTCCCAGAATTAGACTGGTGCTTAGTGTTGACAGGACTTTTTTAGTGGCAGCTCCAAAACGCTGGAATAGCCACCTGCTCCAGATCCGGATGACACTAGCTATCAAATCTGGTTTAAAAATATATTTGATTTATAACTCAATTTTATTATTGTGCACAGTATTTATGACTATCTTTCTAAACTATGGTCTAAACTTTTTAACGTTTTAAATTGCCAGATATTTTCTGCCAAATACAATTGCTCTTACTCTAATTTAGTAGCTTAATCTGTTTTTAACTTGTCTTTTTCTTCCTAAATTTATTTTATTTCTGTCTGATGTTGTGCAGTACTTTGGGCAATGTCTTATTGTATTATACTTAAAGTAAAGATGAACCTCTTTCTTCTTGGTCTCAAGCTCTTTCTTCAGGTTCTTCGCTCTCTTCTCAGCTTCCTCCCTCCTCTGCTGCTCCTCCTGGAGCTGCTGAGAGAGTAAAGAGATGAACAAAGATTTTATTACAACAGCTTAGTGAAGATACACAAAGATACATGAAAGACAGAAATGAAGCATAGCTGAGATATTTCAGCTTTAATGTGACACAGATATTTAATTATTATTCTGAATTTTGAGGATCCTCTAAAGGAACATATGCCAAAAAAAAAAAAAAGAAAAAAAAAAACGCACAGAAAACTATCTAGTGCACTGCACCACAAATTTTCTCATTCTAAGGAGAAAGTTTCACATGAAAGTTTCAAGTGAAAATGCAATGAGTTAATGGGGGATCATTTACTTTATCATCTTTTAATTGGTTGACTTGATACTATCAGACATATTTCGGGTTTTCCGAAAAGTGAATATATCCACCTCTGCAACCCTTAGATAACGCTGAAGTTAGCTTCAGATTCATAGCTTCCAATGCAGTAGTTAAAGGGAAAGTTAAAGGGAAATTAACTGAACACGCTCTGTTGATTTTCTGTTTTTGTACCTCTTATTGATGTTAAATCATTTTAGGCATTTTAGGTCAAACATTAACTTCTGAGACCCACTATAACTTTATTGAATTTGTAAAAATGCAAAAATTGCAAACATTTCACTGTCGTTTTTCACATGTAGACTGCTTTGACCCAAGTCTAGATCAGAAACCACTATATATAGACTAGGTAGAAAAAATGGACAATCAGTGGACAAACAGTCATTTTGCACGTTGAATGAAGTTTTCCTTAACTTTTCTTGCAGAATCTGACGCTAACTTCAGCATCGTTCTCTTTAGTAAAATGAGCTTAATGGTCTTTTGTCAACTTGTTTTTTTCTTCACAGAGGCTCTGTAGAATTTTCAGTTTCAGTATTGAGAATTTAAAATTCTTCATTGGTTTGCATTTCTGTTTTTTTCTGTCATTTTCTGTTATTTTAATATCCACTGATGTTTTCTTTCATTTTCATCACTGTCTGTCTGAATTGTGTCTTCTTCTGGACCTCTGATTGTCCCAACATGAATCAAAGTTACTCTCTGTCATTGTTGCTCTGGTTGTCTTCTTCATTAGGACACACAGATCATGTTTATTCCTGGAAAGATCTTTATCCTTCTTCTATCCTATCCTTCATCTCACATTTGCCTTTTCCTGCACTTGTTCTTTCTCCCTCCAATAATTGTTGTTTCTTTACTTATATGTTCAGTCTTCCTTTCCCCATTTCCCCTCAAAACCTTCATTTGCACAGTTTCATCTGTTGTGAGCTGCTCTCTCTCTCTTTCATCTTCAGTTTCATAGTGTTTCCTCTTTTCTCCTGTGTCAGTTTCATCCATGTGGCTCCTCTTGGTCTCTGTGTGAGAAACACAAAGACAGCAGAACTAATTAATAAAATATATTTACCTGAATTTTAGTAAACTATCACAGCAAATGAGACTCCTGAGTGTAAAATAAAGTATGTAAATGAGCTATAAAGATAAGCAAAAATAAAAGTAGACATACTACCACTTTTTAACATAACCTGCAAAATAGTATTCAATTAAATGTTTAATTTCAACTCTTTATTTCCCATAAGACCTGAGAGAATAACATTTACAAAGTGCTGCATTTCATTTGTGACTTACTTTTTTTATTATGTCTCCACACAAAAAAGACAAGTAACAGAATCAGGAGGATGCAAACAGGCAAACCAACAACCAAACCAGTGACAGAAAAACTGGACTGGACCTTAAAGAAATCATCTGCAATGATAAAACACAGTAAACAATAAGAAAAATATAAAACTAAAACTCAGCTATTTGAATGTAAAACAGAAATCACATAATAAAAAATGATCATGTTAACCTGGAACATGGATGTGAGCCTCTCTGTTCTGGTTGATGTTCTTCTGTTGGACTCTACAGGTGAATCTGTTGCTGTGTCTCTTCTCCACAGTCACTCTGCTGCTGACAGTATAGAGGTCATCAGGACCTCTGACTGTCTCTGGAGGTCCAGCAGAGAGCAGGTTTCCCTCACCGTCCAGCCACAACACCTCAGTGCTCTGCATACCAGCCTTTCAGACTCACAATGTAAAATCACTCCCCCCTTGTTTCTGTCAACCTGCCCAACAAAGTGATTTCAGGTGAGGAGGCAGTATTTGATGCTGAGCAAAATAAAAAGTTTAAAACAGAGTCAGTGGAAGAAGCGAAACATGAATCCTTTGGACAATAGTAATAATTATTAATCTCCAAATGATTAAAACCAAGAAAATAACCTGATTGAAATGTGTTTCAATGTGTGTGCAATTGCTAATAGCCAATCATTTAAAGCATCTTTCAGAAAAATGACATTTCCTAAAGATTTTTCATTCAAAAAGTCTACAAATTTTGAAAGCTTCCTGACTGTGAAGAATCTTTTACTTTTAAGTTCTACATTAGCATAATAACAAAATGTGGTTTTAATCTTTTTTACTATTGTTCAGTGTTTCATATCCTTATTTGGTTGTTTTAAATGACCTTAAATGACCGGTCTTATTGAACAGCCTTTTACTTGTAACTGCTCTATTTAGCCTTTATTGTGAAATGAAGCTGGTTTATGAAATTTTGACTGGGCTATTTGAAACCAAGGAAATAAAATGTCTGACAAGAACAGTACAGTAAAATCACGTAAGTAAAATTATAGTAAAAATAGTAACACTGAAACATTGGTAACCATAAATATTACAATATAATATTACTGCATGTGGTTGTCATTGATGTTTAAAAAATAACTAAAACTGTTACAGAGATGGATATTATTTTGCACAATACACCTAAATGTGATAACTGATAATGTTGTACACTGGATAAACAAAGCTCTACACTACTTACCAATCATGAACTTCACAGAAGATCGTTTACGCAGTAGTGGAAGATCACATTCGTACGTTCCCTGATCAGAGAGTTGTACTTTGGAGAGTTTTAGTGAAAGGTTTCCGTGCTTCAGTTCATCCATGAACACTGATGTTCTTCCCCTGTAGGAAGGATTTTTTACATTCTGGAGGTCCTGACCAGAACGCAGCACAAAGACAAATTCTGGCTTCAGGTCGTGTCTCTTCCACTCTAATATCTCTGCAGAAACATCAGCAGCAGGTTCCAGGTGACAAGGCAGAATGACGTCATCGCCAACTCTTGCTACTATTGGATGAGGTGGACCAATCATCTGAGACTGACCTGGAAAAAAATAGGTCTGTTAAATTAATTTTTTCACAGAGAGGCAGCTAGCAAGACACTGATTTAAGACTCTCTTTATCTTTTAAGTCAAATAAAAGTTTAGTTTCAGTCACAGCAGCAGTATTTTTCAAACATCCAACAGAAACTGAAAGGTACAGAGGTCTGCTGAGACTGAACCATCAGTGAGATCACATATTTCTGTTCATATTTTACAATCACAGGGTACCAAACCCAATCTCTGCTGTGGAAATTATACTTTATAAGGCCATCATCATGTTAACCGCCTCTCTATAACTTCTGTGCAGTAACAGAAGAATTTCCTGAGCTGGAAAAAAGAAATTATCGATTACATTTTGCGAGAAACTTTTTAGCATAGCATTATGTAATCTCTAGAAGAACTCTCCAACAGGATTTTATGGCTGACCACTTGTGTTCATGGAGCTAATCATAAGTCAGTTTCCTTTCATATACACTGCTCAAAAAAATAAAGGGAACACTAAAATAACACATCCTAGATCTGAATGAATGAAATATTCTTATTAAATACTTTGTTCTTTACATAGTTGAATGTGCTGACAACAAAATCACACAAAAATTATCAATGGAAATCAAATTTATTAACCCATGGAGGTCTGGATTTGGAGTCACACTCAAAATTAAAGTGGAAAAACACACTACAGGCTGATCCAACTTTGATGTAATGTCCTTAAAACAAGTCAGAATGAGGCTCAGTAGTGTGTGTGGCCTCCACGTGCCTGTATGACCTCCCTACAACGCCTGGGCATGCTCCTGATGAGGTGGCGGATGGTCTCCTGAGGGATCTCCTCCCAGACCTGGACTAAAGCATCCGCCAACTCCTGGACAGTCTGTGGTGCAACGTGGCGTTGGTGGATGGAGCGAGACATGATGTCCCAGATGTGCTCAATTGGATTCAGGTCTGGGGAACAGGCGGGCCAGTCCATAGCATCAATGCCTTCGTCTTGCAGGAACTGCTGACACACTCCAGCCACATGAGGTCTAGCATTGTCTTGCATTAGGAGGAACCCAGGAGCCAACCGCACCAGCATATGGTCTCACAAGGGGTCTGAGGATCTCATCTCGGTACCAACCTACCCAATGGCAGTCAGGCTACCTCTGGCGAGCACATGGAGGGCTGTGCGGCCCCCCAAAGAAATGCCACCCCACACCATTACTGACCCACTGCCAAACCGGTCATGCTGGAGGATGTTTGCAGGCAGCTGAACGTTCTCCACGGCGTCTCCAGACTCTGTCACGTCTGTCACATGTGCTCAGTGTGAACCTGCTTTCATCTGTGAAGAGCACAGGGCGCCAGTGGCGAATTTGCCAATCTTGGTGTTCTCTGGCAAATGCCAAAGCGTCCTGCACGGTGTTGGGCTGTAAGCACAACCCCCACCTGTGGACGTCGGGCCCTCATACCACCCTCATGGAGTCTGTTTCTGACCGTTTGAGCAGACACATGCACATTTGTGGCCTGCTGGAGGTCATTTTGCAGGGCTCTGGCAGTGCTCCTCCTGTTCCTCCTTGCACAAAGGCGGAGGTAGCGGTCCTGCTGCTGGGTTGTTGCCCTCCTACGGCCTCCTCCACGTCTCCTGATGTACTGGCCTGTCTCCTGGTCAGCGCCTCCATGCTCTGGACACTACTTGCTGACAGACACAGCAAGTTGACCTTCTTGCCACAGCTCAGCATTGATGTGCCATCCTGGATGAGCTGCACTACCTGAGCCACTTGTGTGGGTTGTAGACTCCGTCTCATGCTACCACTAGAGTGAAAGCACCGCCAGCATTCAAAAGGTAAGGACCAAAACATCAGCCAGAAAGCATTAGAAAGGAACTGAGAAGTGGTCTGTGGTCACCACCTGCAGAACCACTCCTTTATTGGGGGTGTCTTGCTAATTGCCTATAATTTCCACCTGTTGTCTATTCCATTTGCACAACAGCATGTGAAATTGATTGTCAATCAGGTGAGTGTTGCTTCCTAAGTGGACAGTTTGATTTCACAGAAGTGTGATTGACTTGGAGTTACATTGTGTTGTTTAAGTGTTCCCTTTATTTTTTTGAGCAGTGTAGATTGGCCCTGACAGCCCAGTTCAAGACTTCATCCACCAGTAGAAGTGATTCTGTCACTTTGTGACAGCAACAATCAGGAGACAACAAGTCGAAATATTCTTCCAGGTTGTAGTAGATGTTACTGCAACACTTTCTTTTTCTGGCTCTGCCCTTCATATGTCACCTAAACCCACAACATGACTGACTGGATGAGTAAACTGTGAGTGTCACAAAACACAGCAGCTGTCTTTACATTTAATAGCAACATTGAGGCTTATATGATATGATGACTTGTTTAATTGTGTTGGTGGTTGGTCGGTTGGTTTATTCTGAACTTGGAAAAATCTGCTTTTTTGTGCACAATTCAAAACAATGATCTCAAACTACTATACTTGTGTAATTGTTTTTACCAACTATTGTCCTTTTTTAATTTAACTCTGCATATTTCTCTGGATCTCAACATTGTTGCGAATGAAGGAAACCTCAGTGGTTTTCAAGTCTTAAATAAAGATTTGAAGTGAAATTAATTGGATCCAAATGCCTTAATGGGAGCTTTCAGCTGTATGTTGTGTGCAAGTTACCTCTGCAAGAATGTGTGAAGAGAAGATGGAGAACCAAAACACTGAGTCTGAGTGGAGATGGAGGGGAAGATCTGTCTGTCTGGTGAAACATCCTGCAGCTCTGAAAATGGATCAGTGACACAGAGTAGAAGTTATTCATTTATTCTTGAGCAGCATTTGTTCACCTGATCAGTATTTCAACTGACTAATGTTGGATGATTTTTGAGAAACCGGACTGATTATGTGGGAGTGGACCCACACAGTCAACAATCACCTGCTCAAAAAGCTCATCTATAATCTATAATATATAATCTCACACAGAGCCCCACATCCTTCTTCAGCTCAGGCCAGAAGATCATCGGTCTTATTTACACCAAGATGGCAACCCATGTTATTGCTCTCCAGTCGTTTCGACTACGTGTAAAGTGGTGTCAGTTACACATGAGAACCTGATGTTTAAAGAAGTATCTTTCAGAGGCACTGACATATGTTTCTCTGTCAACACAGCACTTACAAGAAGAGATGAAGCTCTCCCTAAGCGATGCATAAAATCTCTGTAAATGTCTGATTGTTTGTTCATTATTTGAAACCGTGAGCTGGTGAAGCTCTGTAGCTTCTCTCAATTTCCTGTCTCACCGTTACTGACTGTATGAAATTATGATATTTTTACGTTTCTTATTGTTTCTGTCACAGATCTGGTGGTGTGACATGAGATAAAGAAGTGTGTGTGTGTGTGCGCTATAAAGGTCAAATGCTTTGTTCTGTTGCTAACCGTAAAGCTGGCTGTACATCACTCAACAATAAATGGTGTGTGAACTATCCACAGCAGAATATCACACAGTGCTGCTTTCACATTCATGTTGGTGTTCAAGTTTGCTTTCTTTTGTTAAATGTTCTTGATGTTCACATTGCTTGCCATTCAAATGACTACAATAACCATGAATTTTGTGCAGCACTGAATCCCACCTCTGACAAGACTAAACGTGTTGACCAAAGCAACAGACTTTGCAGGTTTTTCTTCTTCTCTTGATGCAAAGACAGAAACCACTGTAAAGTTGTGGCTCAAAGACAATGAAACGCTGATCCACATAAATATTTCTACTCACATCAAAACCAGCTGCTGCCTCAGATGAAGAGGAGACATGCATTTGGTGTCTTTTCCAAGCTTTCTTACCTCAAGGTGAAAATCAGTTTCCTTCTCCTTTATACAGTTGAAACTCTCTCACCCTCACCTGTTCGCTGACACCGCCTCCTCAGATATAGAGATAACCACCCCCCTCACTTCAGTTAATGCCACTCCCCGCTCCATCACAGCAGATAAGACTTGCCTTGTTAAACATTTCTACAATGAATATTTCTTTAGTACAACCGTCCATCTTGAGTTGGGACAACAATAAAACCCTCCAGATTAAACTCCACTGTAGCACAAGGCAGCTCGTTTGGACCGACAGTACAGGATCATGTTCTGACAAAGCAACAACTCAAAAGGACAAATTCAAATAGCTGCATCAGATTTAGTTTGAACCACATAGACCAATAAATAAAATGATTCACAAAACACAATAAGCACTATGGTTGAGATGTGATCTAGATGTTGATTAAAGTCTAAAGCTGAATAAAGAATTGATTCATTTATCATTAAACTTTGGACACATTGTGGTGGTTTGTTCCTGCTTTTCTACACTCAGTTTCACTTTCAGTATCTTTGTGAACTTTGAGCCTGTTTCCTGGTAACTGATCACAGCTATAAAATATTACTGCTGCAATCAAAACTTTGATGTCTTTCCATCTTTGGAAAATCTTTCCAGAGGTAGTTGTTGGGTCTGTTATCTTCCTGCAGGGGGCAGAACAGGACTTCTTTCTCAGGTTCACACTGACAGAAGACAGGCAGCCTCCTTTATACCTCAGGTTTAACACTGTGTAATATTAATGCTGACTGCTGACACTCAAACAAAAACATGACACTGTGTTTTTAGGGAAATTCAGTCGCCACCTCCCAGTGTGTGTTGTATCTGTATGAGTAGTGGCTCATCAACAACAAACTGTTAGCAGGAGCTTTATGTTGGACTGATGTTCACGTCTGTGAAGACTCAGTCATCACGGTGATGGTGGATCTAGAAGTTCAGAGTGAAAGGACAACTGGACGTGTTTCTGCAGTTTCATGGTCGACGTCTTCACCCCTCAGAATAAACCTCTAACTTTTATATGTTGAAGCCACAGTGAGTGATCAGCTTCAGAAACAAACAGGAAGAGGAAGTTTTCATCTACATTTGAGTTCAGCTGTACCTCAGTCTGATGCTCAGTCAGCAACGAGACCACATGGAGGCTACAGCTCTCTGCTTCAGACTGTGTGAGTGCTGAGTCTCAGCTTTAGTCTTTGGGACTTCGATTTGTTCCTGTAAATGAGTCTGTGGTTGACGTACAGTTTGTTTCTTTGTTTCTTCTGTCTGTCCAGTGATGCTTGTATTCATCCTGGGTGCTCATGTTCAGAACAAAGGTAAGCAGCACTTCATCAATGCTAAAGATTCAGTTATTTTACCTTTGTTTTCTTCATGTACACATCAAACTGAAGACAGAGGTTGATCTAAACTGTGATGTAATAAAGGTTCTTACATTTTTGTGGAGCATGAATGAATCTGAATTGGTTTGTTTTCTGTGTCAAATTAACTTCGACTCAAAGTGAGATCTACCAAATTAAACTGTGTCTGTCACAAGGTGCAGATCCACTGATTTGACTTGATATTGTTCTTTGTTGTCCAGATGTTTCCATGAATGTGTGTTTCATTGTGGAGAAATCTTATTTTAACCCTCATTCTTTGCCTTTCTCTTTCAGATGCAGCTTTTCATATTGTTCCAGACAGACTGCAGGTCTTTGAATATGAGTCGGTCTATTTCCACTGTGAGGGTCTCGAGGACTCTGCTCAGCTGAGAGGAATCAGGAATACAGAGGGGTTTGTTTCAACATGTGAAGAGAGGATGTCAGTGCTGTTTTGTATTATTCTAAGAGCCTATGGAGAAGACGCTGGACAATACTGGTGTGAGACTAAAGGAGGAGACAGAAGCAACAGTGTCAACATCACTATCACTGGTAAGTTTAAGTTTCTACAAAACATCCGTGGATGAAATCAAAGAATTTTAAAAAGTAGAGACGAAAGATTAAACTGATACTAATTGTTCCACCTGTAAATTGCGCAAACAGGTTTATTTAATGAAATTTCAGAAAAAGTAAAATCCTTGTTTACAACAGCTGGATCTGTAATCCTGGAGAGTCCGGTGGTCCCTGTGATGGAGGGCAACAAGGTGACTCTGAGGTGCAGAAACAAGACGACTTCTTCCCACCTTCCAGCTGATTTCTATAAAGATGACCTCTTCATCAGGAGCAGTTCTACAGGAGAGATGACCATCCACAGTGTTTCCAAGTCTGATGAAGGACTCTACAAGTGCAGAATATCTGATGTTGGAGAATCAGCAGAGAGCTGGTTGGCTGTCAGAGGTAAAACATTGCACCATTTAAAATTAAAATTAGATGAAAATATTTAATTCAGCACAGCTCACCTAGTAGAAGTCAATCCATTTAATGCTCATGTTGTTCCAGAGTAATGTAGCTGTTAGAGATGTCCTGTTAATGCTGCCATGCAGTTACAACAAATATATTCTCATCTTTGCAGCACTTCACAGAGAGACTTGTCCCCCCCCAGAGAACTCCTGTCATATTTACCTTGTGTTAAGGACTGTTTCCACCGTTGTGTTGGTGCCTCTGCTGCTGCTGGTGGTGGGACTGCTGCACTGTGGGAAACTCAGAGTCATTCAAAAATAACAGCTAAAAAACTGGGAGATCAGAACAGCACATCAGAACACACTCACTCAGAAAGCTTCTTTTTATCCTGTAGTTCTACTTTTATTAATGTTCAAGATGGTTGTTAAATTTGCCTGTTCTAGCTGATGCTTGCAGCGGCTGTTCGACTTTCTCACACTCAGAAAAGTTTGAAACCACATAGGTTCTGACTTGTGTGTGAATTATTTTTAAAAGGTGAGCTGAAATTTTGTTCTCTGTCTGGTTTTAGATGCTGGTGATAATTTGAGCTTCTCAGACACAAACCACGAGAATTTTTATATATATATATATATATATATATATATATATATATATATATATATGTAGAAGAGGTCAGTAAGGGTACTCTCTACGTGCATGCACTGGAATCATCTCAAACTCAAACTGTCACATCGTCTGGTCTGTTTTATGGTATAATTAAAGGTATAATTAAAATTTGCATTTGCCCTCACAAAAATTTAGTAATTTTTGTGAGGGCAAATGCAGTACATATGCTCGTTTCCATTAAAACAATGTCAACTGTGAAATTTCTATGACTCAAATGATGTCACAAATGTGACCAAGAAAAACTATATGTATATAAATGACTGAAATTTAAAATGAAAAGAACTGAGATCCAGAATGCAAATTTTTTTTTTTTTATTTTTAAAAAATTAATAAATACAAAATTCTTCTATTTGTGTGAGAAAAAAAATTACTTCTTTGTTTATGAACTTTAAAGTGCAAAAATCATGTCACAGTTTATCATTAATACATTAAAGAACTTTGGTGTTAGTAAGGAGTGCATAAATAATTTCTTCACCATTAACAAATATTTTATTTTTTTAGAAACAAGTCGCTAGTATAAGAAATCTGAAGCATTACTGTGTCATTTTTTATCAATTTTTGAATTGACTAAATGAAAATGAACAACTTCAACAGTTACAAATCATATCTGCAAAACAATAGTTGTACAAACACAGTTATGAGCTATTGGAGGCCTACAGCTGCACAAACATTTAAACCACAGAGTTTCCACTGTGGTGTCGATGATGAAAGTCTAGGTGAATTTCCTGATGAAGCGCAGTTTGAGGTAAGCGATGGTGAGGAAACAGACAGTCATGACGCCCAGGGCCAAGTGGTTCTGCCAGAAGCCCCATGTGGAGTAATCCACGCCTTGCTCCTGCAGAAAATATTCCCCTGTACAACTGGAACAACACAAAATTTCCTCAATAATCAAATAACCAACCAGATACACACATTATATATATATATATATATATATATATATATATATATATATATATATATATATATATATATATATATATATTTATATTATATATATATATATATATATATATATATTATATATATTTATATATATATATATATATTTGGCAGACTAACTTCTTTTTGATGACATTCTCACCTACCATGTAAGTGAGTACCTAATTAACATCCAGTTAAGTGATACACATTAAACTGGTATTTAAATAACTAACTAACTAACATGCCCATCATATTTCTAAAATACTAACCATCTATCTATTAACTGACAGTTAGCTGCTTAATTCAATTCTGAGCTTAAGGAGGTGAGCATCTAATCATTAAGGCTGCATTTATGTTTTACTTAACTAGATAGTTAACTCCTACAATCACTAAGTAAATAACTTCTCACCTTTAAGTTTGTAGCAACACATCTAACTATCTAAATAATAAGCTCACATTTTAGGCTGAATTAATAAACAGACAAAAGAACATGCTAATCTTGTTAACTAACCATTAAATTAACGAAGTCACAGTGATACATGTATCCTTAACTTGATAATGAACTCATATGTTTACCCTTCATTTCAGTCAGTTACTAACCATGTAACCTGCAATTAAAGTAAGCAAATAACTAACAAGCTTGATTTTTATCTTAGTAAGTAATCAACCTTTCAACAAGTAATTAGAAACAACAAACAGCAAGCTAATAATTCAAATGGTTATCACAGTGTTTACATTTCAAACTAATATTTGATCACGTTTCATGACAGAGTAAACGGACTGGTTGATTAATGTAAAATAATTTTGCAGTTTTTTTCCTTTTTCACAGCTGACAGCTGTGATGTAATGAGTGATGTCTACCTGGTGAACCATTTTTCTCTTAAATCAATATCAATATCAATATCCACTTGATTGTGTGTGTTAGTGTTTCTTACGCATTTGGAACGTCAGTGCTGTTTAACCCTTGACAGAAGTTCAACCCAACAAACTCATTAACCTGCAGAGCCTGGAGACACACACAGATCTTCATCAATACCATCAGATGGACCCAGCAACCCAGAAAAAGGGAAACACAGGACGTGAGAGCAGATTTGATTGTGAGTGTCAGTAGAGGTGTTGGTGTGTACGTACACTGAGGCCATATCTTGGTATACTGAAGTATTTTAACCAAGCGAGCCAGCTGACGATGGAGGGAAGATTCACGAGCAAACCTGCAAAGATCTGCAGAAAAAGAGGAAGAGAGGTTTTACAGAAAGGAAATTATTTTTTCTTTCTTTCTCTCTTAGCAGTGATAAAGTCTGGGGGAGATACGGTTTTGTATGTGTGAATGTGTTTGTGTTGGATGATTATGATTCAGATCACGGTTTTCATTTGGGGTCATCATGGTCATCAAACTGAAAACTGCCTCCTACTTTGTTGTAAAACAACAATATCAGAGCATCATCTTAAAAATATGTATAACTAGATTTAATGAAACATAATTATAATAATGTGCGAAAAAAATGTTTTAAAAAAGCCTTAAATTGTTATAACAGGCGCAGGTTTCATAGGTTATGAAATTTTCTAACTTGCTTTAAACAGAAAGCCTTTAAAAAAAAAAAAAAATAAAAAAACATCTTGTAGAGTAACCTGAGTGTTTGTGTTGCTGAATGTTGGTGTGTGTTTACATCACCATCATGAAGACGCATGAAGGCGATGGTCATGAAGATGTTGGCGATGGCCACCACCGTCTGGTCGGCTGAGATGGCCAGAGCCATGGAGGTGGTCAACCGTGTAGGCGACCAGCGTTACGGAGAACATGAAGAGGAAGAAGGCCTCAACTGTCGGCTTCAGACCTGCACACACACACACACGCATCGCATCATACAATCAGAGGACCAGTGTTTTAAAAAACAATAGTGGACAAAACCTGAATTGTCAAATAAACAGTTTTTATTTTATTGAAAATGAAGATGTTTGTTAAATTGTGAAAGAAATCTTTACATATGTTCGACAAAGAACTAATTTGAAATTACTTGCTAACAAAAAGGAGCAATAAAATGAAAATCACAGCTTAAAAAAAAAAAAACTCATAAAAACTATTTTAATCTGAAACTGCTTGTACACCAAAACTAAAAACACGAAAATCAGTTATTTTTTCACCTATAAAATGCCCATTACAAGTTTTGAGAGCCGAAGGTGAAGTCTTGAAACAGTTACATTACAAACTAAATATTCACTAACATATTTTATTTACAATAATATACAAATTCTCACATTTGAGAACCTGAAAGAGACTTATTGTCATTTTTCCTTGATAAATGACTCGTCTGTGGTAAAGACACACAGTCTGCATCTCGTACCCACCGATCATGAAGTACGCCACGCAGCTGAAGATAATGGCAGGGTATGGTCCTCAGCGTGATGATGTCAGACAGGATCTTAGACAAGGAAGTACACAGACACCCTGTAGTAACCGCTGATATACTCGTGACTGGTGAGAAAAACAGAATAGAGGTTTTATTAAACTCAACCTAATCTGTACAAAAGACAGTCAGAGTTAACTGTTTCAAAGAGTTCAAGAAAAAGAAAGACTGACTTTGATTATAATCATGGCAATGTTGTCATACATAAATAAATGTCAAAATGTGTATGTGTTTGCTTAATGACATTGTGACATTGACATTGACCACATCCCATCTCAGGTCCCCCATTAGGTTTGTCTTTGTTTTTTAAATTAAAGTTATAGTTCATTTTGGAAAACATGTATAATTAACTTGAAATATTAGTATATTAGCCTGAAATAATTAACTTCAGCCTATAGCCTATTTGTTAATTATTAGAATAGACTATCTTTATCTAAGACTTTTAAGAGTTAACCAAAAACATGTTGAAAATATAAACTCAAAATATAAAAGTCTGACCTTAAATTTAACGAAAATGTTAATGAAAATATATTTATTTATAGATTTTATGAATGTATAGATTAATTGTTCAACAAATAAAATGCCCATTAGGTTTCTAGAACTGAAGGTGAATCCTCAAATGGTTAAATTTGTCCTAACTTCCCATCTGGGGACACAAGGTTAAACTTGGGTTTTTGAATTAAAGGAATAGTTAATAGGCATTAGTTTGGAAAATATGCATCTTAATGTTATGTCTGAAATGACTGAGATGAGTGTCATGTATGGAGCTGGAGACTAGTTAGCTTAGCTTATCTTAAATAATAACCATAAATTGTCCTTTTTATATTTATGTCTATATACACAAGTTCTACAAATGAGACATATTGTGTAAGCTTATCATCTTTGGAGGTGTTGGTAAGTGTATTTTCAAACTTTAGATAGAGCCAAGCTAACTGGTACCCTCTGTTTCTAGTCTGCTAGAAACACATCGGGGTCTATTACTATTTCAGACTGTTTAATGCTGCACTATGAATATTTGTCATTGTAATAAACACTTTCATACCACAGTAGGACTGATGTTTACTGATGTTCATCAATGCACTGATGTTTACTGAGGTCCTAGCTATGCACTTTATGGTCTTTTTTCATTCCTACTCATTACATAAACTGTGAAATTATATCTGTGCAACGACAACATAAACATCTGTGTAGCAATACCTAGATCCATATTCACCTGTGCAATAACACCTCACCACTGCACATCTAACTGGGTGAGGCTGTGTATGTAAATACTGTCTCTTCTTATTATTACTATTAGTTTACTATTTATTGTACATACTGTTTTTGTGTTTATATTCTCTCTATTATTTAATCTCTGTCTTTAATTGTTGTTCTTTTGAGCTATTGTAACAGTGTAATTTCCCCACTGTGGGAATCAATAAAAGGATCTTATCTTATCTTATCTTATCTTATCTAAGCTAAGAACATCCTGACTCCAGCATACAAACATGAGACTGATCCTCTCATCTCACTCTCAGAAAGAAAGAAAACGTTGAATTGCTTCATTTAAGTCTGGTTTTAGGGTTAGGTGTCTGCTTTTGTTGTCAAACCCACATGAAGAGTTTCCTTTCTGAGATGAAGAGTTCAGCAGATGACAGCGAGCTGAAACACTGATTCACAACAATGAAGAAGAGAGCGCCAAACCTGAAAACACAACCACAAACTGATCAACACACATTTAATACACAATCCAATACACAATCTGTACATAATTTTACTCTGATATAGAGTTTAATCCAGTAAACTATAACATATAATTTGAGATTATCATACTCTAATAAATATATGTATGATGATATACAGAGCACTTCTCATAATGTTACATTTACTTCTTTTTACTATTAGTACTGGTTTTGCTCATTTTTACTGCCTGTTCTAGACTTAGAAAACAACAAAAAAACAATATTTTGTGATTATGTTTTTATGCTAATAAAGCATTCATTCTGTGAAGTTATATACACTTATAATCAGAATGATTTGTTGGATGCCTAAATTTAAATTGATTAAATACTCAAATTACGCCACTTATGAGGCAACAATCAAACTAATACAAGTCAATCAAATAAATAAAAAGAGCATAATTATTAAACAAGAACAAGATATCATTTAGGATGCAACTAACAACTATTTCCAGTATTAATCTTTTTATTTTTTGGGCTGTGGAGCTATAATGATAAATTGCATAATCTTTACCAATGTCAAAAAAAATTATTTTACGAGTCTTACGAGAACTGACATGTACGAGTTTACTGCTACAACAACTTACTAGTATTACTACTGGTTCCAGCAATGATACAAATACTACAACAAATGCTGCCAACTTCAAAAAAGTAAATCTAAGTTACAAAACCTTTATCTGAAAAGTACCATACCAGATTTGATTCATACATTATACAATGAATCAAACCAGAATAGAATAAAACAGAGAACCTGTTCTGCCGTCCACTGTCATCCTCCTTGACATTAAAGAAAATGGCTCCTACGACCAGAGCGAGGAACAAAGTTACTGCGACCTAAACACAACAGAAGCACACAGTTAGCAGAGATAATAATATAAGGTTCTGATGAACACATGCACACTGAAGTACTGTACTTAAGTACAATTCTGAGGTACTTTCAGTATTTCCATTTTGAGCTGCTTTACACTTTAACTGCATTACGTTTATCTGACTGATTTAGTTACATTGGAGATTTTACAAATACATCTCACTATAAAATATGATAATACTGCTAATGTGTTAAAGCAGTTGGACAGATAGATGGATAAGATAGTTGGATGAGAATGTCAACACCATTCTCTGTCTGTTAAATATAAGGCGAGTAGCTTTAGCTTGCAACACCTCAGAACCAAGTAAACATGATTAACCCTCATGTTGCGTTCACTTCGTGTTAAACGATTTTGTGTTCCCTGTGAACATTTCAAGTTTTGAATTTCTATTTGTTATTCATGGCCTGTATGCCTCATTGATCTGAGCTTATACATCTTGAATTTGAGTTCTAAAAAACATAATTTCTGGATTATTTTGACTTTAAGAAATAATCAGATGAAACATAGAATACTGTTTATCACAGACTACTTTGGGTCAAAGTTACCAACAACATTTGTTTTGAAACCATTTAAAATTTTTAAACAGTCACATAAAGTAACACCTTTTGTGTTCCTGGTCAAAAGTGACCGGGAAGATTTTATTTGTGTACAAAGGAAATTATCCCAACACTACACTTAACAATTTCACAATATTCCAAGATCAATATCTTAATACATTAAAGAACCAACTGTTGTAATATGAGCACTATAAAATGGTTTAATACTTATAATCCGCTAGAGGGTAGCTGTTTGTAAGAGATGCTTTTTCCCGGGGTTTTCCCTCTCGCGTTGTTTTGCCTCCATGTTTCACATTTTGAGCAGTGTGAGCCTCGGTGTACGAGAGAAAGTTATAGATGAAGCTCATATGAGCAACAGCAAGTTGTCGAGTGGTCTTTTTCAAAGCCGAAGTTACCACAACAACTAACAAGAACCATGACATCACAATGTTCATCAGTCTATCAGTTTTTTTTCTGATAACCAGAAAGAAAACTGAAAACTGATATAAAATCAGGCTTCTAAACTTGGTGGAGTGGGTTAACTCAAACTTCAAGTGGTGTTTTTTTTCTCATGCACATGTTGGACAATACGTGCAGATTGTTGCATGCACCTTGCAAAATATATGCATTGCATTTATGGCACGTTACGCTTGTAACCAAAGCTACGAGAAAAGTTCAGTATTATTGAAACTACGTTGCAGCTGTCTGTGAGAGCTGCCAACAGGTGTTGAAACTCTGCTGGGCAAAGGTTCACGTAGTGGTTGAAAGGGAAGTGTGTGTGTGTGTGTGTGTGTGTGTGTGTGTGAGTGTGTGAGTGTGTGTGTGTGTGTGTGCGTGCGTGTGTTCATCTGACAAATGAGGATGTACCTGAGCTCACTTTTATACACTAATTGTCGTCTCCCCATTCATTTCTAATGACCGGTCATTTTTGACCAGGAGGACCAAGAGTGTACAAAAGTTGAATAAAACACACAAAATTGTATTTAAATCAATACAATTTATTTTGTGTGTTGAAATCCTCTTTGTGGACAAAGTCATGGAATCTAAGGTCAGTCTGATCAAATTAAGTACAATTATTTCAAAGATAAAACTTTTAAAATTGGTCAAATTTGACCGGAACACAACATGAAGGTTAACATTAAACTACAAAATAGTTTTTACAAAAAGGTTTATCAAAACGTGAATTAAAACAATCTTTTAGAGGTGCTGGAAGACTTGCTGTTTCCAGTCTTTATGCTAAGTTAAACTAACCATAAAGAAGGACTATATTTACTGGGATGAAGTGAAATTAATTCTCTCATTTAACTCTCTGCCAGAGAGTAGTGAAGCACATATCTCAAATGTTGAACTTTTGCTTCAAGTATCTGAATCTGCAGTTCCTCTTGTGGCCACTAGATGCTCCTCCAACTAAACTCAAATTTTAAAAAAGTGACAAAGTGACTCACTGGACAATTTTTCTGTATTCAGTAATGGACAGGAGAGGTCAGCCAAACTCCAGACTTTAAAACATCCTTTATGAAAACACCCTTTATAAACTGCAGTCAACTGTCATTTCCACATTGCTGTACAGTTTATGATGAAGCCTGTCTACATTAATACTTAAAATCCCTGAGAAGACACTTTGAGCTGATATAAGTCAGTACGGACTCTTTAAAATGGAAAATGCAGCCCTCGATGTTCCTACCTGAGCAATGGAGGTCTGCGGGTTGAGCATGAGGTTGCGAAACGTTCTCTTGAGAACCCATCTGAACTGGGTGAAGAAGCCGGTGTTGTAGGTGATTGTTCTGGAGGGAGCGGTCGTGGTGGTCAGCTTATCTCGACTTATCCTTTCTGAGAGAGACAGATGGTGACAGCGGTTTTGATTTAGTTTAATTCACATTAGAATAAAAGTTTCTTTATGAACTCTTGCGACAAATTTACTGTAGGAGCAAATTCTGGGCACTATGTTTATAACTAGTCTACTTTACGGAGAGTAACTAAGTACATTTGTCAACTTCAATTTATTTTCTATTTTATGCAACTTTATTCTTCTACCTCCTGTGAATGTATGCAAGCTGAGAACAGCCATGCTTACAATTGTTATAATGCCTTAACCTTGAGATACCTAAAAGGTTTTCAGTAGAAATCAGAGTGTGTTTCCTCTTGTTCTTGTGATGTTTGTGTGTTTATCTCCAGTTAGTTTCCATCAGCAGGTGTCTGTAGGCTCTGTGGAGATGCTGTGGGGGTCATTATGTACAGTGGGACGGCAAACAGTGGATGAGCTTAATAATGTCTTCATTATTTCTATATAATATATATAACGGCTTTATTTGAGCAGCTGCTGGCTGAAGCAGAGAGATGGGTCAACCTCTCATCTTTGGAGACTATAAAACCAGATTGTCTGCTCCAATGAAGAAACTGCAGCAAAGCAAACTCCACATTTAGGCCTTAATTATTGATCAGTTATGGATCCTCCCTGACAGTCACGCTCCATATGAGGGAATTATTTGTCTCTCTCAGTTTTCAGACTGAAAGTGATTTAATAATCTCCAGTAGATGACTTCTGTCAGTAGCTCGAGGTGAGACACCCTGAGGCCTCCTTCTATCAAACTTAATCTGCAACAGATACTCTGGTGCCTTAAGACTGAACTGTTTGTAACATGAAGGATATGACATGAGGAAAACCTTATCTGGAATACCAGCAGTCTTCAAGGTCTCTAAACAAGGAGAGAAAAAGACTTTTTTCAAGACTCCCTTCAGATCTGAGGTGGCATTACACCGTGTAAATGAGCTTCAGTAAATGCTTTTGTGTAAAACATCCTGATCTCCTGAAACTTCTTCAGTCTTGAATTTACCAGCACACACCTCTGTTTGATACCTTTAGTTAGTATCTTGCTGTTGATACTTTTGGTCTTCTACTCAGCTCAAAATTTGAATGTAGGACTCTGTTGTCAGTTTGATGCAAAAGATTCGGGTTCAGACTTTTAACTCCTTTTCGTACCCACCCAGCTCTGCTTTGGTCTGTTTGAAGTAGTGACTGTTTCGGTATTCCTCGACCAGTTTGTCCTCGATCCCCCGTTTGGATGTCGACACAGAGTCTGAATCTGGATCTGGAGGGAAGAAAGAGGCATTCAGGAACAGGGAGAAATAAAAGTAAATATGTGCTCCTTGTTGGATTATGAGTTTCTCTCAACACTTTAAAGTTAAATTAATTCAAATCTGACCCAACACTTCCTCTCTGTCCACACTGCTGAGGGCGACGGCGGTCGAGTCTCCATTAATGATGTCCAGGAAGAAGTCAGCAGGGTTGTTGTGGGGCTCACAGGTGTATCCTGGGAAATATACATACATACATATTTAAGTACATACCCTGTGCATCAGGTTTAATTATACTTGATTAAAGTTCATTTCATTTTCTTACCAATTTCAGAGAAATACTCCAGCGCTGCCTGTGCCGGAGCGTGGTAAACCTGATCATTGAAAATACGGTGAAAACAAGAGTTACTATGAATTAATGCATTTATTAAGTCCATGCACATTAAATAAGACAATAGCTTCAATAACAATAGCTTTCAGAAGGTGAGGCAGCTCAACTTTGGGGGGAAAAAAACTAAACAAAAAAAAAAACATAAAAGCAAAAAAGATAAAAAGAAAAGTGATTAAAAACATGACCGAAAGACAGGCAAAATGGAAAGGCGACAAAAAATATAAACAAAAAGTGTCCAAAATGAGGGAACAGCAAAGAAGGAACAACAAAAAAGACAAAGAGTGACAAGGAAGGAAAAGAATAATGGAAAAAGGTAGAACGAACAGAAAGAAATCCAGAGGAAAGGATGGACGAACTGTAAAAGATGTAAAGATGAAGACAAACGGTGGAAACAGTCGTTCAGTGCAGGTCTGACCTGTTTGCCGTTGACCAGCAGGGTGAGGCTGTCGAACAGACGGTAGATGGAGTATCGAGGCTGGTGGATGGACAGGATGATGGTGCGGCCGTTGTTCGCCATCCTGAAGAAACATAAAAGGGGAAACTTTTTAAAGAGTCAAACAAACATCTGGATTTAACTCCAAAAAAGGAGAAACATCCACAAGAGTTTAACTTTTAGCATTATCTACGAGCTAAATACTGAAATTCAGAGATTATACTGATTCCAAGAGAATCATTATAGCAACAGCAGCTGAGGCTCATGGGTATTGTAGTATTTATAGGACTTCATTTATATTTAATATTCAGTTAGACTGAACTGAGGAAAAGATTTGAAATGATTTAAACATATGGTCATAACATAAAGCTGTAAGATCAATATGTTAACCTGAATGATGCATTTCTATGTTGGCAAGCATCAATAGTTTTTTTTTTTTTTTAGTTTAAATTTAAATTTAAAAAAGGCAAAAAACAAGCAAGTAAACTTCATTTCTGTAACACATTTCAAACTCAGAGGCAGTTCAAAGTCATTTACATGGGCAAATAAAAGCATAAGAGCAACACTAAAAAATAATTAGCAATTTAAAAAAACAGATTAAAATCAATTAACATAACTTATTAAGGTTATTTAAAATAAATTAAACTGATGTTGGGCTGTTTTGATAAGAAAACTTTTATTTTTTATTGCGCACTGAAGCACTTAAAAACTCAATCTTCACGCATCTTACAGAAAATGAGAGAAAATACTAAAAGAATAGATCAGAAATGAGTTGACATACGAAGTTAGGATAAACTTCTTATAGCTGTTACATAATGTGGACACCAAATAAGCAGAATAAACATTTTCATTTATTTAATTTAATAAATCAAACATTATGATAATGTTATTTACAACATAATCCCGAGTCTCATCCTCAAGGTGGCAGCAGCAACACCTGAAGCTCTATAAGAGAAAGTCATGATCCTCTAAATGTTTCACAATAAAAACCTTGTGAGGAATGAATTGAACAGAAACATGAGGGGGCTTTTAATTTGAAACAGGCACAGAAAGAAGCTTCTTAATGTGACTGAGTGACGTCTTTTAAATCTCTTCTCAAATTTTATCTTTTTAAAAAAAACTTTCATTGATGCTACCACACCTTTATTTTATTTCTAACATGTCTTATTTGTCTAATTATTATCGGAGGTGTTCTTCTTTTTAATGTTGGGTGTTTGATTGTTTTTGTGTGTTTTCTTAAAGTGTCTGATTTCATTTTCCTCAGTCATGTGATGTTTTAATCCTGTAAAGCACTTTGTGTGTGTGTTACTTTGTGTGTTACTGTGTGAATGTGTGTTTACCTCTCGTGTGTTATTTTGTGTGTGTGTTTTACTCTTACTTTGTGTGTGTTTCTGTGTGTGTGTATGTGTGTTTACCTCTTGTGTTGTGTTGCTGTGTGTGTGTGAGTGTTTTACTTTGTGTGTGTGTGTGTGGGTTCCTGTGTGTGTATATGTGTGTCTTTACCTCACGTGTGTTACTGGGTGTGTGTTTTTGTGTTAGGGTTGTGCGTGTTTTATTGTTTTATTTTTGTGTGTGTGTGTGTGTGTTTACCTCTTGAGCAGCAGCAGCACTGATTGAGTTGGCCGTGCTGGCGTCGAGGCCCGTGGTTGGTTCGTCCAGGAAGAGGACGGACGGGTCGATGATCAGCTCCATGCCGATGTTCGTCCTCTTCCTCTCACCACCCGAGATCCCTCGAATCAGCTGAGTGCCCACCTGAGACAGACACACACACACACACAGGTTTGTACCTGTCTATTTTGTCGAGCTGTGTTTTAAACTGTGTTCATGTTTATTTGTGTACGTACTGTGTGTGTGTGTGTGTGTGTTATAAAAGTCAGATTCTTTGTATTTGTTCACACACCTGATCAATAAAGCTGATTATTTCTTTTTCTTCTTTCATTTATCTTTTCTTCTTTGTTTACTTTCTATTCTCTCTCTTCGATCTTGGTTCTGTTTCTCTTTTTAGTTGCTTTTTTTCTTGTCAATCTTTGTCTTTATTTTCTCGCTATTTTCTGGTTGTTTCTTACTCTATTATTGTTTTATCTTCCTTTCTACCATTCTTCTTCACTCTCTCCTCGCCCTTTTTCTTCATCCTTCCCTTCTTTCAGTGTTTCTGTCCTTTCTTAATTTCACTTTTGTCTTTCTTTGCTACCTTTTACCTTTTTTTGTCGCTTTCTCTTTCTGGTGTAAATCTTTATTTTTGTATTTCTTCTCTTTCTTTTACTTTCCTTTTTTTCAATTTTTGATTTAGATTTTTTCTGCACCTGTTGTAATTTGTATTTTTGTCTTTTTGTTTCTCTCTCTTATTTTTTCCTCTTTTCCCCCCTTTCTCCATTTGTCATTCTAAATTTTTTCTCTTTCTGTTGCAAATCTCATTTCTGTCTTTTTTACATTCTTGTTCTTTTTTTATTTTTCATTTTTGTTCTTTCATTTCTTTGTTTTTGCTGCCCTCTCTCTTGCTTTTCCTCTCTTCTTTTTATATTTCTTTCAGGAAGTTTTTCATTACTTTCTCTTTTTGTCATTCTTCCTCCCTTCCTCACCTTGGAGTCGGCCACTCGGCTCAGTCCCAGCTCTTGGATCAGTCTGTTGACTTTTTTCTCTTTCTCCTCCTGACTGACGCTCGATGGGAGTCGCAGCGCTGCAGAGAAGCTGAAGTTTTCTCTGACTGTCAGAGTTCCCATCACCACGTCGTCCTGGAGACAAGAAACCAACATCAAAAGCTAAAACATCGGGAAGATGCTGATGATGCACCTTTATAACAGAGACATCTTTTCATGGCCTCTGTGATTCTTGAATTATTTAACATCTGCTGCACGTGGCTGAAACAAACTTGGCCTCAGCAGCTGGTCTTATTGTTGCTCTCCCTTCCTGCCCCGACCAGGAAACTGTCCTGAATCGAAGCCTCCCACCAACTTGGCTTCAGTAGCTCGGACTTCCCGTTCCCTCTTCCCGTCCGTCTCACCCACCTGCACCACGTATCCAGACAGACACTTGAAGTTTGGAGGCTGAGGAGCTCCGTCGATCAAAACCTCCCCTGACAGGCCTGCTGGGTCCTTCCGGGCCGCCAGAACATCCAGAAACCTGAACGACAAACGGCTCCAATTAACAAGCTTCCCGACAGGAAGCTTTTATTTACTCATCTCATTCATGAAGAAACTCTTAACCTAAAGTAGTCGACTCACAGTTTTACATCATCATAACACCAGAGGTGGAGGAAGTATACAGATCATTCATTAAAGTAAAATAGTTAAAGTCCTCCTGTGTCAGTAAAGTGTTCCTGTCATCTGTAAAGGAACTAAAGGCTGTCAGACTAATGGAGAGCAGGAAAAATGTTTTTATTTACCTCTGAGATGGAGTATAATGTTGCATAAGATAAAAACACTTGAGTAAAGTATAAGTAGCTTGATCTTGTACCAAAGTACTGTAGCTGATTAAATGTACTTACTTATACTCCACCGCTGCCTAACAAACAACTTTATCTAAATCAGAGTGCTGTTGTCCTTTTGTGTTACAGCGTCTCTTAATCAACATGTTTCTTCTTCTGTCTTTACAAACACTCACGATGACTTGCCGCTTCCCGTCGCTCCCATGATGGCGTTCAGACCGGGCTTCATGATCCCACTGAGAGAGAGATCGAAGACAGAGGTGAGAGGCTTTTATGATTCTATTTAAATGTGTTTTACAAGACACCTCAAATCCATATAAAAGCAGATCCAAGACATCTTTAAACCATAACAACACATTTCCAAACCTGCATGTCGTCATCTGTGCACAAGAGTTCAGTGTTTTGTTGAGTCATTAGAGGTCTCATGTTATATTTTTGAGGAATTCAAAGACTTTTTGTGGTTTTGCAAACACAGTAAAGCTGTTTTGCAGATTCATGTTTTGGTGCTTCTGCTGACTCGGGGACAGGACGTTCTTCAATCTATCAGCAAGTTTTTGAATGACAAGTTTATTTTCAACCATGATTCAGTTTGTGTGTGCCTCCCATGTGATGATTGTGTATTTTTAAAAGGAACTGAAAGAAAAGGAACTTTGTGGGGTTTCTTTGCAGACTGAGCCAATAATGACAGTGATTAATGTTTCTGGTGAAACTGTTGAGAAACCCACTTCCCTCGGTTTAACGTCAAACATCAAATCTCACAAAACATGATGTTCAAACCATGATGCTGCAGTTTTGTTTCTTTACTCTCCTTGCTCAGTGTTGAGTGTTAATCATCACTGAGGGGGTGGGCCTCTCCAAAAAGGGAAGAGAAAGTGAAGAGAAGCCAAATCTGAGTTCACCCACCTCCCCATGTTTAACCTCCAAATGCAAACCAAACATTTATTTCCTGCTTTTTTGTGATAACAGACAAAACAGATGCTGCAGTAAAACACTCACTGAAGCACAGTTTGAGATTTATTTTAGGAGAAAATAAGATTTTACCCTTTAACTGCCCTCCCATAATAAAGAAACCTTATCTAAATAATGTGGTTTGTGACCTTTTCTGTGTATGACCTGTCCTCTACAAGCAGTTTATTCTTTTATTCTGCTATTTGAAGGACCATGAAACTGAGTCCATTCATCGTTCTCACCCCAGCGGATTACCTGAAGCTGTAAATTCACCACATTTTCAATAAAAAGACTCGCTGCTCGGACTGAAACCTTCAACTCTGAGGCCGGCTGGTCAATGATTAAACGCACAGAACAATAAAATACCAGAGATACCACCCTCTATAAAAACACACACTGCACTTTGACTGATTGCATCTTTCATAACATACATGACATAATCAATTTTCATAACAGAGAATTATCAAAGACTTAAAGCTTTGTCACGTGTTGGTGTTTTAGCCACAGACTAAACAAAATGACCTTTTGGTGAGTTCAAATAAGGTTAAAGGTTTGTAGATTTGTCAGGAATAGCAATAGATGCACATTATTATCATAAAGAGTATCCAGACCTGCTCAATATTGTTAATTGTCACCAGATAAGTTGTTTTTGATTTGGATATAGATAAAACTGAATGGACATTAAAACACTACAGTCAGCTTAACTGGGAAATAAATAAATTAGTTAAAAAAAATAAACATAGTAAAAGTCAGAGAATCACCAAAGTCATTAGCATTCGTCATCTGGGAACCAATTTCACAGCAATCCCTTAAGCAAATGTTGAGATATTTCACAGGATGAGAGGAAAATTTGATGTGCCTGTGGTGCTGCACGATCACACAGATCAATACGATTGATCCTCATGGCAGCATCGATACAACTTTTGTGTCAAGTAGTTGTGGAGATATTTCACTAAAAAACAACAGATAACCTCATGGTGGAGGGAAGGTCATTAGGATTTATCCTCTGATAAATACTTGTTCTGGTTCATTTAATAGTGGTTAGTAGGAGGTGTTTCGTTCACAGCCATCCCTCGAGCAACATCCTCACCACTACAGCAGCATAATCCAAAGATAAACCCAATTTCGTTTGTCCATTGTGTTCCTGTGAATTTAACACCCTGGATTTTCTCACTAAGTCGAGTTTCAAAGTTTGAAGGCAGTTCAGCATCCTGCCGCTGCGTCTGTTTGTTACTTTAAGCTGAGAGTCATTGTTTCCCAACAGGCTTCTGTATTTTTGTGTCACAGAGGGAAAGTGGGAGCCCGAGTTTCCTTCCTTTGCCTCCAAACACGCGTTTGTGTTTGATCCAAGCAGACCTTCATCGGGTCACGTTTGCCTCCCAGGTGGGTTTCTGTCGGCACGTAGACAAACAAACGCACCATGTAGGCCCTGCAGCCTCACCCTCAAAATCTCAATCCTCAGAGAGCTGATGAAATTCTCGGCTAGCCATCTTCATCTTTCTCATCCTTTGACCGTAAACTTTATATTTAGTGAAATATCTCCACAGCTACTTGATTGAATTCCACAAAAGTCGAAAAAGTGGAAAACCTTGAGTATCTGAACTGCATCAAGGATTAATCGTACTGATTTGGCTGGTTGAATTTTCTACTCATCCTGTGAAACATCTCAACAGTTACTTCAGAGATTGATGTCAAATGTTATACAGACGTTCATGGTTCCCAGAGGATGAATGCGAATGACTTTGACTTGTGATTCTCTGACTTTTACTTTTTTGCCACAGTGAGGTTCACTTTTGTTTGTTTGTTTTTTTTATTAAAATATCTCAACATTTCTTACTGAGGTCATAGATTTGTTTATGTTTTTGTTGTTTGTTCCTACCAAAATGGAGGAAGCTAAGTTTATTCAGCCTCCTCTGTCAGAGAAGAAACTGTTAGTTTGCAAACAGTTATGAGATGATATGATCTTAAAATTGTCTTTTGAATTATCTTTTGACCTTAGTTTGTTAGGTACGTTCATAAGTTCTCAATGGTGTCTTCTGAACTTCATTAATTCACCATTTTTCTGTGATATTTGGTGCTTGCTTTGCTTGTCCATGCTTATGCACATTCATACACAGATAACGTAAACTAGAATTACTGCTTCACATTTGCTTGTCTCTGCTAACCAGTCAAGTTGCAGATTACATCCATCTATCCATGTATTTACCCGTGGACCAAACTCATCCTCATTCATCATCCTTTTTTTCAATAATAGAATTATTAAAACCCCCAAAATCACATTGCTTGTATAAAAGTGTTTGCTTGAGCCAGTTGACGACATGGTACACCTGCATGACTCATGATAGTACCACCTCCAGCTCATTTTGAGAAAGGAGAAACCCTGGTAGTACTCACTTGAGGTCGATGAGGATGTCCTTGGTTGTACCCTTCTTCCGACACAGACAGTTTCCTCCCTGTCTCACCTTGTAGTGGATGTTGTGAAAGCTGACAGTGGAGCCGTGCCGCTGCTGGCCCGAACCTGCAGACTGAAACAAAACCTAATTCACCCCAAAACCACCGTCAGCCACATCGCAGAATGTGTGACGTTAGTGTTCGAGTAAAAGGACAGAGGGAAGGAAGGTACCTGCTGTTTCGAGGCCCCGTTCAGGCCGAGCTCCATCGTCACTTGGCTCTTCGACATCCTGTACCCTCCACCTGAATACAAAACACTGAAGACACATTTCTACTGTAGCTAACACTTCTTATAGAAAGCTACGTCCCCTTTTTAGAGACTTCATTTTTTTCTCAATTCACTCAATTAACTTTTTTGCATAGATTTATCAGTTAATCCCCAGTTGATCAAATATATCATTATGTGCAGTCATTTGGTAAAATGTGTGCATGAAATACACACAATATACTCACAGTCCACACTCAGAAAGCCAGAAGGACAGAAAGAGCAATTTCAACAAAACAGCTTGTGGTTACACAAAATAAACACATCCACTCTGTGTTAGCCAGTCTGCGATGTTATATCAGAGGTTATGACATTAAAGACTCTGTCCTGCTCTTTGTATTTGAGGAAGTTTACTCTCCAGGAACTCCAGCCAAATATCAGTTAGTCATAATGCTGAAAGCCTTTCCTTTTATTTGCTGATGAACTTCACATATAAAATTATGAACAACAAACTAGAAACAACATTTTTAACCTTTGAGTTGTATTTCACATTTTTGCTGATGTGCAAACTTTAAGTCAGCTGTAAATCTGCTGAAAGTCACACTGAAGGATCAAACATTCAAGTAAGTACAAATTCAGTTTGTTAGCATGTTTGAAAAGTTCATTTCTAGAGTCTGGAAAGTATTCAAATCCTTTATAAAGATAAAAGAAGTACAGATGTATTGTGTGCTATATTTACTTTATTTAATGAAAAGTAAAAGTACTCATTTCTTGGAAAAACATTCTTGTGACTGATGCTGTTTTAATAAATGAATTATTAGATTGCTCATACTGAAGCATCACTGTTAGAGCAGTGAGTTACTGTTGGAGCTGCTCCAGGTGGAGTTCATTTAATTAATTCAAGTTAAAGTGCTTTACCTACAGGTAGCTAATTCAGTCCATTGGTGCCTAAACTAGGGGTCAAGGCCCCTCTAAAGGGTCCCCAGTTAAATCTGAAGGGTCATGAGATGAAGAAAGAAAAAGATAAAAATAAAGTTCTGAGAAAAACTAAACACATTTTTTTCTAATCCTAATTTCCCTCTTTGAACTATTAAAGTTTATTTAAATGAAAGCACGTGAGAAGTTTAGAGGGAAAATGTCTTTGGTGTAACTGCAGCGTGTCATCGACATAAAAACATGACGGGGAACACGAGAGGTCACGAGCCAAAAAGCATTTTATACTTGTCTGTAAACTAACTACAACAGTCAGATACATGTAGTGGAGTAAAAAGTAAAACATCTGCCTCTCAAAAAAGTGGACTGAAAGTATAAAGCACCATGAATCAGAAATTCTCAAGTAAAGATGCCTCAGAAATGTACATTACAGTACAACTGGAAGTAAATTAGCAGAATTTTCAAAACATGTTTCTCTGGAAAACTTAATTTTCACTTCCTATTTCTTTTCTACAAACTAAACTATCCTTTTTCAAACTTCACTTTACTTGGACCTGATGTGGTTTAATCTCACCCAGAGCTGTGCAGACTTCAGAGTTATCTTCACACAAGAGGTGTCAACAAAGTACATGAGATTTCTTCACTCACCGACTGAAGTCAGAGGATCCCTGCGAGCGCTGCTGCTGACGGACGTCCGACTGCACAGATCGATGTGTGTGACAGCAGTTTGTTCAGCACTGTGTGTGAGCTCAGCCCTGTTTTATGGCTGAAGGCGAGATAAGAGAAGTGGGGAGAAGGGCAGCAAGTCTGTGACACTCTCTCTCTCTCTCTTAGTCATCACCAGTAAGCGTTATATATACCTCAGTGTATGAGCATTCAAAGTTATACTTATTCTAGATTCTCAAAATTTACTCATAGTAACAAATGTAAAAGAAGTATTGTAGTTTCATGTAGGTTCAGTGGTGGACAGTTAATAAAAGTATTGAAACCACACTATAGAAATTGTAAATTACAAGTAAAAGTGCTGCATTTAAAATTGATTCTTATTCTTGACTCTGAAAATGTATTTATAGCAAAAAAAGTAAAATAAGTATAAATGTAGTGATACCACACTACAGAATTACCAAATTACAAGTAAAATCCTGCAATTAAAAGAGTAAAAGAATTTAAGTATGTAAAATATAAAAAGTGACATAATTTGTTCTTCAGTGTAATATCATTGTAACACTGGACTTTTGTTATTGACTCATTAACATATAAACAGTACTTTAATTTTTTTATTTAGATAACATCAACAACAGATCATACATTGTTGTGTTTGTAAAATCTTTATCTTAAAACTAAAAAGTAGAGTTTTCAGATAAATGTAGTAATGTGTTAAGAAAGGAGTAAAAAGTATTATATTTGCCTCCTTAACTTAAGGAAAAGTACTAATACCACCATAAATGACCCCACTAAGTTTTAATATCATTAAATATTTAATGGTTTTATTATTATTACTATTATTTTACTGCTGTAATTGTTTAAGATCAGTGTTTACTTTACTTTACATACTGTTGGACATTTTTTTATGTTGACAGGTCCTTTAATATATTTCACATACAAATCATGTGATGAACTTTGTACATGTAACTAGCTGGAAGACAAATGTAGTGGAGTAAGAAGTACAATAGCTGCCTCAGCAGAAGCAGCATTAATTGAAATATTCAAGTACAAGTACCACAATATTGTACAATAAAAGTACAATACTAGATTAAATGTACTGTTTAAAAAAAAATGTGTAAAACAACGACCTACTAATGTCAGATAAACATAGTGGCTTTCAGTAAAATAGTAATATTCAAATAAAGGACAAATACCTCAAAATACTTGAGTACACACACTTGTATGTTTTTCTATGCTGATTTCCTATTCAATGTGGATACTTCTCATTTTTAAAGCCACTTTATGGGTTCAGAAACTATCTCAAAAGAAAGATAACTTAAATAACGTCCAACAATGTGAACATGGATTTGGTGTTCTTCAAAACAAAAGTGAGTTTTACAAATATTGGATGTTTCCAGTAATTTAATAATGAATTAATAATTTAACTGAATGATAAAACACAGGATGAACTCACCAAGCAGCACAGTAGTCTGTCTCAGTAAACACATCATTAACACCGAAACAGAAACACAACAACACACTCGACATGGACGTCAGATTCAGGCAACTTCATTCAACAAAACTCTCCACCAGGCTGACGACAGGTGAGCTGTGATTATTCACACCTGGATGTTCCACTCAGGCAGATTTAAGGACAGTTTGGGTCCTTTATACCAAAACTACCAAACCTACATGAGAGTAAATAACAAACTACAGACAATAATGAATAAATAAATACAATTGTCTTTATTATTTGTGATGATGAAGACATCAAAAAGTCAAGTGTGCGTACCCATTAACAGAAAGAAGTACTCAGATCTTATACCGGAAGTACCACAGTGTAAAAATACAAATAAACATTAAATATTTTACTTAAGTACAAAAGTATTAGGATCTAAATATATTTGAAGAACTAAAAGTAAAAGAATCAGAATATCCCATCTCAGATTACACTCTCAAATTATTGGATTTATAATTATTGATGCATTCATGTCTCCATCACTTGGTAAAGGTACAAATGAACCAATAATAATAAATCAGATTTAATAGATTTGATTATATTTTCTTTTTAATAATCTAAAACAAAATATTATCAATTCATTTGTAATTGTATTAATGATCTAAATCTGCAAGGTAACTAAAACGGTCCAATAAAAGAAATAGAGTATAAAAAGTTAAATACTTTCCTCCAAAATGTGATGAAGAAGTATAAAGTACAGTAGCATAAATGAAAAAAAACACTTGAAAATTGCACTTAGTCAAAGTACTGGGTAAATGTCAGTAATAAAGTGAGAAATGAGCTCCATCTACTGGTGACTATTAAAAACTACAACAACATGATGTTGATGTATGTTGATGTTGTGTAGCAATACACACACACTTGCAACATTTTCTGAAGGTCAACACACACGCAGGCGCTCACAAGGGTCTATAGATCAAGTTCCTGTGTGTGTGTGTGTGTATCAGTGTGTACTCACATAGGTACATGTGTTAATGTGTGTGGGTTTGTGTGTGTTGCTGCACCTTCAGCGTCACCTTGTGATCACATGAAGGAATTTGAAAAGTTTCTATATTTACCCAGCGACACCCGAACGCCTGTCACACACTGGGAGGGGGCGGGAGCTTCCTGTTAAGCCATTGGACGACTGAGAGGGAGCTCAGCTGTCAATCAAACAGGAGTAATTTTCCACAACAAGTACATTTACTCAAATACTGTAATTAAAAACAAGTTTGAAGTACTTTACTTTTAGTCTTATTTAAATAATACTTTTAAACATTTTGGAGAGAAATATTGATCAGTTACTTTTTTTTTTTTACCTCCAAAACATATGAAGAACTTACAAAAAATGATGCATTAAAGCAAATAATGCCAATTACTGTATGAAATGTGAGCTTATATGATCAGACATGTAATCAAATAGTTGATTTGTTGGTTATCAAACAATTAATCAGCAACTGTTTTGACCATCTTTTAACTGATAAAGGTCATTTTTCATGTAAATGTACCAAATGTTTCATAGTTTCCTCATCTTTAACTACAGTAAACTGAATATTTTGGATGTTACTATGAGACCCACCTGAACCAACTACAACAGTTAAAGTTCTGCTTAAATATTAATGTATGATTAATGAAACATATTAGTATTTGTAGTATATCATTAGATATACTGTATTTTTCTGCATTGAGTACTTTCACATTTGATATTTTAAGCACGTTTTCCTGATATTTACATTACTTAAGTATCATTTTGAAACAGGACTTTTACTTGTAATGGAGTATTTCTACATAATCGTATCAGCACTTCACTTATATATTATATAAAGATGTGAATACTTCCTCCTCCTCCAAGTGTTTTTTAAAAAAAGGAGAAAAAAAGACTACATTACCCATAATTCCACAGACTAGGAAGACTGTTATTGTCATATGTTAACAGTTACACTGAGAAATAAAATACTGAGAACATACATTAGAGACAATGAACCAGGTGCAGTTTTTGGATTTTACTTTGACTTTATTTCTTTACGTGGTTTTTGTCATCAGTGGTGTTTCTGTTTCTTGTTGGTGGTACTTTTTTATCATCTGACAGTGGACAAAGTGGTCAATATCAGAGGAAAACTATGATTTTATCTTCATGTTATTTTTCCATAATTTAGCTAACCTGACCGGCAAAGTAACAGTGTGTGACTGCCACTTTTGGTCACATTAAATGAACGATCACATCACATAATTTCTTTGTTTTTAACCCCTATGGAAGGATTCAAGTCAACACGGAGCATAACAAATCTGTGTTTGTCGACATTTTTTGGCAGTTTGACGTTAAAATGTACAAAATAGGAGTGATATAATAGGAGGGATTTTAAATGTTTTTGTCTAAACGCACACGCAAAGCACACTAAAATAAAAATGCAAACCTCTCTGTATGTACAATATATTAAAATACACTCTACATTATACTGTTGGCTGGTTAAAAGCTCTGAAGCTCTACGCTGGACTCTCTGATGTCACGTCCTGAAGGTCGAGGGGGGGTCGTCACATGAATTAAAGATGGATCAACAATGAATTTGAAAACGTTCGTGTCCTTTAAGTCAAAGCAGATTTGAGCTCTGTGTCGTGTGTTTGCTCTACGCCCATCGCCCACTCGAAGTGAAGTTTCTGCTCATGCTGTAGGCGGCAGTGGAGCTCTGGTGTTTGCCCCACGCTCCGAGGGGGACGACGATGATGGTGGAGTTGTCCTCCGAGCCGTACTGCAGCGCCTTAAAGACACACAAGACGGACCTCTGACTTTCTTAATTCAGGAAATACTCTGGAGCTACAGACAGGCCGACAGGAAGAGAGGTTTACCTGCTGGGCGATGACCTCGGCGGCCTCTGTGGGGTCTTGGCACTGGTTGATGACGTCACAGATCTCCTGGTCGCTTCAGCAGGAAGTTGATGCCGTCAGTGGTCAGAGCCAGGAAGGAGTCGTTGACGTGCTGGACCTTCAGAGACAAGCAGGGAAAACAACATTATCAATGACTTTTTACAAAATCTCTTTCAGGAATATGAACGACTGTTAAGCCTCATTATGAGGATGAGAAAGAACAGAAAGATAAGAAGAATTTGTTCTCCTCTAGCACCACCAACAGGCCAACATTTATCCAACCAGAGTTCATAATAATGATCGATTTCCTGTCAGCCTGTAAGCTGTGACATTCATGTTGCTATTTACATGTTCAGAAACACAAAGGACGGTCAGATTATTGAGTTTTATACACATTTTTCATTTAACCTTTGTTTAAATATCAAGTCTCTTGTCTATAAATATCTTTCAGAGGAGAGTTCTGTAAGTAGAAAACATAAAAATGCTCTTTGGACTTTTTTCTTTGTCCTTTTAAAATACTTTTTTATTAAATACTTAAATCCTGTGAATTTTTGCACATTCCTTCTTTCTCATTTCTGCACAAATCTGTATACTTCTTTCATTCGACTTTGAACTTTGACTTTGTCATATTGTCCATATTTTAAAATATTTTTTCATATTTTACTACCTATTTCATACTTAATTTATGCTACTAACTTGCAGTACTTGTTTTCACCTTCTCTTACATTCTCCTCTTACTTTTACTACTGTTTATTATTTAGTATTGACATAGAACAATAAAATCTTTCTATATAACCTGATTCTGTTTCTGATTGTAAAACCTTTATATATTATAAATTTAAAAAGTTTTACAAACTTAACTCAAACCACAACTGAACTTAAATACAGGTTTCAAAAGTAGATTTTAGCTTGGATGAGAGTCAGACAATAGTCCTAAAATGGTCCTAAAATGGTGCAGGTACAGATGAAACCACCTTCTGATTTAGGTGATAACACAGGGTTTCCTCTGGAGCAGCTGCAGATATTTTTCTCATCTTTTTCATGTAAAATATGCCCCTAACATTTTTAAAATAGTGACCATCTCTCCCCGACTGACTGAAGGTCAAAGGTCGGACGAAGCTGCACTCACAGTGACTCGTTTCGTGTCCGGTTCAGCAATGACGCCGCTGTTTTTCAGGTGGAAGTCTCCGATGCTGCGAGTCATGGCGAGCCGCCCGTTAACGTTGGCCTGACCGACGCTGTTCCATGTCACGAAGCCGCCGAACCTCTGGATCCTGAACACAAACACACACAGGGACACAACCAAGTACATTTATTAATATATTGTACAATACTTCAGTAAAAATAAAGGTACTTTACTCGAGTGTTTCCATTTTATTCCTTTATAAATGTATATCTAGTATTTTTGTTGCACTCCATTAGTCAATTAGACAGCTTTAGTTCCTTTATAAATGACAGTATTTCATACTTGGTATCTCCAGATGTGTTGATGTTGAGTGTTTGTGATAAACTGAAGGATGAAGTCTTCCTTTAAGTGTTGAGCTAAATAAACTATTTACGTCACAAAGCTGAAAACAGGCTGTTTTTCTGACTTTTTACAGATACGTGGTTCTCACAGGACAAACATATGATGATCTTATAGACCATGATGCATTGCTGCAGATGAAACTAGCCAACAGTATATAAAGTCGTTGAAATGAACCTGAAACATGAACAGCAGTAAAATGCAGCGTCCACATTAATGCAGCAGGAAGATTCATCCAGAAACATCAGAGAGAACAGGAACACTTTACTGACACAGGAGGACTTTGAGTGCACTTATTTATTTCATAAGTAAGGTTTTTAATGCAGGACTTTTACTTGTAGTGGAGTATTTTCATAGTACACACATGATATCTGCACTGAATACTTCTTCTCCCACATTTACTGTCTGTTGTACTTCTGTCCGTCAGTTTCAGGGTGAGGCAGGTTCAGCTCCTGTTTTTAAATCCCCTTTGTTGGATGATCCTTGTTGTTAGCCTTACATGATGTGACAGTTCGTGACTTCGTTTTTATGGGTCTGCAGGTCACAGACTCAGAAGGTCAGCAGTGAAGTGCTGACATGAGTTTGGGTGATCTCCAGAGTTAAACATAGCTTCGTTCTGTTGTTACATAAGTCAAGCTGCTTGGAGCAGAAGGGAAACCCAAACCTGTCCGCCTGAATTTTCAGCTCTCATTTCACAGACTGGATGACCCGGACATACTGTTGGAGTCTATTTATACTCAAGAACCTGAACTGTGCAGCAGGACTACCTTTGGACCTTCTGTGTGATTCTTGACCAGTTCCCAAAAACTGTCTCTGTGTGTGATTGAAATCTAATATGTCGTCATTAATAATGTGCACTGCTGCCTCCATAATTCTCTTCTTGGTGGAGGAAGAAGGAAAATCTCAGTAGTAATATTATTCTCATGTGAACTGCACTTTAGTCTTCGGTTTCTTAACCCCAGAACAATACTCTGTCTGTCTCTGTTGTCATTTGTCTTCCTAAACATCTTATGAATGCACCACTTTATAGATGTCCGACTTTCCCACCAAACACACTTTAAAACAACAAGTCTTTTGCATCTTATTTTTTCTTTTGTAACAGGTGCAAAACAAAGTTAAGTTTAAAAATTAAAATCAATTATCAAAAGTAAAAATTAAAATGTGAAGAACTTTGCACATTTGTTTCTCATCTGTGTGCAGAATGATTTTTTTACCCTTCAGGAGCAGAACAAATAATAGTACTACTGCTAATACTACTACTATTACGATTAGTAAATGTAAATAAAACATAAAATATTTTAAGTACACGTATGAAGTTCTGAAGTAAGGCAAGTATCAACTCTAGTCATGAAAGTACTATAGTGGTGACATGAACAATAGTAACTGTACTAAAAGTAGAAGAAACTGAATAATAATATTGGTGGTCTTATATCCTGTATTTCTTTGTACTGTTATACTACAAGTACAGTGACAGTAGTACTACTAAGATGAGTAGTTGTTATTGTAATAGTAAAAGCAGTAATACTTCTAGTAATAGTTCACTACTATAACTTTTGCTGTTATTTTAAATTAGTAGTAGAAGTACTAATATGAACTTTAATATGAACAACTGCAGTAAAGTAGCTGTTCTAATGGGAATATTTATAGTAATTAATAAGTATACTGTAGCAGTATCTGTAAATGTGACAGTGACTCCATAGGCAACTGTTTACTGTTAAAACTCTCTAGCAGCAGTAAAAGTCATGTTAGTCACATCAGGTCATGCTAGTAACAGTAGTGCTAACAGTAGTAGTACCTGTGTCTCTCGTCCTCGTGGTCAGGTGTGTGGTCTTTGGTGAGCTTGTTGGCTCGTCCCTTCCTGCAGAGCATCGCCCGGCTGTCGCCAACGCTGCCGACCACCAGCTCCACGCCGTCACGTAGCATAGCAACCGTCGCCGTGGTGCCGGCTGTGAGGAAGGAGGCTGAGGAGGGGAGAGGGATGGATGCTTGTATCCATAATGTAGTATTTAATGTTTAAGTACCTTTTACTTAGCTTTTAATACGTACTTTGTAGTATTACATTTACTTTTCTGTTTGTTTTTTTAGTACAAAACTCTGACTGATGCAAACTCACCTCAAAAGTTTTTAACTCTGTTTTAGTTGTTAATTCCCTTACAATACAGTGTATATTTTATATTAGAATTTAGTTTAACACAGAGGTTTCACTATTAACTTTATTTTTATTTGTTTTTGCTTTGGTTTGTATTTATAAAAATATAACATATCAAGAACAGAACATTAAATGAAAAAAATAATAAAAAAAATAAGAACTAAAGAAAACTAAAACTGAATAAAGTTAACAAACTATTTATATTTTTTTTACGTCTATTTAGGAGAGTAGTTTAAGTCTTCTTTTATTTGTTTGGGAACTCTTCACACTTCATACTTCACACTATGAATGCTCTACTTTAGTTTTATTTTTAATCTAACAAGCTGTAAATACTGTGTGTACTCATAAATTGTACTGTATAGTAATAATACTTCTAATACTTCTGTGTTTGTATGTGTCTCACCTTTGTTGAAGTAGCTGAGATGTGTGTGTAGAGCTTTGTCGGCATCTAAAAAGGCTTTCTTTAAAACTTTCTCCAGGTCGTCTTCCTCCTCCAGAGCATCTCTGAACCAAAACATAACACGTACTATTTAAAATCACATTTACACATAAATGGTAAAAACATTAAGAGAAATATTTTAATATTTTGAGGGTTGAACCTGATAAACTTTTCCATGAAGGTGTAGCAGTAGTCTGCAGCGTGCGGGCCGCCGTGGCCGTCGAACACGGCGAAGTACAGCAGGTTGTCATGGATGCGGGCGATCCGGAGACGGTCCTCGTTCTGCTTCCTGAGACCCAAAACAGACGCACTGCCGACCCGGGACAGACTGACCTGAGAGATAGGGGTTCAAGTCATCATTTCATCCATTATTCATGCATTCATTTAATTCATGTGTCACTCCTCCAGACAGTCACTGATTTATATAACCACGTAGCCAACAGCTCATCCAGCCATTCATTTATTTATCCATCTAATTTATCCTTTAATTCATGTTAGTCACCCATCTATTCATCCATTTATCCATCCATTCACACCAATGCATCACTCAGTCATCCATTTATCCAGCAATTTATCAGTCATTCATTTATTTATCCATCTAATTTATCCTTTCATCCATTTGTACTCATTCATCTGCCTGTTCATTCATCCATTCATTTATCCAACCATGCCACCAACTTTTCAGCATTTCATTCGTCCAACTTCTCCTCCATCCATTCATCCGTCTCTTTATTATTAATCCATTCATCCAACCGTGTTGGCAAATAATCATCCATCCACTCACCATTTAATACATCCATTTATCTGCTCTTTCATCCATCTATC